>VXBZ01007455.1:46207-96190 GCA_013399135.1 Heliornis fulica | reverse complement strand
GGACTAGATGACCTCTGGGAGTTGCTTCTAACCCTAATCATTCTATGATTCTATGATTCAAGGGGTGGTAGAACTGTTTGTCTCCTACATCAGTCTGAGAGCCCATCAAGACTTTTACTGGCCCCTCTGGGGTGCTGAAGCTGTCTGGGGGGGTGAATTTGTTGGTTTACAGGGCTCTGGTACAGCTATACAGTATCACATCAGGGAGTCTATTAAGGAAATCTTGATCTTGCCAAATCATGACTAGAAAGCAAGGTAAGAAAAATGTCCCAACATAACGCCCCTTACCCTGAAATGTGTTCTCTGCCTCGCTTCTGCCCTGCTCCTGTTTCTTGTGGGTCTGTAACATGAATGAGGATTGAAACAATTCCACCAGAGTCAGCCCAGCCAGCCAGCTCTGTGTACTGGTTACACTGGGTTCTCTTGCACACACCTGCACTCGGGCCAGTCCAGCCTCTGCTGCTCCTGTAGCTTTCACTCCATGCCAGGTTAGAAGTGGAATTTGCCGCCGTGCGTGGGAAGCTGCGGGGTCTGGCTCGTTCATCCTGCCCTTTCTGAGCCCCTTCCAACAGGACAACTGTGCTGCCTTGTGCACTGCTGCAGTGGGAGGCGGGAGCCCCCTGCCCCTCTGAGGGACAGTTTATGGCACTGCTGTAATCAGTCCTTTAACAGTGACTTTAAGGTTCACCATAATGTCTAGGACACCTGTAATGAAATGGACACTGTTCCCCTTTCAGGGACATGCACAAGCTTTGAGGACATCAGGAGAACCTGTACTGAGTAGCTCAGATCTGGAAGCACTGGGTAGCTGCCCAGCCCAGTTAAAAGTCCTTGTTGGCACAAGTGACAGGAGCATGGGGTTCATTTCCCCCCAGTGTCTGAGAAGCCTGCTCTGTGGGCATGGGCTGGGGCTGTGGGACAAGGAGTAGGCAGCAAGGGGTGAACAAGGCACGGGTTCAGCAAAGAGAAAGGAGGCTTTTTCTTGCTAAGGTAAATAACATCTGTGTGGGAAAACGGTGTCTGCCTCAGCCCCTGCTTCAGATTCATGTCAGGATGGCTCCTAAGTCACTTCTGCCACATCTTGCAGCTGGCAGACAGCTGCATGGCTCCTGGTGTGATGCTCAGGGTGTGAGTCTGAAGTGCAGAGCTGCTTGTGCTCAGGGTGTGGGAGCAGCAGGCAGTGCCCATGCCAGCACCCCTGCCATGCTCCTGTGCAGAGGTGTGGAGGTCTCAGAGGCCTTCCTTGAGACCCAAAGGGCACATCTGACGTGTGCAAGAGACTGAGGCCACAACCCTTAGTCTTGCCTGGCTGTCCCAGGAGGCTGGCCCAGGATGAGAGCTGTGAACCCCAGGAGGTGCTCAGGAAACTGAAACACCAGTCAAACCTTCCTGCAGGACTGCCCTGCTTTCAGGTGCTTTACCAGCTAACCACAAAAACAGCGGACACAGACTGTTCTAGAGCTTCCAGTTTATCTTTCTCAGTTATTCTCAAATGTAGCAGGGTTTGCCATGATGCACCAGGTCACCAGCAGCCCACACCAGTTCACAACTGCTCTGGTTACATTCACTAGTGCAGTAATTCACCTTCCTCTGAGCTTCCTATAAGCAAAGAACAAATTGAAACGTTTTTGAATCTCCTTTGCTCCATGAGCCGTGGCCTGGCTTGCCAGAGCCCTAAAGCTGTAATTCAGAGCCATACAGTGGTTGTAATCACACCTCTGTCCCGGGCTTGGGAACCTTTCACAGACGGGTCAGGCTGTAGAAACCCTCTGAAATAAAACAGGAGGCGGCTGCTAATGGAAAGGCAACTGTTAGACAAAACAAGCACACGAGGAAAGCAATCCTCACACCAAAAAATGGGCACTTAGTCCCCTGCTAGTCTATAAAAAGTCATCTGGTTGCTTTATTTGCTAAATCAAATGTATTTTAATTATATGGCAGGCAGCCTGTTTCCCACTCCTGTGTGGTGGGTTTTTTATTACATTTTTATTAAAAGGAGCTACAGCTTATTTAAGAGACTGGATCCAAGTCCAAGAGACTCAGTGAAGCCAAAGGGAGTCTTTCAGCATATGGATTGTGCCTTCTCCACTTCACTTAGCTAGCAAGCTTTCTGAGACAGGACCAGAGTCCTCAGACAGGATTTTGAAAGAATTGACATTTATTATTTAAATAAAACTCAACACGACAAAACCAAAAATCCCCACAGTGACCCCAAACCAGGATCTGGGCTGTTTTTTTATGCTAGAACCACATGTTTTCACAGATTAACAGAACTGCAGGGGCTGGAAGGGCCCTCCAGAGATCATCGAGTCCAACCCCCTGCCAGAGCAGGTTCCCTAGAGCAGGTCACACAGGTCGGTGTCCAGACGGGTCTTGTATGTCTCCAGAGAGGGAGACGCCAGAACCCCCTGGACAGCCTGTCCCAGGGCTCCATCACCCTCTGCATGAAGTTTTTTTTTCCTCACATCAGTGTGGAACCTCCTATAGTCCAACTTGTGGCCATTGCCCCTTGTCCTGTCCCCACAGGCCACGGAGAATAGGTTGGGGCCATCTCCCTTTGTCTCCCACACTTGAGATATTTATACACGGATGAGATTCCCAGCTTGGCTGGTCCCATCAGAGCCCCCACAGCTCTGCAGGAGGGGCTGGGGGCTGCTTCCACCTCTGCCCAGTCTGCTGCTGCCTCGAGGAACATCTCCCAACCCTGTTTCAGTTCATGAAGTTGTAAGGGGAATGCGCGTCCTCGCTGCCTCTTCGACCCCTTCCGTGGAGTGTGGGGTCCTGAACTGAGGTTTAAAACTAACGCCAGCTGACAGAATTATTCAAAGAGTAGGCAAAAAAAGTATGTCTTGGGAGATTTTCAATCTGCTTTTCCTCTTTTTTTCTTGTATTCAAGATTCCTTGTGCTGTTTCAGTAGCCTTAAATGCTGTTACTTTCTACGTTGAGTTGATGCAACGAAGTTCACTCTAGCTGCAGCTTTAGTAGGAGTTCTAATTATATTTAAATACCCAAGGCTAACAAATAGCTCGATTAGCATCAGCAAAGACTGCTTGATAGTTGATAGTTGGTTCATGAGGTTATAAATAGACCTGTCAGAGCTCTAACATATGCCAGGCAGATATTTGATCTTTAACATTGACTGGGCTTGCAAGCCCAGGAGAAGTGATTTATATCTGTGAAAGATTGAGAGTTAAGAATAATGATGTAGCCAGGAAAACAATAGTAGTCTTAAGTGCACTAAGTTGGTTAGACTCTGCTCTGTCTCCCGAGGGACACAGAAGCACGGAGCAGAGGAGAGCATGGCCAGGGTGAGGAGCAGTGTGCAGGCTGGGGTGGGATGTCGTTGGGCATGGGTCAGCCTGCCAGGGGCACGGGGAGCAGTGGTTGTGTTGCCATTTGCTGCTGCCTGACGTTACCCTTGGCTGCAGGTGATGTGGGATGTACATCTGTCACATTCTCATCTGTCATCCTTAACCTGAGGCATAGATACCTTGCAGCTAAAGTACAAGCCAGTAGATGATCTGTAGCATGTTGTTTGGGTACATACATGTTGTATGTTTCTTTTACTGGAGAACAGCAAAAGAAACACGGTGTTCAGACACGGGGAACATGTTGCGGCAGCGCTGAGCTCCCTCATGGTTTGCCTGGGGCTGGCCACGTCTCTGTAAGGGACCACTGCCAGCTGGTCAAGGTGCCTTCTCCTAATGGCAGCCATGGTCTACATAAGAAAGCAGGGGAGGAAAAGAATTCTTCCAAGATGAAAACCAGGGACAGACAAAGCTTTGAGTCCTTTTTTCTCATCTCCAAATCTCTGTCCTACGTAGCCTGTGCTTGTTCCTCCTGCTGCCTTCCCCATCTTCTCAGGGCCCAGGAGGGTGGGAGCAGCACGAGTCTGGTGGGATCCTCTGGCCTCCAACCTCCCCACAGCCCTGAGGTGATTCTCTTTGCTATGCTTGAGCTCACAGAACCAGGCATATATTTTATAATACATTCTTATGCAGTGGTTATGTATAGCCTGTTTTCTATATTTTTGAAAGTCTACAAATATCACCTTGGCAGGGGAAGTTTAGAATTGGTCTGAAAAGCGAGAAATGTTATCCAGCATTAGCCAAACCAGAAAAACACTCTCTCTCTTCTTCCTACTCAGCCATGTATCCAGAAAATGGGAGACAGTGCTCTGAGTGTTTTGTACCTGAGTTGTTGCTGTTGCCTGTGTAGCACTTCATCCCTTTACCAGGGTGTTACAGACCCGCAGGCAGAAGTACCTGAAAACCCGAGATGCTCCAGAGCATCTATTTAAAAATGTATCTTCTAGCATAGGCCAACAAGAATGCTTAGCATTAAAAATCTACTGTAGTGTTAGGGGGAAAATGCAAAATAATAACAGTAAGTTGGCAATTTTTCATAAGTCCCATGGCTTGCAGAGCTGCTAATTAACTCTGGGTCTTCTTTGCCAGCGCTACAGAGAGAGACTTTATGAGGAAAAAAGTAACTGAAACCAGAGACTGTCTCAGAAATTCACTCTGTCACACTTACAGCAAAATACTGATCTTGCTTGTTGCTGCATGCTAAATCAGTGTGTTTGGAGATGCTGGCTGACTGTAGCATCAGTGAAGAAAAGCATGTGGAAGTTAACGCTGGGGCTGTCTGGAGTCCTCCCAGGCTGGAACTGAGCTTTGATCAACTGAAACATCATTTTCTGTCGTGTAGGTGTAGTACATTCATCAGATGGCTGTAAGGGATTTCCTGTGCAGAGTATGAGGCTGCATCTATGCTCAGCCCCTCTGTCATAGAATCATAGAATTGATAAGGTTGAAAGAGACCCTTAAGATCATCCAGTCCAACCATTAACCTACCACCACCAAGTCTACCCTTAGACCATGTCCTCAAGCACCACATCTCCCCGTCTGTTAAACACCTCAAGAGATGGGGACTCAACCCCCTCCCTGGGCAGCCTGTTCCAGTGCTTGATGACTCTCTCAGGACAGAAGTTCTTCCTAAGATCCAACCTAAATTTTCCCTGGCGCAGCTTGAGGCCATTACCTCTGAAATCCTGTCAGAGGATTAGATACTCGAACGATAAACTTAAGTAATGTTCACCTTATACAGTCTCCCTAAACCTTTTGGACTATGTATTAAATGTAGAAGAGGTTAAAATATACTTTCTTTACTTTAACTGTCGAAACAGCCAGATGTTTGTCGAGGGTGGTTTCTTGAGCACTAATGTATTTGAGTAGATTTCAGATGACAAACAAAGAAAGCTTAGTATAGTACAGCCCTTTGGCATTAAATTTTCAATTTATACTCGGATAAGAATATAAAAAGTAATGATATAACAGTCTCAATGAGAGATACTCATCATTCTAAATAATGCTACAGTGCCCAGGATTTAAACAGTGGTTTTAAACAAAAAGTAAAACTTGTATACTTTCTGCTACAAAAATTTGCTGTCTTAGAAGCATCCACCTACTGCATCAAACCTACTGCTTGTAGTTGTCTGGAGATGTGGATTATTTTTAGAAAATCCTCATAATTTCTATTTCTAGTGTCCCAGGGATGGTTACCTTCTAAACTTTGGAGTTTTTCTTTGTTTTCAACTTGTCTTTAGATAACTGAAACATTTAGCAGTGAAGCACCCTATTCCCCCCTGGGTTTTACTGTTAGCTGTGACTGGAGGATTCTCAAAGTGAGAGCAGAGTCCAGGCTGTAACCTTCGACCAGACGTGGGCAGGGGGTGCCCCAGTTCCAGTGGGGTTCACTTTAGGCTCAGCTGTGAGTTTTGGGGCCAAACGAGAACGAGCATCTGGATCTTATGGTAATGTGAACAGATGAAATTACAGTTTGATGTATTTCTGTTCTGTGGGTGTTTGTGGAAACAATGAAGTAGTTGATAGGAAATATTTCAGAGAAGCTTACTAAAACCTAACGTGAGATCAAGAGAGACTGAAGTCATTTAACTGTGCAGACTTTTGCCATACGTCTATCATGGGCAGCCAGCACTCCCTACATCTTCTTTGGCAGTTGTGTGACTGTGTTACTCCTTCCTGAGAACCATTTATTCCCTAGCCACTTGTTTCAGATATTGCTCAACCACCTGTGTACCTTGTCAGGCCACCTGGACACTGCAGTACCCAAGTACTTCCCTGCAGCACCTTGATGCTGCCAGCACCAGCTCTTTCACCCAGTCTGATGTACACTGGTGGTCTTCACTGGTGTTCAACTGAATTTTTACTTGTCTTAATCAGAGCATTTCCACCCAGCAGATCCAGTGTAGGGTGCTCAGAGAGGTGTTTACAGGTGGCTGGTGGTGATGCGCTGTTGTGCCCCAACATGTCCTGTTGGAGCAGCCCTGTGAGGAGGAGGAGGAGGAAGGGCACAGTTGCAGTGGACACATGTAGCTAAATAAAATGGAAAACCCTCCATGCTTCCAGTATGCCTCACTGTAGGATTTCTCACCTGCTGTAGATAAGTGTTTGGCTCATGGTTGATGAATACTACAGGACCACTAGTGCAGAATTCTCCTCTGGTGCCCTCCCTTGGACACAGTTAACTCCCAGCAGCCCGAATGCTTCTGCACTAGGAGGTGAGATTCAGTCGGGGTTTGTTCACACACCTCCCCCCACCCCGACCAGACAGACTGAAGACTTGCTTGTGTGCACTCCTGATGGGAAAGCGCTACAGCCCCCGGGGCAGAGCACAGGCAGGTTCCCAGTCCAGCAGGCAGGGCTGTGCCCAGCACGGTGCTCAGCAGGGTGCTCAGCAGGGTGCTCAGCAGGGTGCTCAGCCTGTGCCTGCAGCCTCGCCAGCTGCCAGGGAGTGTGCGGGTGGCACCTTGGCAGCTCATGGCCACTGCTATTAGAAAATATTGTCTGCACCAAAGTTCCCAATCCCCCGTGGTGAATTATTATCTCTCCCTACCTCCCAGCCTGCCTCAGCCCTTCACAGAGAAGAGCTGGGCTGTAAATCAAAGCTTTCACTAGCAGAAACTCATTAACTTGGTTTGGATACTTTGGCAGAACTTTGTCTCCAGAAAAAGGGATGCTCACAAATATGATTCCTTTAAAAAACGAAATAGTGCAGTTGGTCTGGGTCAGTTGCTCAATTTACAGCAAATTATTTTATGACAGCTGTGATTGATGGCAGCTCCAGCCCAGCACAGCTGAGTGTTGTGAGACAGCTACTTTGTCAGGGGTCTCCAGCAAAAGTCCCTGTTTGTCTTAGGGGCTGGGCTTTGAAAGGGGCAGATAACATCCCATGTAGGAGCTGACTAATCTCTGTGCAAGGATTTCCTCTGGCATTATCCCTGAAGTCCTACTGTGTATGGCCGTTGCCATGGCAATGATAAAAGGCTACTCTGCTGCCTGCCTTTCTCCTTCTGCTATCTTTCTCAAGAAAAATAAAAGCTGAGATACACTTTAGAGCAGATTTGCTGCCTGTGGAAACTCTGATCTTAGTTTACAGGTCCCCTAAGGCAAATGTCCTTTTGTCTGTCCCCAGCTACCTCTGCCCCCTGATGCATCCCCCTGATTTCAGACAGACCCTTGGCTTGGGCAGCGGTGACGTGGGGTGATGGCTGTGAAGTGTGACCCACAACTGGGGAGGTCTGGGCTCACACAGCTGGGGTGGGGACTCTGATCCCTGGGGACAGACAGACACCCCCTGTGAGCATGGGCATGTCCTTTGAGGGCTGGATGGCCAGAGGGATTTAGGTCATGTAGAGAAGTGCTGGACAAGAGGGTTGGGTGCTTTTTTTCCCCCCTAAAACTATTTGAGCATTTTCAGTTGCCTGTTATCTCATTTGAACCCCAGACCGGTTCTGGCGTGTCTTACAACCCAAGCAGGTGGCTATCTGCCTTTACAGGCACCTGCATCCGTGTCCAAACGCTTGGCTCACGCTGCACCCCGTCTTCTTCTCTGTAAAATAAGAGCAGGATGGTTCAGAAAGGATAAGGTAAATTCCTGATGGTGAGAAGAGGTATGAGGACATTTGGGAATAAAAAAGAGTGGTCTGTGTGGGATTGCTGTGACGTCTTTCACACAAATGAGGTGTTTGGCAGGAACAACAGGCATCTCTCTATTGCCTCCAACGCCATCACTGGCATGTGCTGTGAGTCCTGGTTAGGAAGAAGTAACTGATGCAAAATACCTTTATAGCAGATCAGTTCAGCAGGAGCACAGAGATGACAACTGAACTATGGGCCTAGGAAAACAGTAAATCCATAGGCAAGCTCAGAATAAAATCCTGGAGACTGGTATAATCTCAGCTCTGCGGTGGCATCAGAGCTTAGTATTTGGAAAATTACCCAGTAGTTCCCTGAAGCGATTCAAACCCTCCTTCAGTCTTTACCTCCTCAGGTAAAGACAGTTTCTCTCCAGAAAGGAGCATTAATGTGAACTAGTCACCAGACTCCTTCTTGAACATCGTTCCTGCCACTTTTGCTCTAGTGGAAACAGAAGCCTTTAGTGGAATTGTCAAATTTTGGTGGCCATAAGCCTTGTATTGAAACTCTCGGACTCTCTCATTCTCCAGAGCTGGTGCCTAATAAAAACAGCCAACCAGGTCTTTCCCTGCAGCTGGTTACCCTTGTGCCTCCCTGTGGCTTCGTCTTTTTGGAACATGGCCATCAAAATACAGCTTATACTCTTTTGCTCTTGTACCTACAAAGAAGGCTGTTGAACATCAGAAAGCCTTTTCCAAAGACTTTGTTTCAAAGCCAAAACCCTGTTATATGGGATCGTTTATTACTTGGATGTTGGTACATTGTGTGTTAATGTAAAGTTGCAGGAATTTATGAAATCTTTGGGTTAAGTTTGAAATGGCAATAAGAAGCCATACATCTTTATATAGGAGGGTATGTATATAGCACCTTCCAAATGTCTTTGTCTGTAGATAGCAAAGATAGCCCTTCCATTCACACATCTCTAACCACTTTCTTAGTACTGTAATATCAGAGCTCAATTTGTTATCAGGAACTTTTCTGCCACCCCATACATGGTAACATGTGGTGGTTGTGTGGTTTGGGGTTTTCACACTTTTAATTTCTTCTAATACCTTGCTGCAGGGCCATTCAAGCATCCTGGTATCACCAGGTGCCTGGAGAAGAAACACAGTCACGGTGGGCCACTGGCCCTGTGCATTCCATCCTGTCCCCACATCTCCTTTGCCCCTGAGGTGAAGGTCAGAAGTGTTCACGTGCACTGTCCCACGGGATCAGACAGCTCACTAGCCTGGTACAGGACCATCATTCTGCCTACAGACCAAAGCTCTGAAAAATCACTCCCAGACAGCAGACTAAACTTTCTGTGCCTGGATGGTTGTGCCTCAGCACACGGCAAGGGGCAGCCCTGTGCTCAGGGACCCACGATAGAACCAGAAGCATTGGCAGCAAGAGTCAAGTCAGTGTGCAGAAGGTGCACTTCTGTGCTTAGGGAGGTGGTCACGAGTGAGCAGCCACACTGAGTGCCTCGGTGTCAGGTCCCCATGTGGGGCAGAGCTCGGGGGCCAGGCTGCACCGGGAGACGGGAAAGGCTCTGGGGCTTTGTCGTACAGATGGTGGAACAGAGAAGATAGGGACTTCAGATGCATTGCAGCTCAACGTGACCATGTAAGGGATGCTCCTCCCAGGAGTCTGAAGGAAGCTTAAGGAGTTATTTTGAGGTATTTTCAAGAATGTTTTAATCCTTAAAAACCACTGGCTACAAAACTGGATGAAGAAGGAAATATTTCATCCATCCTACGCTGCTGATCAGAAGAGCTTAACGTTTCTGTGTTGCATACTAAAGTATCCAAAGGTCAGTGACAGTTCTAAAAAGAGCATGTTCATGGAGAGGTTCTCAACAAGGGAGCCCAAGCTCAGCAACTCCCAAGCTCAGCAGATACTTCCCCTGTTCCAGCCAGGTTAACCCGTTACAGCAGGTCACTGGGAATGCCAGGACTCACCCTATAGCAGTAGCAGGTGTGGAGATTTCACTGTGGAGGGCTCTAAACTGGTGGGATTAGCTGTTTCTTGCCCTCAATTTGTGATTGCCAGGGCTTGGGCACAGAGTCACCCAGCCCACTTGCTTTCTCCATGTTCAGACAAGCAGTGCCATGTGTCTGCTCCGGGGCTCGCTTGTCATTGCTGGTCTTGACTTGCAAAGTTGTTTCCTATAAATAATTGGGATCTATCTTTTGGAAATGGGCTGTGGGTGAAACCCAGCCAAACTGCCTCTTACACTAAACCCTCTCTTCTAGGAAATGCATCTTTCTCTCATTAGTGTGTGCAAGGTGGGGAGGAAGGTTGGGCAATAATGAAGCTATGTCATAACAGGTATGTCAACAAGGAGAATCAAGTCAGTCCTGAACATCCCTTATTTGTATGCTGTCAATCAGTAAAATGCCTTGGGAGTGATGGAGTGAGCTTGTAATCAGTGCACAACAGGCAGCTGAATCTTGTTTAATCCTATTTGACTTGTCATTTTAATGGCTTGGGTTTGGGGGTTAGCTGTTGCATAGGACTCCCAGAGATGCTGTTGCTTTTAAATTCCTGTAGTATCCTGTGTTGTGTAATTACAAAACAAGCTGTAGTCTGCAGAGTTGCCTTGCTGTGAATTCCTCAGTTATCCCTCCTCTGCCTTAGTTACTGCTCATATCAGCGCAGAACTCCAAAGCCACATCATGTTTTAGATAATGAGTTGAAAATACCTTATCAGAAACAAACTGAGATCTAAAATCGAGATTTCCTCTCATTTAAATGTGCTTCTGCATTCCTTTAAAGTCAAATTTTTGGGGGCCAGGAAGCCTTTTTAACTGAATTGCTTGGTCCTTGGATGCTGTTTGAACCACCAATAGATTATCTGAGCTCCATAGCCCAAGAGCAGTAAGACAGCTTTGCACCTGTGCTTGACACCAGTCATCAGCTGTCCCAAACCTGTCTGGCTTAGCTGCCCTTCACATTGTGAAGAAAACCTTGATTCCATAGTTGACTTTTAGATCACAGGTTCACAGAATGTCAGGAGTTGGAAGGAGCCTCAAAAGATCATCCAGTCCAATTCCCTGCCTGGGCAGGGTCACCTTGATTAAACCACACAGGAACGTGTCCAGATTGGTCTTGAATGTCTCCAGAGAAGGAAGCTCCACAACCTCTCTGGGCAGCCTATAATGTTTGGATGACCAAAACCAGTGCTTATCCTTCTGGTTTTGGCAGCCTGGAAGAGCAGCAGGAAAGGTGATGAAGACTAAACAGCTTCTTTTAGAGTTCCCATGTTGAGAGATCATCCGTAGCAAGTAAAGACTCTGGACTAGGCCAGCCACAACAGCCCCTGCTCTCTGCTTTGGTTCATTCCCTGGTGGGAAGTCTGCATTTTTTATCAGCCTTTCTAAACATAAAAATTCCATGAGGTGGAGCTTGTAAAGCAGAAAGAAATAGGAGGGTGGAGAAGAGAAAGATGCTCTCTACTTTTGGTTGTGCTTCAGTGGCCAAAACTGGGCAACTTTGCAAAGTGGAGCAGAGCCTGTGTGGTAAAGCAGGACTTGCTGGCCATTGGGGCAATATTTAGAGAATCCAAATGCAGAAAATAGACCTTTTTTCATTATTTTGAATACCAGTTGTTCCTAATTTCCACTACCCAAATAGTGGTTGATTTGATTTGATGTTGCTAGAGCTTTTAGTTTCTTTTGCCTGTAGTAACTTTGTGCAGCTTTCATACCTCATTCTGTCAGTTCATCATCACATGTTAGAGTGTGAGATGTGCACAGATGACCCTTGCCAGACACACTCCACATAGCTGAGTTACACCCACGTGGGAGGTGGAAGTCGGAGTACCCTGCCTAGCCCTGCTCCCCCAGTGCAGGGCTTACCTACCCCCATGTGCACTTCCCCAGGCTGCCTGCTCTCTCACTGATATGCCAGTAAATGTGGAAATCATTCTCCCTTAGAAAATGCAAAAGATGAAGGGCTACTGCAGTTGACTGCACCCATCCCATCCCATCCCTGTCTTTTATAGTAAGTGTCCCCTGAGCCTAGACTTTCAGCCTTTCTTATCTCCTGACCCTATTTGAGTGCAGCTTTAGATAACCGATACCCTTCTAGCCCAAACTCATACTGTCTGTAGCATCTGGGAGGTATTACCCATTCAGCCTTGCATTTGAATGTTAGGTACTAATTTCAGACAAGTATCTATCACTGGAACATGAAGTGTGCAGCTGCAGCAGCCCCCAAATGGTTATTACCTCTAAGTGGCAGCCATTTGGATCTTTTTCCTTTTTTATCTCTGTGTATTTGCCTGAGTACCCACGGTGTGATTCATTTCCCCCACCTCCATCTGGCTGAAAGGTATGTATTGAGAGCAGCTCCTACTCCAGGGCCCAGTTACAGGAGATGGGGAGTGAGCCATTTCTCCAAAGGACAATCTGTCCATCAAAGTGAAAATGAGATAAATTGCTTATTGCTCTTCTCTGACTGCTCTTTAGATTCCATGCCTAAATTTTTGATAGGCAAAACAGGGAAAATGAATCCCAAACCAAAAGAAAAAAATGATGTGGTAGAGGATGTTCTTGGCCCCACTCTGTACAAGCAGTGGTTGATAAGCATGGAAATGTTCCTCTGTCCCTAAGGAAGCTGCTCTGTCACCAAATGTGACCCTCTTTTAAAGCAGCATCTAACTTTAGGCTTCAGGATGTTTTGGGGTTTTTTGTGTGTGTGTGACCAGTACAGAAGAGCTCTGGTTTATTGCTCCTGAGGGACTAGTGATCCAAATCAAAATCATTTTCTTTTGTAAATCAAAACCATTTTCCTTTGTTAATGGAAACATGAATTAGGATGCTTACCTTAGGACTTCGTTTTGTAACTGCAGCAGCTACTAATTGAACTGCAGGGCCATGTCCTGGAATGGCAAGCAGTTCTCCTCTGTGTGGGGGAGAATTGACTCTTTCTGGAGGCAGTTGAGTCTCAATTATTTGTTCAACTGTGGTGATAGCCTGCTGACTCATTCAAAATTTGGCATTACTCAGCTGGGTTGGGTTGTGTTGTAGCTCAAATAACCTCCATTTTCAAAGCAAAAGGAGCTGCAAACCAATAGGAAGGTATGTAAGCTTTGAGAGGTCTTGAAAGACTTATCACAACTTGACCTGGGTATCTTTAAAAATTTATAAATAAGCTCAATTAATCATATTATTTTAGTTAAGTATTGTGGGTTTTTTTTCTTTTTTATTGAACACTTTCCTAATGGTTTGATGTAGTTTCTGCTTAGTGCTTTGCTTATTAGTCAGTACTGTGTCATTCTGTAGCTGTTTAGACCATTGGTTCTCTTGCATTTGATTCCTTACTTAGCAACCACTTTACCCCAGCAGGAAGTTATTTCACAGACATGGAGCATGAAGATGCATCACAAGTACCTATTTCTGTATCAGAAACACCTTGTATTTGCAAGACATTAGGCTCAGAGAACATATGTTCCTTGAGGTTCTGTGTAAATGTTCAAATTGATCTTGGTTCTCCAAACATTAAAAAAGCATGTATTCCTGGTCTGAATTTTAAGAAGCACCCGGGTTTAGTCAAAAAGATATTGCAAAGACCCTGCAGCTCCTTATCTGGGATCATTCCCTAGAAGTGTGGTTTCTCACGTTAAAAACTGTGAGAAAGGGGCCCTTAGATGTACATGAGTAACTAAAGGCAACGTTCAGATTCCAGCTTCTACCTTGGTATTAAAATGATTTAATTTTTTTTAAATGAGCTGCCTTGACTTCTACTGCACCCATGACGATAAATCACTCTTGATGACTTGTGCTGTGACAGCAGTCATGCCACATATCTGTGCTTCAAGCTGGCTTCATAGGCAGCACCACTCCAGACACAAAAAAAAGTGCTCCTGCTCCCAACCTTTGCTTGCAATTCATCTCTGCCATTTGTCTGCAGTGTCTGTAACCTTGTTATCTGGTGGTGATGATCTTCACCTCTGCTGCAATGTGTGCTCCAGCCATCTTTGTCTGCCACCACGACTGCAGTCACTTCTTCTCTTGAAGAAGTGACTGCAATCGTGGTGGCAGACTTCTTCAAGAGAAGCCACATGCAGATATCCTACAAAATCTCCTTTTGTAGGATATCTGCATGTGGACCACAGTCCTGTTGCTGCTCTCAGGCTCAGGTTCATCACTTTTTGTATTAGTATTGTAGCACCGAAACAAGCAAAATGGGTGTGTTTACAGCCTGGTAAGAGATGAAGCTCTGAACTGCAGGAAACTGCTGTTTGAGAAAACATTTTTCTAACCTTACAAATCACTGTTGGTAAATAACCTTCAGTTCCCTGAGAACAGCACATCTTGCAGTAGGATCTGCATACCAGTGCTCAAAGTGAGATTGCAGGTAGCCAGGTGGGGTTTTTAACTGAATGCAAAGGTGACAAATGTTTCTGTTTAGATGGGGACTTTCCTCTAGGTATTTCACGTTGCCAGAGACATAGCAGTGTTTATTCAAGTTGGTGTAATTCTAGTGACATAGAGTGATCCATGCTAACAGCTCACCCTACAGGGGTTTGGGCATATCTGTTAGGGTAACAGATTCAGAGTTAGATTCTTTTCTGGTATATAGACGTATACAGTACAAAAAAGATAAGGCTGTTTCAGGGAGAAGATTATCTATATTGCATGTTTACACTTATACTGCAAAAAAAAATCAACAAAAAGCTTCCTCTTTTGAGCATTCTCTTGCATTCTGGTCTCCTAGATCAGTGATGGTTACGTTGTGCTTTCATACCATTCATGAGAGCAGGCCACAACATGTTTGTCTCCTGCAGGCACTGGGTTGATTAGGTTTTTGTTGTTGTTATTATTTTTAAACTATATCACAATGTAGGGTTATCAGAGGAGACTCCTTGGATAATAGATCTCCTTCTCCTGGTGCGTACAAAGCTTGGGAGATGTGGTTTTATTCACTGAGGGACAATTCCTAAGCATAATGAAGTAAAAGCAAAATAGAGTTCCTGTAGGTGTGGAGATTCAGAGGTGAAGAAACAGCACTGAGATGATCTGAGCACTAATTCACATGGGAGGTAAAGAGGGCAAGAAGAGGTCCTGGTACTGGTGGGAACACACTCAGGAGGGGGCTGCTTGCCCCATCCCACGTGACTTGATGGCTTTGGTTGGGCAAAGCCCAAGCCTGGTTCTTGAGCTTCTGGTGTGGTGCTGCAGTAGCTGAGTTATCTTCTTCAGAATGTCCACACAAAAGTGTACCCAGCTGGGTGTGCTGTGGAGAGGGAGGCCTGGGAGGGCTCCCAGAATGCCTGGTTGCTTCTTGCCGAGTGAGCCTGTCTCTGTTCCTGCTGTGGGAACACCTTGTGTCTCCATAGCTGAGAGCCAAGGGGAAAACTGAGGCAGTGCATTCTGACACCTCATCAAACTGAACTGAGAGATGTAGGAGAACTACTAATCACACAGAGTTGTTTGGTGGTGGTGGTGGGAACGAGAGGCAGGCCCTGTGCTATGGGGTGCTCCCCGTGTCAAGCAGTGTGGTGCTGCTCGTCTAACGTTGAATCAACAGGTTGCCCCGAGAGCGAGTTAATGCCGTGTCTAGGTGAAGTATTTCCAGTGCAACTGCAACCTCTGTCAAAACATGTCTTTCAGATTAAGTATTGGCCAAAAAGAGATCATTTTTCTATTTCAACTTCCCTCTTAAGCCTTCATTTTCTGGGCTTGCTGTTGGAAAGCGTGAGCACTCAGCCACGTTCCGGCAGCGCCACGTGTTCAGAGAGAGCGAGATAAGATGTTGAGACCCTTCAAAACACTCCCAATCTGCTGCTGGGCTTCCCAACCTTCACCTGGGTTTTCTGGATAATGTTGTCAAGGCTGCTGCCTTTTGCCCTGAGCACTGTCTCGGCAGTGTCACAAGCCCCACACAGCTCAGGAATTGGCCCCAGTTACAGACTGGTGGCATGGACATGTTTGACCCAGGTCAGGTGTCAGCCAGCCCCTGCCTTCATCCGGGCTCTGACAGCAGGTGCCAGCTTTGCCAAGCAGCTGTCTATAGGAGCCTCTTGAGGAGTTCCATTTCTTTATGGGATACACTTTAGATGAAGGAAGGGATTATATACATCTCTGCTTCTGACTGCCACTCAATAACCTGCTTTGTTTTAAGAAATTTTCAAAGGTTCCAGAGTTGGCATTTGTCTACTTTGTGGTGCATCCTTCAATCTCATCTTTACCTTTGCAGTTATGTGGAACATCTCTGCTTCAGTCCTGTTCAGTTCACCTTCCCTTGTCCTCCCACCCCAACACCACAAGCTCTGATTAATTCTTTGGTTGTCTTGCAGAAGCCAAGAATTATGCTGTTGCTTTTGATTAAGAATCACATTTTCCCAGTTATTTCCATGCAGTTCTTCTAAAGATTATAAAGAGATTTTGCAGCAGCCATTAATTCTTCTTAGCTCATCCTCCATATTTTACAGAGTGATTTCAGAGAGATGAATGTGCTTCAGCTGAGTGTTGATGCAACCTCTTACTGTTTTCTGTGCTGAAATATAGTCTAATGTATCTGATAATGCTACCCGGTTCCAGCAGTTTCACTCCTGGCTAGGCAGGAGCTTGCTGTATGAGCCCTAATTGCTTCTGCTGTTTTTAAGACTAGAAAGTAAGTTACATTAATCACTTTTTGCAAATAGCTTCAAAGTTACACACCATTGATCAATAAAGGTGAGAGAAAAGACTGGGGCCTTCAGGGAACGAGTAATACATTCATTACTGTGAACAAATTCAATCCCAGGAATGAATCAATGTCATAACTTGCTAGGAATGTATTACATATAGTCCCGTGTAATCTACTGCACACCAGACTGGTATTTCTTTCATGTGGGATCTGAAAAATGATTGTCCTTCCTTCAGCAAATTGCTGTTTGATATTTTCTGCAGAAGAGAATCTGAAGCAATAATGAGAGGGTCAAATGCCGCCCTTCCCTGGGCCTGCTGGGGTCTGCACACCCACCTGCTAGCATCCTGCTGTGTGCCTCACCCCCTGTCGATGGGAGCCCACAGCACGGACAGAAAGCAGTCCTGGGCCACGAGTACCCGCTGCCAGACAGGTGCTTTGCATGTCAGAGACAGGATTGGGGAAAAACAACCACACCACAACAATTGAAATATATAGAAATTGTTTAGAAAGGAAAGAGGTTCTATCAGGAGATGCCTACTAGGATGCTTATAAGCCACTTCCAGTGCAGTGTTAGTGGCTCAAACTCTTCTGAGTTCCAGTCTCAGTTATTGTCAATTACCTTTTCCCAGATTGTCTCTGCTGTGCCAGTCCCCCCCCGCAGTGTCACGCTCTGCTCTCGGGGATTGCCCAGCAGCCATCGCGGGCCGCTGGCAGGAGCCTCTCCAGCCCAGCCTGTCTGCAGGAGGGGGGCTTGGCATGCACCCTCTCACCCCTTCATCTCAGCCAGCCTGCCTGCAGGAGGGGAGCTTGGCATGCACCCTCTCACCCCTTCATCTCAGCCAGCCTGCCTGTAATGAGTACTCAGCAGTTATTCCTCAGGTGGGAATAAATTTAAGGGGAACTTTTCTTCCGCTTGAAGGCCTGGAGAAGGATGTTTCTGGCTCCATGCTGTCCCCATGCAAGCAGAGAGCAAAAATATTAGTGAAAGTTAATTAGTGAAAGATGTCTTGTTCTGGACACTCGTCCTGTAGGTTTTGATTGTCTTTTTGGGTGCCTTCTTTCTGAACTGTGTCATACAGCAGAAAAAACCAAAAACAAAACCCACAACCCCAAATTAGAAAATTTCTGGTTTATTTTCCAAGTATACATTTATGCTACAAAGTATCTTAATCAGCCTCAGCTTCGTAGTATTTGTTTTTTCTTTATAAAGAAAGAAAAGTCATTGAAAGTCTGCTGGAGAAAATATCTATGAGGAAAATTGGTAAAATACTTCTCTCTAGTAGTCTAAGCTCTATATAGTACTGGATGCCACCAAGTTTAAAAAAAAAAACCCAAACAAAAAACCAAAACACACACACAAAAGACCCCAAACCCAAGAACAAATCAACATGAACCCCAAACCAAATACACAAAAACAGCTTTCACGTCTGATGTGAATAATGTGCCAAACTGGGAGCCTTGTGCTAAGGTTCAACCTACTCTGTGGCCTTATTATTTGTTGGAATCATTTTCTTCACAGAATGTAACACACGTTTGCCACGCTAATCCCCTTTCACCATCTCATCCTTCTGGATGCCTTCAGACTTATAATGATTATTGATTAAAACACTTCAGAGCCTAATCAATAGAGATGTGGTTAATGTTTTGCAGTGTGGGGTAATGGAATGGAGTAATAAAAGAGAAAAAAATAATAATCATCCTACAAACTCTTATTTGCTGTTGGTGGTAAACGGATTAATACATTCATTAGGCTGAAAAGCCAGACAATGAAAAAGTGAGTGAAAAAAGTTAAATTATTTAATGTGCATACTAAATGCATGAATTAGCCAGCACTACACTCCATCAGCAAGGAACTGATGTCTTCTGTGCTGACTTGTTATCGATTCATTTTCACGCTCTGCAGGCGGGACAGTTGGGTTCGGCTTTGCTGTGGTGACCCTTGCGCACGGGGGGTCCCCGTGGGAGGGTGGTGCAGTCAAGGTTCCACTCCTCGTGGTCCTGTTCCTGAAACAGGCAAGGTGAGGTGTTCGTGTGCCTGCTGAGGAGAGCCAGAGTTGCCTGTGAGGGCTGAGGGTGGCCACAGGCCCACGCTGCTCAGACACCCGCTTGTAGTTCACGAGCTCAGTGGTTTCACTTTTGGAGCTGGTCTGGGACACGCAAGTGGAGAGGCAGCATATCTGAGAGTGGGTCCTGCTCCAAGGCATGGGTGAGAGTAGGTCAAAGTCAAGCCTTGCCCATCATGCTGTACCCCAGGCAGCAGCAGCAAGGATCTCCTGCACTCAGCCGGGAGGCACCGGCGGCCGGGGTCAGGTGCTGGGCTGCAAGAAGTGGGTGCACAGGGACCACAGGAGCAGTGGAAGGATGACTGGCAGGCCTGCAGTAACACAGGACCTCTTGAGGCTTGAGATGGCAGGTTAGTTCTCAAATTATTATACTCACCT
This sequence comes from Heliornis fulica, assembly GCA_013399135.1. Classification (NCBI taxonomy): domain Eukaryota; kingdom Metazoa; phylum Chordata; class Aves; order Gruiformes; family Heliornithidae; genus Heliornis; species Heliornis fulica. The sequence continues at coordinate 77,129 of VXBZ01007455.1, read as the reverse complement.
CTAAGTCTTCATATCCAGATCTGTAACTTTTCATACCCTTACCCATAGTCAGCTCCAGGAGTCACATGAGTTTCAGTATTGACATTTCTGCAGAAAATGTCTATGCATTTCAAAACCTGTCACTGATTCAAATAGATAAACAAATGTTTTAAAGAAAAAAAACCCAACGTCTGAAATGGTTGAAAAAACCCATCTGAAATGTTTGTATTATAAGTGTGTTGAAGCACAGCAGACAGTTAAGCATATTTCTTTTAATTTCTCTGACTTCTGGTGGTGTTAGTGCTTGGTGATGTGTAGGTGGTGTTGTCCAGCCTGGTGTGAGAGCCCCGTAGTCACCTTGTTGTGTGCCACAGAAGAGAATTCAGCATCTGATTTGCATAAAACTTTAATATCTTCCTGGACTAGTGATTAGACTCTTTATTGGTTCTAGCAGTGCCTGTCAGTGAAACACAAGGTTTGGGGTTGGTGGAGAGAGCTGAGCTTCAGCAGGATTTACAGCTGCCCAGGCACTGCTGGGGCCCTTCCTCCCAACTCTCCTTCCAGCAGATCAGGGTTTGGCTGCTCTGCAACATAACTCTGGTCTCTTAAAACTGCAGTTGAGTAGTTTCCAGCTCGGGCTGAAGGGATAAAATACTTGGTGCTATTTATTAGTCTGAGTAACAGCAGCAAATCAGTGGCCATAGCTAATGGCAGCAAAAGGTGTTAAGGGGACAGTGAGCATAAAGTACAATTTGTGATGGCCTGTAGATACCAATTAATTGTAGCTGGGATTCTGCTGGGGGTTTTCTTGCCTTGTGCAATCACAGTGATAAAGGTGGGTGAGTGCACAGTGGTGTGGTTTCTCCATGAGATAAGCAATGGGTTATTTCTCCTGGATTGTATCCAAAAGCAGCTGAATAATGCTGAACTGGATTTCCTACCCCTCATTGCAGTGCTGAAGAGCATCAGGTACCATCTGTCAGCACTAGTGCCCAAGTTGGCAGGGGACGATTCTGATTGCAACTGATCCAGGGAAATGCCCTCCCTTTGCCCCTCCCAGCTCAGGGTGTACTGTCTGAATATTTTCCACGTACAGTAAGTAGCTCTGCTGCAGGAATAGCTTGAGACATATCCCTCTCATCATCTTTAAATATTTTCTCTGTGTTTCTGTTCTCATTGATATAATAGCAGCGTTATTTTGCAGCCAGTTGCTGTCCTCTGCTTTATAAGGTACTGCTATCTTATTAGGTCAGGCAATTCAATAGGGAATAGAAATATTAAATTAAGATCAAATGAAAAGTGTACTTTGTGGGGAGGAAGGTCTAACTGGGAGATGTCAGAACATACAGAACAGTTTCATACTTGGGAAGCTGTGGGGTAAGACCCAAATGTCTGATTTGAAGCATTGTCAGTGTGTCTGCAGAGCAAGTAAAGGTTATTGGGGGTGTGTGGTTAGGCTGACTCCAGCAAGAGCTGAGACATGGGGGGGCTCTTGTAGCACACAGTGACACTGTTGCTGTTATCCTTGCTGGTGCTGCCAGACTACAGCCAGGGCAGGGGTGGCTCCCAGGACACAATATAAGCCCTTTCTTCCTGTGCAGACATACCTGTGATGCTCACCATCCCCTCCCAGTGCCCTCCATCCCCGTCCCAGTTTTCTCCCCTTGAACCAGTGAGTCTGTTTTACTGCACCAGTGCACAGGGAGACCCTACCAGCCATGCTGGTGTGAGACCTGGGCTTGGTTTCGTGAGGTGGCAGGCAGCAAGACCTCCTCTAAACTGGCGGTTCCTGTGCCACCCTACGGTCTCTGACCCAGGCCTTCTCTGTTCTTCCCCAGTTGTGGGGCCTTTGTGACACCAAGTGGCTCTAGTGGAAAACACATCCCTAGGGAAGCAGCAGTTCACTGCTTAACCCTTCAGTCCGTTCATATTTTAACTGGTTTTGTTAATACCAAATAAAAAGGCAAATTATACAGCAGATGAGGAGCAATGGTTGGTCTGTCTCTGTCCTTTGGGTCTGTAGTGGGAACCAGAGGCTCTACATCCCTCATCTGGTGATGGGTAGCTGTGCCAGGAAGGATTCAGGCCCTCATGTATTCCTCGAGTTCTGCTGAATATTTATCAGCAGGCTGGTGGCTGAACGCTGTGCACAGCCACTTGGGTGGTGATGTTTATGTGTGTTGCTGCACTGTGGTTTCAATATTCAGACCAGAGGCTGAGGAGGCAAGAGGAGCAATCACTCCTGCTGGCACACATTCCCTGAATGACCATGTTGAAGTGATGAATTTAAGCTTTTGACATGTTTTTCATGGTAATATTAATAGCGGAGATTACTGCAGATGACAGCAGATTAGATAAGGCAGGGTCCCCCAGTGCTTACTGCCTGCCACTGAATTAGTTTGGGCTTTAATATATCACTTGATTGAAGAGTGGTGCTTAAAATCTGTACAGTGCCCCATATTTCTAACTTTCTCCAAGGAACCAAAAACCAGGCTTGTCTGTTTGCAACTGGCTTGGGAAGGACTGATGGAGTTGCACTGGTTAGGAGTTCCCACCTCAGAAAATCGTGTGATGGTCCAAGCCATGGAGAAGCTACAAATGCTCCTTCAGAGCCCAAAGCCTGATTTGTAAACCTGTATCCCAGCAGCATCCAGCAAAGGGAGGTCAGTAAAGAGGCAAATACATCAAATCCCTCTCCTAAAAATTTCAGACATGGGACTTTGCCTTGGTAGAGCTTGGCATTAAATTTTCAAGTTTGTTTCTCCCTGCTTGACTGGTCAGGAGGAGCCAGGGACAGTTGTTTTGTTTTCTGAAATTGACTCCATGCAAATTTTTGTCAATACAAAAGCCAGAGTAGCAAGAAACTTTCATCCTCAGAAGCTCCATTGATGAAAGCTATATAATGAGCACTTCAGAATGGTTAATGGGAAGGCACAGCCCCACAGGAGCTGGGTCAGCTGTTGATGCTGTGCTGTGCTGGAGCACCAAGAGTGGGGTGGACTGGGATCCTCCCGCCTTGGTCTCTGGAAAAACTGGTCTGTGTGGGTGCAAAGACACCCCCTGTGCTAAAACTCTGGGAAACTAGAGCTCAGTGGAGCGGAGTGGAGCGTGTGGAGCTCGGTGTGAAGGTAAGCCAAGCCATGTGAAGGGGACAGGGAGAGCAGGGCTTAGCAGGGGCCTGCACCTGAGCAGGGCAGCACTGGTTCTCTACGGGGTTAGCAGCTGTTTCCATGCTTGTGTGATTGGTTGGCAGTGGGATCCAGAGCTCACTTTGTCACATCTGCATTTGTCCTGTGGTCTGAATGTTGTGTGATGCTGCAGGCATACCCCTGAGCTCCAGGTGGGAAGGTAGGCTCTGTTGGGCCATCATTTATATCATCAAGTGATACCAGTGCTGCTCTGCTAGGAAATTTCAGCTGGCATTTCTTGATAGCCTTTGATCAGACCCAGGCCAGTGTACCCCTTCTTCCCAGGTGTAGAGTACGTAGTGATATGATGAAAATTTAATTTTAAAGTGTGTTCTCACAAGATGACCAGGGATAATTAACTGACAACATCACAGCCCTACTGCACACAGCTTATTGGGAGATTGTGGAGTCTGTGCAGCACGAAGAGGTGAGTGCAGCAGCACAGAGACCTCACAGCCTTCTTTATTTTTGTTGGCAATGTTGATGTAGTCTAACAGTTTATAGTGAAGTTTACCCCCTTCTGAATTTTTTTGTTTTGTGTTTGTTGTTTTGGTGATGCTTTGTGTTTGGTGAAGCATTTAAATACTTGATCATTGTTTGAATGGGGAAGTGTAAGCAGTGTTTTATCAGGAAAAGGCAGCGCACAATGCTGGACAGAAACCAGGAATAGTAATTTGTATGTAACTCATAGATTATTTCTGTGGGCCTGACCACCCCCACCAGACATTGGCCATTCTCTTGGAGACACTCAAGTTCCAGAGAAAGGCTCAGCTTAAAATGGACACCAGCTTTCCTTTAGTCTTCCTAAAAAAACTAAAAAGTGGGAGTGAGACTCACTCACATTAGAGCCTGAAAAAGCACCTAAAGTACAGCTATTAGTAACAAACCCTCCTTTGAATTATCACTGGGGTTTGGAGGGGGTTTATCACTGCTCTCAGTGAACCCCTGGCTGTTTGAAATCGCTGTGGTTCAGCACGACCCCCCTTGGCGTCAGAGCAGCAGTCATCATCAGCGCTGGGGACGGCCTGGCACACACAGCGGCTGCTGTCACACGGCAAATGCACGACCAGGGGGATTCCTGCAAGGTTGGCATAGTTCTGGTTGGACTAATAGGGTTGGAAAAACAGATGTCACCCCCTTTGTTTTGCTGAAACCAAAAAGGAGCCCTGCAGAGGTTTCAGCGCACTGAAAGCTGGGGAGTTCATATTCGTGACCTAAATTCTTCTGGGTTCTTTTTTGTTAATTGATGAATGATTTATTTACACCTACATTTTCCCTGTGTGCTCATTTCCATAAATACAAAAAGAATTACAGAGGCTTTTCTGGCTTTGTAGAGAACTGGTAGATCATGTCTCTTACTAAATACTACATTTTTATCCAGCTAGTGTGATTCTCCTTGCTTCTCACTGAAGGCCTTGCTGCCCTCAGCCACACACAGCACGGTTCACCCTATCGAATTTAAAGCAGAAAGGTACAGTACTCAGTTTATTGCAATCAATCAAGTTAACACCAGTGTAGATACAGTTGTGCATTACACACTCCAAAGGCTGGTCCTGTGTTGACAAGCAGATGCATTTATTCATCAGTCCTATTTAACTACAACCAAAATGTATATAACGAGCCTTAAAAGTATTTTTGTCTCCCTGCCTGAAGTATCAGTTTTTCATTGAGAAAAGGAAATGAGGATAGCAGCTAAAGGCTTCTGATGGATGCTTTTGGGTTCCTCACCATAGCTCACTGCACTTCAGTGGCTGGTGCTGGACTACTTGCCTCACACTTTGTTCCTAAGAGCAAGAGACAGCCTGATTCCTTCACATTGTTTTTAGGTGGAAGTGCCACCTCCTTACACCATGGGAACTACAAGGTGGTCTAATGTGGCTGCCTTAGTCCCTGTCCCCGTTGGTTGCACCTTAAGAAAAGCTGCTGTCTGCCAAGATGCTGCTGCCCACCCTGCTGGCCCTCTCCAGCGAGATNAAGGTGGTCTAATGTGGCTGCCTTGGTCCCTGTCCCTGCTGGTTGCACCTTAAGATGCTGCTGCCCACTCTGCTCACCCTCTCCAGCAAGAGCTGGACCAGCAGGCAGAGGACATATCACAGAGTCCCTGTCCCCCAACCCATAAAGCCCAGGAGCTGGTATTAAATGAGTTCAGCAGCTGTGGCTTGTGCAGATCCACCTCAGACTTGCACTGCTGAGACTGTGGGGGTGGCAGTCCAGAGAGACTCTTAGTTGGTTTTTGCTCGTGTTAAGTATGGCACAGATTTGAGTCATGTATCATTTATAAGCATGATCTTCACTGCAGAGCGTTCTGGTGCTCAGCTTCTGGCATCTGTGAATGGGCTGGATCCAGGGGGATGAGATGGTCTTTACTGAATGCAACCAACAGCACCTTTCTGACTGAGAGCCAGCTTGACTTGCTCTCACTTAGGAGAAATTGTGGGAAAGTTGGAATCTGGATCAGAGGAAATGCATGTAAATGCCATTTGGATATATTTCCCCTTGCCATTTTGGTTTTCTTTTAGGGTTTTTGGTTGTTTTGTTTTTGGTTTGGTTTGGGTTTTTTTTGTTTTGGTTTTTTTTTTATTATTAGGTACTTCTATTTGTCCTGGTTTAGTGAGACAGGCTGTGTGCNTTAGGGACACAGGCTGTGTGCTACTCGCTGTGGTGACAGAGAAACACGTGGATGTCATTTCAGCCAGCCTTTGGTGTCATGGTGGTTTAATGCTTTTTCAGAACCATTTCAATCCATACATTTGCACAGGAATCTATAAATTCACGTCTCATTGATTGCAGTGACAGATGCAAGAGTGCACCCATGAAGTGAATCAGAAGCAAAGGGCTTTACCTATTGGCAGAGGGGAGGTGTCCTTGTTTCCCTGACAGCCTGTTCTTCCAGAGGAGCATAAAAAGATCCTTCTTGTTGCATGAAAATATGATTTATGAAATCAGCTTGTGTGTGGAAAATACCTAATTCCATCTCTAGGTGAGGAGCTGGGTTTCCCAATCAGGGGACAAGTGATGATCTCACTCTGTCTATCCCAGAGCCTTCCAGTAACACAGTCAGAGCCATGAGGGTGTCTCCTTCACAGAGACAGATCGGGGTGCCTAGGCTGTACATCCTCTTCATTCTCAAGCAGGTTTCACTATACTGGGCAAATTGCTTCCAAAACACAGCGAGTGTCTGTAATGTTGCTGCCTGTTCAAATCCCTACTGCAGTAATAACCAGGTTGGCTTGTATGGCTTTCAGATAATTCATGACTTTGCACTGGGCTCTATTCTTCACCAGAAAATGAGATTTTCATGTAACAGTTCTCATAGATGATCTGTCTTAATTGTGGGAGATATCCCTTGCCATCAGGGGTGGTGTTTAACCCTTAAAACCCTTTCCCGCTGGTTTCTCTCTGGGATCTGGTGACAGTGCCGGGACTGCCCGTGCAGAGGAGCTCCCTCAGCCTGTGCTCACACCTTGCTTTGGGAAGTGAGGCAGGTCTGGCTCCTCACACCCCCACTCAGCCAGTGCCAAGGGGGACGCTCACGGCCCCGTGCCCCTGAGCCCGTGTGCACCCGACGCATTGCACACACGCCTCTGCAGCAACGGGGCAAAATCCCTGCACCCACACTGTTTATGAGCTCTAGTGCTGTTTGGGGTAGAGATGCACCCAAGCCTCTCATGTAATCAGTAACAACAACTCAGTTGTGTGGAGGGTGCAGAAGGAGGTGTTGGTGACAGTGAGCTTACAGTAACAGGACTGGCTCTGTGTGAGACCGAGATGGAGGTGAGAGCTGGACTGAAGGAAAAGAGGTGAGGATGCTACAGAGCCAGAGCTCAATGAATCTTACTGAGCTTTACCTGAGATACTCACAGCCCCTCTTGCCCCAAGATGGTGCATTTACAGATTAGGTGAATGTTACCACTTAAAACTACTGATCCAGCCTGGGTTGGTGCAGGTTGGGAGCTCCAGGTCCAGAGCTGAGCACAGCACCTTGAGTGCTTGGTCAGTGCGAGCAGCTGGGAAGGGAAACCCAAGGTTGGAGTAAACAATCAAACTGACTGGGGAGTTTGTGTTTTATTTGTGCTCACTCATTCCTTCTCATAATAGAATTGCTAAAACAGCCTTTACCTGAAATACTAAGCCCTAAAGATGTGCTGCCACAGTAAATATTACACTTGAATTGATTAGGTGCACTTCAGAAATCAAGCCACATTCTTAACAGAGGAGCGGCCGATATTTCCAATGTTTATCATACTGTATTAGGTGTTTAATTAAAAAGAGGTTCCCAGAGGATTAGCCAACTTCATGTTGATGGCAGAAGCAGATCTGTTAGCACTTTTTGGCAGGTAATTACAATGCAGAACTGGATGGCTTGAGCTGAATATTTTATGATAGCAGCTCTAGTTGGAATGAAGAGAAATATAATCACTCTTTTTGCTAAGGGAAAAAAAAATCAAAAGTACACACACCTGTTTGCTCCTGCAGGTTTGCTAGCTTGGTAAATTAGGAAGGAATTAGTGTCGATATTATCCAGATTAGTGTGCTGAGCTCCAAAGCAGGGAGTGTGGGAGTTGCTGATGGCCCTCCCTGCTCACCCTTCTGCAAACACCTGCTCTTGTGCTCCTGGGGGAGCCGGGGATTTGATTTCCATTGTCTGCTCTTATGTTGGATTAAACTGGATCAGCAGGACAGGATGTCACCCTGGGTGTGAGAGGTAGAGCACGGCTGGAAAAGAAAAGCATCTTCCTCTCAGGCAACACGCTGCCTGTCTGGGAGTGATTGTCAAGAACCTTCTTGACACCAGAAGAGCTTTTACACAAGGTGCTTACCATCTGCTCATCCCTTTGACATCCCTGTGGCTGAGCAAACTGGGGCACATGTGGTAGGAGGTAGATGGTGTGAGATGAGCAATGATTCGGAGAGCGGAGCAGTTGTGGACCAGGCTTGTTTCTGTGACAGCCTCAGCCCAAACCCCTTGCTACTGAGCTGCTCCAGCATGAGGTCCTCTGTGGCAGATCTTTTGGATAGGCTGGGACAGGGCACAGGCTGGATCCATTTGCTGCTGTTTGTGTTGCTCCAGAGGAGGTGAATGAATAGGTCTTGTTGGACCAGATCATTAATCCTCCAAGTCCAGCAGCAATCTTCTTCTGGTGGCTAATCCCTGAGGTCTCACGGGGTTCAGGAGGACCAGCTCCAGCCCTGCTGCTGGGAATCTGCTGTATGTTCTCAGTCTGCAAGACAAAGCATGTAGTCCAGTGACTCTCTCAGGAGCAGATGTGTGTGAGGCATTGGTGAACGTGGCATGTGCTTAACACGGCCCCTGTAGTGACTCGGTGACTGGGAATGAGGGAGCTTACGAGAGAGGTGGGAGAAGTGAACCCTGTACTGACAGGTTTGTTAGCATTAGGGTCTGAATGAGCTGCAATAAAAAAATCTTTCTTTACTTGTTCTTTGGTACTGACTGCAGCATGAGCTGTCCCTGCACGGTGGGGTGTGTTGGCAGCCCGTGTTTCCTGGCCATGCTGGGGCCGTGGAGGAGCTGCCCAACCCAGGACGCGGTTGCTGAAGCCACCCGTGAGCACTGACAGGAGAGAAGCCCTGAAACATTTGGCTCAGCATTTTATCGGCATTAGGCTGAATGAGCTGATATAAGGAGAAGGAGAAAACAGATGGGGAAAAGCATTTATGAAGCAGCTGCCTGTTAACCAATAATTTGGTACATTTCCTTCAGTTCTTTTCATTAAGCCACAATATGTGGATGTCTCATTTTCTGTGAGATGCATTGAATGTTCAAAAGACTCGACTATAATTACACAAATGCTGAAAGAGCAGACACAGGCACTGTGTCAGGAATAGTTCTCTCTCTCTGTGTTTTGGATACACAAAGCACTGGTACAGCACCCTTTGACACCTGTCGTTTCTTCCCGAGTTCTTTTCAGCATTCAAGAGGGTAATGGGATGAGCTGGTGATTAGCAGTGAATGTTGTTTAAATCTGAGAAGTCCTTATTGAGGGTTTGGTTTCGGGGCCCAGGCCTGTTGGTGGCAGCTCAGTGTGGTAACGTGGCATCTATCAGTGTGTGGGACAGAAGTTGCTTGACTGTCATCTCTTACTACAGAGGCAAATTTAAGCTCTGTTCCTTGTGATGCAGTCACATCTTTCACTAACTGCAGTATGCCTGCAGCTACAAATTTGGAGGACCACATATTTCTCAGAACTCAAACTGATGGCACTTGTTTTCTCGGCTTTGTTGGGCAGTTTGACAATGATGTTATGTTAATGGTATGTTAATGACTCAAACTGTCCTGTTGCTTGCCCACCTAAAGTTCCTTACCAAAACTGACAGGGGTCTGCACCACAGGACTAGCAGGGAGAGGCTCTTGAAGAGCACATCTGTCCCAGAATGGGAAGGTGAGCCCAGCTTGGCTCAGCTTTCCCAGCCCAGGAGCAAGGAGCGAGGTGCTCTGAAGCTCCAGTTCTCATTCCTGGTCCTCCAGATCCACCTGTGAGTTATTGGATGTGCATGGGTCACTGGCAGCAGAAGGGAGCATAAATTCCAGTGTTTGTGGTTAAGATAAGCAGTTCCCTTAGTGACTGTGTGTGCAGAGATCAGGTGCTCAATGAGAAGAGGTGCTCTGAGTATGCTGTTAAACGGGCAAGAAATCACAGCAGGTTCCAGGCTGAAAGGGCTTCTGTGTGACAAGACACAGCAGACCATCTTCCAACAGGCAGTGGTGGCAAGGCAGCCTCTCTGTTAGCACTGCACTTGCTGTGGGGTGAACTGGGCCCTGGCTGGAAGAGGGACCTCACGTGTTTGGGTTATTTAATTGACACACAATGAAAACGAACCCTTACTCACAGAGCAGGGGCTGCCTGATGCAGAGGTCTGCCAGGCACCCTGCCTTCTCAGGTGCCCTGGCATCAACTGGAAGGGAAGAGTCAGGGGGCTGGAGCACCTCCCCTGTGAGGACAGGATGAGGGAGCTGGGCTAGGTCAGCCTGGAGAAGAGAAGGCTGAGGGGGGACTTCACTGCAGCTTCCAGTGTAGGGACAGGAGGGAATCGGGTTTTCCCAAGGGCAGAGAGTGGTGGGACAAGGGGATGGAGTGAAGCTGGAGGAGGGAAGGGTCAGGTTGGAGATCAGGGGAAGTTCTTCATGGAGAGAGTGGTGAGGGCTGGAACAGGCTGCCCAGAGAGGTGGGGGATGGCCCAAGCGTGGAGGGGTTCAAGGCCAGGTTGGATGGGGCCCGGGGAGACCTTGTCCAGCTGCAGGCCTGGAGGTTGTTGGCCCTGCCTGTGTCAGGGGGGTTGGAACTCGATGATCTTTGGGGTCCCTTCCAGCCCAGACCAGTCTGGGATTCTGTGAAGTCAAATCTTTGTAACCTGTACCCACTTGCTCTTCCAGAAAAGTTCCCAGAGTGTTTCATCCTTTTCTGGTTTTTAATTTAGGAGTCAAAGGGGAAAACATTCAGCTGCTGTCAACTGTCAAAGTTTTGCTAAGATGAGCACAGTCACACAGAGCTGTGACAGCTTCTACAGATTAAGCAGTACATTGAGGATCTCCTTCACCTCCTAGTGCAGCAAACCCAGAGAATTGATTTCAATTATTTCTGAAAGCTTGTAAGATATTAATGTCAGAATATAGTGATTTCTTGTGAGTTTCAAATGGGGTTATGTGCAAGGGTGTGCAGAAAGTCAGTTTGTCAGTGTCCATCTTGCTCTCAAGCTGCTTCATCTTCTAGCTCCCAACTTGCCTTGCTGATAACTTAGATTAATCATTAGCTTCTCATTAGTCTTGGTCAAGACTAGCCTTATTAGTTTTTAGAACTCATTAGGAAGCCTGAGAGAATCTGAGGATGCAGTAGCCTCGTGTGGTAGCCAAGTCCCATGTTTGTGTTGCCCCCAAAGAAGGTAGATGCCTCCAGCCTGTGTGAGAGCTCTGCCCTCCAGTGAGCAGCACTGGAGAGTGACTTTTGCCACTCGGGTTGTCTTGGCCCCCCCAACACAATTCACTTCAGCTGCTGTCAGTGCAAGCAGCCCCCCCAGCCCTGCTGTCTCCTGTCTGGCTGTCCTGAGCTGGAGGCTGGGGCCTGCAGCCCCATTGCAGGCAGCACCTCTGAACTCAGGGCAGTGCAGATTGGCCTCTGTGAAAGGCTCTGGCTCCTGAGGAATGTCATTACCATTGATCAGGCTAAATCAGAGATGTGTGCTTGGAGTTTAGCTTTTCATGCCAGTATTGTTATCTGTCGAATTCATTAACTCTACAGTGCAGCTCAGGGTGCTTTAAACATTTAAATGGGATTGACTGAAACCAAAACCTAAGTACAGATGAGTGTTATTTACCTCCAGTACTCCCTGTAATTCTTAGTCTGAAGCTAAAGCAGCATCAGGGATTTTCCCCACCTCCTCTGGGTAATGGTCACACATTGCTGTGTGTCTGCATGTCCCTGAAGGACAGCAGGATCCATCTGCACAAGGACTAGGACCAACACAGTGGAGGAGCTGGTGGCAAGGCAGGAGCTGGTGCTCAGGAAAGTGGGATTGCTGTTTGCCTGACAGCCACACCACCCTGCCACAGGTTCAAAAGCTGCTTGGGTTGGGTGCTGCAGAGCCTGGTGTGAGCAGAGCTTTGCTTTTGGACACATTTGCACCACGATTTTCTCACACAGTCTGTAGCAGTTTCTGATGCTGTAGCTCTTGTTTCTATCAAAGAACTCATAGGAGTTTTCTCCTCTGTCTACTGCCCATATATTACCTGTTTCCATGGCACCTGAGGGAGTTTAACTGTCCTGGCAGCTCTTCTGTTTCCCCACCATCAGTAAGGTGGCTGGACTGAGCTGGGATGTGCAGAAGTTGGTAACAGGGAGAGAGAGATATCTCCAGAAAGGGTCATTTCTAGAGGCACTCAGGCCTGTTTCCCATTTGTTTTTTCCTGATCATCTGCAGTCTCTAAAGACTGAAAAGGTTGGTATTTCCACAGTGGGAACATAGAGTGAAGGAATAGGGCTGAGCTTTGACAGACCAGTTTTCCCCATCCCACCAGTCATGTTGTAGGGAAACAACTGCTGGGGCAAGTTGGAAGGAAACCTACACCATGCTAACACAAAAATAGTGTAAAAATCAATTCTTCCCCCTTTTCAGTAATATCATCCATGCTTCTGATGGAGCTTAGGCAGAGTGCAGTCCTGTGTTGGCAACCTGATCTTTCCCAGTGTATTTAAGGGAGTCTCAGTTACCTGTTGTCCCTACAGTGAGGAGGTTTTCTGTTGCCTTCTGCATACTGTGCTCCAGTCTCATGTTACTGGAAGATTACTGATTGTGCAGCATCTGGAACATCAGACACATAACTGGATTAACAGACACAGCACATTGTGCAATCAATAATTTTTCTTCCCATTCCTGAAGACAGAAATAAGCAAAATTCATACAGGGACAAGATACTGGGTCTCCAAAACTGGTGCTGGACTTAGCATGGTACTTTAAATGCTTTCTGCTCTGATTACCAGTATAATTTGATTACTGCTCAGTGCTTGCATAAGGTCTCTCTGCTGTCTGCATTGGATAGGATATTTACAATTTGTTTCAATCAACATGTTTTCTGAGGTTAAAAGGAAAAAAAAGTGTACATGATATTTAGGAGAATATAGCATTTAGATAGTTATGCTGTAACTTTGAAAAGCTCTGGCTTGTGCTGACAGGACTCAGGAGCTGTTGGCTTCTGCAGAAGTAAAATGCTCCCTGCATCTGAATTTTGAGTGCTAGAGATGCTTTTTAGCCATTAATTAAAATGTTCTGTTAAAGTACTAAAATCATAATAGGTTTTCTGCAGTTGGTATGATTAATTATCACATTTGTCAGCTGAAATTGTAGCTTCATGAGAGTAAAAAAAGTTTCATTACCAGCTTGATGTTGATGCCTCTACATCACAGCCTTATTGCCTGGAGACAGAAGGTTATTATCAAACCCAGTTGCTTGTAAGCTAGAAGTGCCTGAAACATTAGTGCCTGCCACTGCATTTTTATAATCAAAGATAGATTTGGGGGGGTGTGATCAATACTAAGTCTGATTTGTATCTTTTTTTTTAATATATACACTAATGTGAGGTTTTGGGATCCTATTTACTCTATCAAGTTATATTATTCCTGAATTGATTAGACCTGGAGTGTTCCTGAATAGATAAGCAAGGAAAAAATGTCCTTGTCCCTCCTTAAAAGGACTGGGCAGCTCTTTCCATGCTTTGCAAGGGGCTTTCCAGTGCCATTCAGTGGCATTCGTTGTAAAAGGTGAGAAATTTCCAACAGCCAGCAGTGATTCAGCACCAGAGGTGTCTGTAACAAGAGCATCATCATAAATATAGTAGCCAACAATAAAGCACCTCTGTAGAGTCATTTTATTGTGGAATAAAATAGAGAAAGGTGATCCATATGTGAGGCATCAACAGAGCCATGCTAGAGGGCAGCTTGGGGAAGTTTTCGTCTCTAATTGCCATTTAAGAGCAAACTTCATCCTGTGAAAGAAGTGAGAATGCTAATAAGAAAATCAGTGTGATGAAAATCGAGCTGATCAACAGGAAAAGAAGCTATTGATAACAGTGGCATCTCTGAGACTTACTGTATTTATCAGGTGGCCCATACCCCCCACACACCTGGTTGGTGTGGTGAGAAAGCTGGTCAGCAGAGGGGTGCTGTATCCCCCCCCAAAGAGTTCCACATGCCATTCAGAGGGATCATGGGTCTTGCAGGCAGTGTCAGGGGAAGGGGTCTCTGTTGCCTCCTTTTAAATACTTTTAAACCGAGGTTTTAGGGAGAGGAGCATGACTTACTGCACAGAGCACAGAGAGCACCCTGCAGGCAGGGGGGTCTCTAGCTCCTGCCCTGGTAGCTGTTTCTGTGCTATGCTGGGCACAGGCTGGAAATGTGATGTGGTCATTTTCATAGAAAGCCAGCTAAGAGCAAGAAGGAAAAGTCACAGTATCAAGGACTTACATTGTCACTAATCTGTAGAAAAATGAATCCCCTTGGTTGACACAAAGGTCCAGCTCCTCTTACTTGAGCTGCTGTACCTGTTAGGGCTGCTTTATGGATTCACAGTGTAGAGGAATCCTGGGCTCTGCTGTCCTGCAGAGCCCAGGTTTCCTCTACACTGAATCCATAAAGCAGCACACACCCCTCCCAGCAGATACTGTGCAGAATGCACCTATGCTGCCTCCTCCACCCCTTCTAACAGCTGCAAAGCAGCAATGCCTGTCCCCTGCCAGCTCCTCACGGGAGCTACCCCGGTCCAAAGCCGGTAACAGGCTTGAAGGCTCAGAGCATCGCCCTGTCCTTTCACCCGTGGATGGAGGAGCACCCCAGTAGCGTTCTCAGGCCTGGAAAGGAGGCAGGACCAATTTATTCTGCTGCTTGGGTTAAAAAAAGTCAGAGCACCAACTAGGTCTCAAGGCAAGTGTGCAAGGGTGCTCCAGATGTTAATGTGGGGTTTTGTAGGTGGGTTCATAGCAGAGACCTGAATGACCACACAGATATTTGAATGAGAACGTCAGAACGCAGTGATGTGTGTGCATGTATTACATACATCTTCTGGCCCATAATATCAGCTGTATTCATTAACATTACAGCTTAATTATCTACTTGGGCACAGGTACAAAATAATACTCCTGCCTCAGTTGTCAAAACTGAGCTGATGGGTGACAGCAGCTGTGTGATTCTCTGCCCCAGCCTCGCGTTTCATTAACTCGTGTGACAACTGCCAAGTCCGGCTGTTGACAGCAACTCCATGGTAAATTTGCTAAATTCCTCAGCTTGTGCTGCTTCTCAGCCATGTTATAATGCAAGGATACTCTAATGAATCCTAGGAGCCAGAGGATCTCTAGCATCAAGATAACTCCATGACATTTCAATCCTATACAGCCTATAGAATCCGGCTCGTGGCGGGAGCAGCAGAGGGCGGGTGCTGGTCCCCGGTGGTGTGTGCTTCGGTGCTCCCCCTGATGCAGTCATTTATCAGTGACAGTGCTGAGGCAGCTCTGAAATTCCACACCTCTGCCATCTCTGAGCTGAGCATCATTTGCTGCTGGGAGAACTGTCACCTCCTTGGTACCAAGCCATTTGTTACATCTTTATGTAATTCTTAATATCTGTTCAGCTCTTTTTCAAATAAGTCTATCTTACTGCTTTAATCACTGTGTAATATTTGTTTAGGCCCTCACCCAATAATATATCCATGTATGGCTCTTGTTAATTTGAAAGGAATCACATTTGTATAGCAGTAAAGACTAGGGAGATTAGATGTCTTAATAACATCTGATATTTTCATTATTTTTTGTATTCCTAGGGATGGATGGGGAAAAATAAACAGCTTGCTTTCTGAGATAACATCCTAATCTTTGGTTTTTAATGAAAGCCTGTAGACCTGGTTGAGGCTGCAAGCACCAGGATGTGGGCAAGAAGGAAAGGTGTGACAGCCACTGCCCTACAGAAATGGGGAGCTGAGCTGCCTTGAACGTTGGCTGTTTCCATATGCTCTAGCACTTCAGCTGACAAGCCAAAGGGGCACCAGTAAAGAATTAGTTGCTAATCACCTAAGTGGAAGGCATCAGAGGGTAATGAGAGGAGTGCAAACTTGCTGATGGTTGTCCCTCTGTGATCTCCCCTGATACTGGCAGCCTTTCTCCAAGTGGGAGACTGCTGAGATCCTTGGTGCACAGACTATGCTTTCTGGAGCTGATTCCCTGTGTCCCACTCCAGAGGCTGTATTATTAAAGCTGCCTGCAGCCAGGGGAAGAGAGCTTGAGTTCTAGGTGAGCTCAGTGAATTATTATTTTTGGCCAGTAGTTATGGTAAAGCAACTCCAACTAATGAAAATTAAGCTCTGTCACACTGCATACCCTGACAGAAATGGCTGTGCAGTATTAAGGAATGCCACAAATGTTATCAAACACCATGTGTGTGACTGTGACTGTGATCCAGTCTCTAACAGCCATGGCAGGCTCTCTGGGGATGGGTTTGGAATATCAAACATTGATCCAAATCTTTCATTACTCCCTTGGCCCCTTTGGCACTTTACATTTGTATCCAGTCTTGACTTAGCCTGTTTCTGCAGCTTTGAAAGACACATTGTTGGGTTTGCCAAGCATGACCGATTCCTCATCTACCTTTTCAAGAATTTATTGGACTGAAGTGTATGACTTTAATTCAGAGAGATTACTGATAGCACCCCTTTTGAATGACATGTAAAAGACCAGTGGATCATTTCAGATAAACATAGATTGTAAATGGAGTAGCAGCATCGATGGTCTTCTGGGCAAACACAGCTGTGGACCAGGAGTTGCTATCTCTTGAGGTGAACAGAGCAAGTTTTCACTTATTTTTAGCCCTTTTGTCTCCAGTAGGTTACCAGTAG
Source organism: Heliornis fulica (assembly GCA_013399135.1). Taxonomy (NCBI): domain Eukaryota; kingdom Metazoa; phylum Chordata; class Aves; order Gruiformes; family Heliornithidae; genus Heliornis; species Heliornis fulica. The sequence continues at coordinate 60,573 of VXBZ01007455.1, read as the reverse complement.
AATAAGGGTAAGCTCCTGGTAAGGCAAAAAGGAATCAGTATGACTCTGGGAATAGGACTTTTTCAGGATGTATAAATTTGTTATGATTGAAATAGTTACTTTGATAGACTCCCTATGGCTTACTGATGGTGTGTTTTGTTTGCTTTCATGCAGCTGCACTGTGTGGATATCCATCAGCCCTGGTTAAACACATCATCTGTAGTTGACTTTCCAGGTGCCAAGAAAGCCCATCAACTTTTAATGTGGCTGATTATTAAGGAGCATTTGATGTGTTCATACTTCTCCTGGGCTGAGCAATGAAATGCCCATAACGTTTAACATAGTGGCTTGACATTTAAATGTCAGTTAAGAGCCTTTCCCTGAGCTGGTACTGTTTCCAGAGGGATGTGTGTTTCATTACTGGGATGGCCTCACAAATAGCTTGATAATGTGACTGTGATTTCAGGTCCTTGCCACAGTTTTGTTCTACAAAGAGAGAATTTAAAATTAATTATTCCCAGGACTTATGTAACTTAGAGAGTTTGTAATGACTAGTAAGGCAGCCACTGTGTGTGCAGGCAGGTGGAGACAGGCAGAGAAGGTTTGACTGACTGCACTCCTATGATGCTCTTACAAAACACTGCCAGGAATAATTGTGAAAATTATCTTTATTTTCCAAACATTGAAATTGCTTCTGAGCATCAATCTGCTTGGAAATAATAAAGGACCACAGCAGTTGATGCTGTGACCACAGGATAAACCTCCTTGATGACCACAGACCATCATTGTTCTGCATGTTGGTGCCTCTGTTTTATTGTTAGAATGTTGCTGCAGCGGCAAACACAAGGTAGGAGGGAGAAGGTAGAGGACACCACTGACCAGCCCAGGGCAGCTTGCAGAGCTGCTCCAAGTCTGTAGGCTGGAGCACAGGAGGCTGCATTGCAGTGGGTCTTCTAGCAGGGCTTGACACGTCCTGTGCCCCGTGGCTTCTCGGCACAGCTCCGAGCCGTTTGCCACACAGAGAGGCAACGTTCCTTATTTCTCTTTCTCTCATTATGCAATAAAACAGTTCCAGCTCCACTGCAGGGAAACAGCCATAGAGCCAAGAGCAAAATTTGCCCTTCTTGTTTTCCATCAAGCAACATTCTCTTTAATTTTTAATGATTACAAATTACCCTATTCATGAGGCTTTGGAATAATCAATAATGTATGCACATTTGGTAGGGTACAAGTGATGTCATCTGTCTTTTTCGAGACTGAGATTATAATGTTGAATTTGGTACTGACAGTTTGAAATCCTTTATAAGTGAATTAAATTGCTTTGTAACATACAAGAAGAATAGGCTGTACTTGATCAAAACTATTCCTTTCTGAGGTAATAAATACAGCAATGATACAATTTTTAATTTGTTTGAGATTTGGAATAGGGTTTAGGAAGAAAAAAAGTGAATATAGGTGTGAAGTCTGTTTCTAACCATTGTTTTATGTCAGGAGGATCTTGGGTTCCCTTGCTATAGGAAAAAGTGGCTGAGTGGCTGAGAAGAAGCCTGATATAAAATGCAAGTTAATGCAGACAGCTCATGGAAATCAACCCAGAAGTTCTAAAACCTACTTTGAAGTTCATGTATCAGCTTGTCCAGCTGTACACTGGGGAGACACTGTGCCTCTGTTCTCTGGGGGCTAACAGTGCTGCTGGGCCATTTTTGGTGTACGTTGATCCATCATTGATCCGCGATTGCTTCTTACTGGGGCACCATGCTAAGCAGGGTTCAGTGTGAATTAATTAATCTGTTAAAAGGACATTTACAAAGGTTGTTTCTTTCCACTTGCTGAAAGCAGTCCTCAAAAAACAGGACAGAAGCACATAACCAGGAGTTCTCTGATTCAAAAATGATTCAAAATACCTGTAAAAAAGCCTCAAAGTCTTTGTAACTTCAACAAGCAAGTAGCATCTCTCATTAAAAATGCTTCTGTCAGAAATCCTGTGTCCAGTCCTTGGCACATGCTGGTGAGTTAGAGGTGTCAGTGCTCCAGGTACCCAGGAGATGCCCTGTTGGTTCTTACAGCGTGTGCACACTGCACTTTAGTCTTGCAGATAAATTCCAAATAAATCAGGGTAGCTGGGAAATACAAATTATCTATCTGAGACCATAACCACTTGAGATTTCAAAATCTCTTGCCTTACTCATGGGTTATTCTGTCTCTTTTATTACCTCCTCTACTGAGTGAGCAAAGATTTCAAAGCAAAGTATGAAACAGCTGGGTTCTTTTCAGTTGTTCTGTATCAATTGTTATTTTTCCTCTGTTTACCAAGGAGATAAATAACCTGATTTGTAAGTTTGTGGGTTGGGGGATGGGTGTGTTGGTTTTTTTTAATTCCATTAAGCTTTTTCAGTGTCATGTCCAAATAGAATTTTCTGCTTTATATCGGATCTTAAGTCACAGTTGGATCCTTAGGGTGATCATAGAAGGTGAAGGGGCACTCTCAGTTGCAGATCTTTCCCTACATAGGACAGTATTAAATCAATATTAAACCAGAGATCTGTGGAATAAAATTGCCTTGAGACATAAGCTCTTGGCATGGGCACAAGGGGGAAGGGAAGGCAGGGAAGAATCTGTGTTTGAGTTGAAGTCTGAAAAGTCAGAGCTTCAGTTTCTCTTTAAGTTTTATTTCTTTGATGTTTATTACACCTGCACAGTCATTTTTACCCTGCCACAGTTGTTGTATGTTGGGATCAATATTCACCCTGTTCTCAGTGACACCCCAAGGCTTGTGCACTTTCCTCATGCTGCATTTTGCATAACCACTATTAAAATGTAACTGTTCACTCTGGTCTCATCTACGTGAAACAGAAATGCAAATCACTATCCTAAAGGCAATTCAAAGGAACACTGAGTACAGTATACTTTTTAATCATCTTCTCGTTACTTTTATGATTAGCAACAATAATTAGTACCATTTGCAACAACTGTGTGAGGTTTTAATTTGGCACCATCTCCTGCTGTGAGAGAAGGGGTCAGGGTGCAGTATTAGAGATACAGGGATGAGCAGATGAAGGGGGAGCAACGAGGTTTTAGCATTTGAATTAATGTTGTGTTGGGATGAAATTTAGACTTCTTAAAATTCTGTAAATTGGTTAGATGTATCACATGCAGAGCAGGCCTGTGGGCAGAGCATGCTTCTGCTCTGGGGAAGATGGGGAGGAATCCTGTTCTGCTTGGTTTGTCCCAGGATTTGCAGCAGTCTCCTAGATCCTGGCTGAGGGCCTGGGTCACCCATCAGTCCATGTGCAGGACCTTAGAGGTGTAATTCAGGAGCAGATCCAGTCATGACAATCCAGGAGTTAATCCAGCTGTATTCTAGTTCATGGGAGGAAGACAAGGAGCTGGAAATCATGTTGGTGCCAGTCCCCTGCAGCTTTATTGGAGTTGAGATGCACACAGAGTTTGCTCCTCTGGCTGTGATTACATTTGCCTTGGTTCTGAGTCTGCCCCTCCTCATCCAAAGCTACTTTTTCATATTTCTCTGTTGGGGCTTGGAGTTTGATCTCTTCCACTGGGTTTAGCTCGAAAGCAGCCAAAATACCAGGTAGATGCTGTCAAAACAAGGCTTTTGACTCTGCCTTCTGGCTTGACCCATCACTTGAAGGTGCAGAGAGTTCTGTGCTAAACTTTTTCCAGTTCCTCTCCAAAGCACAGGCAGGTTTTTAATTGCCTTGTTCTTTGTTAGCTCGTTTTATTCCTGGTTCCCTGTGCTGTTCAGCAATAACTGGCAAAGGCTCAGGTTAGCTGTATTAACTCATTCTGCATGAATTAGCAATGTGGAGGTTCTGAGCTGTGACTGGGCTGGTGCGGCAGGCGCTCTCGGTGCTCCGTGGAGGAGAGGCAGCTCCACACAGGTCTCCAACCCACCTCCCTTGGGCACCTATTTTAGTAGGAGATGAATCACTTGCTTTTCCTCTCCTTTGAGCAGAAAGAGCCTGAATGACTCACAAACACTAGCAAAGTGTTTAAATACCCTGGTTAAGCTCATCTGTGAAAGCTCCCTCAGAAACAGGTATTTCAGAGACCAGCTGGATTGGCTTTTGGAGGACAAGCAAGGAGGAGGGTTGCTCACTGTGGGCACCAGTGTTGGGGCATCACTGGGCCATCCCCACCAGGCCCTCAGCCGCAGGCAGTGTGAGGATGTGGTCGTGCACCATGGCTTGGGCAGCGAGCCTTGGGTTAGGGAGCTTCACGCCTGAAACTGGGCTGACCCAGCTCAGCACAAACCTTCACTCCCATCTCATCAACTGCTCTTCAGGAGGGAGCAGGACGTGCTTTCTGTGTTGGATTGGGAATTTGAGGCTGGGGTGGCCACATAGGTTTATGAAGCCTCATTCTAGCAATGCATTTGAAAGGTTCTCACCGATGCTGCGGGTCCCAAACGCGTGTCCGAGTGCTGCGTGGAGGAAGGGCACTGCGAGATGGCCCTTCCCGCTGTGGGCTGGTGCACTGTGGTGTGGGACGGTTGTGTTGACACCCCTGGGGGCCATGCTGCTGTTACAGAATTAGCCAGCTGCAAATGGATGTTTCCAATCCTGAGTTGTGTTTTCATCATGACATTTGTCTTGGATATCTTACATTTGCTGAAGCCCCAAAAACCTCCCAGACACATCTGGTTTTATTTCTTATGTCCCTTTAGGTGTAGGTATATTCTGCTAAAGCTGTCTGCTCTTTGCATGATTTCTACCCCAGTGCTTTTCATTACAATAAATTCCTTTCTCTTACAAATACAGTTAAGATAATTGCTCCTTTTACAGCCCACACTTCCCTTAAAGATTTTAGTTAAGAGCTCTGAAGAAGCATTTCAACATCCAAAGCAACAGGAATCTTCACCAACCCCTCAGCTGAGACATGCCTCAACCCTCCTGGACCTGTTGCAGGCTCCTCAGCTCACTGAGGGGACTCCGGGCCAAGCCCCTCGGCTTCCTCCCAGGCCTGAAATAAATCTTCATCACAGATGAACAAACCAGTGTCTTTCCAAAGAGCTCTGCAGCTTAATAAGTAAATTGATATTTGCCATGGAAGGTTATACATGCTCTGTGCCTGTTTACTTCATGCTGCAGTTACTTTTGCTCCCTTTGGCTCTGGAATAGTCGTCATTCTGCTTGATTAGGTCCCAGCTGATGGAAACGGCAGCAAACTGCCTCTAATGGAAGCACAGTGGCCTGTGTCTGTGAGGGGTTTGTTGGAAGTGAATTTCAAATACAACAAATTAATTTAGGAGATGGAAGAGGTGATTTGCATCCCATTGCACAGGTGGGTCCCTTGTGGCTGCGCAGGGGCTCACCGGGGTGTTATTGCACAGTGGCACTCTGGGAGACCTGCCTGAGAATTTCCCATTCAAGTGGTTTCAAGATACAGTTCCAAGAAAATAAAAATAACTTTATTTTAAAATAAATTTAATAACAATATAAATAACTTTTAAAAATAACTTATTTAAAATAAGAATCATTCTATGATTCTATGATTTTACCCTCATTTTGACCTAAATATGAGCACTGTTGCCAAAATGGCCTGAAGCATTTGATGCAGTGCTGGTATTAGCTGGAACTCCCTTGCTGCTGTGTGCCAGCCCTAAGCCACAGCTCAGAGCTCCCCGTGTTTAGGTACTTGAAGGCCAGTCTGTTCCACAGCTGTAGGCTGTGTTCTGGCCAACGCCTGAGATTTGTTCTGGAGAAGGGCTGGGAGCAGGGCTGGGGCCTGTGGGTTGGTGGGAGCAGTGGGGGTCTGGAGGTGTTGACACTGTGTTGGACCACAGTCCTGTGTGCTGAGCGAGCATGGCCAGGAAGCTGCACTCTCAGGGGGGTGGAGAATCCACAGGATCAGGCTCATAGCCAGACTAATGAGATATTTAAACTTTTCTGGTGAGCCAGGTTACGAATGTTTTCTTTTGCACCTTTGGACGATGTACTCACTGCAGCACAAGCTCTGTTACCCCAGATTAGCAGCATCATTTCAAGAGAAGGCAGGCTTGGGAAGGGATACCTTTCCTGGAGGAGGGGCAGAAGCTGCACAAAGCCCCTCAGGAAAATGAAGTTAATTCATTTCAGCTTGTAAAAAAAATACTGAATTTCAATTCCCAGGCTGATTTGCTTGTTCTGGCCACTGTACTCCATCTGCCTCTGCACTTCAGGATGGGCTGTCTGTAATCTGTCACTTGCTGGTTCACACCTCGGCTGCTCCCGTCCCGTTTCTCTCCCGAGCGCCGCGGAGGCCGTTCTCTTGGGGCGTCGTGACTCCTCGCTTGCTGGCGTGTCTCTCGGGAGCGTGGCCGTGGCACGGGGCGAGCTGGCCGCCTCTCCGAAGGGGACGCACGGTGGGTCTGCTGCTCCTCGCTGCTCCCAGCCCTGGGGACACGGCTGGAGTGCCAGGCACGGCCCCTGACTGCACGACCGCTGGAAGCTCTGTTCCCATGAGTCAGTAGGGCTGCAGAAGGCACACATGAAGAGGAAAGCGTTTTTCTCAGCGTGGCAGATCAATTCAAGATATTGTTTCCAACTTCATAATGCTCTAGATGCTGTTTCTAATGAAAATGTTTTCGTCTCAGTGGCAGGCTAAATGCACCTCATAGACTACATATGCTGTCTCCAGCTTGTGTAGATAAAATAATTTTACTGTTACCATCAATAATTCTCTCTGCTTCCACTAAAAGCTCTTCAGCCATATTCACAGGAATTGAAATACACTCCCAGACACAACAGGAGAGGCTGTGAGCGGGAGCAGATGCGGCACATCTCCAGGTCTGGCTCACGGGAATGGCTTCTGCCATCCCAGGGGAGCGGGAGCCGCTCTCCGGGGACGCTGGCTCGGAGCTGCCACATGCAGTAGGGCAGGGAGCGCCGCAGTGGGGATTATCTCTACCAGCCAGCCTTCTGCAGCGTCAGCTGAGCTGGCAGCAGAGATGAAGGCTCAGGGAAAATGTACCTGGTAGCGCTCAGAAAGGCTCCTGACACTCCAAAATGCTTCCCTGTGACTGTTCACTGTTCTTTAGGGACTTTCCCGTCTGAAAAGCCCCGTGTGATTGGTGTGATTTCAATAGGGAAATGGGAAGGTTTAGTCGAGCCTGACGATGCACTTGGTAAAATCACAGAAAAATATACCTGGAGGGCCCTGCCCCCAAGCCTAGGTTGAGGGGTGTGGGGTTACCTGGTCGTACATCTTTTCACCAAGTCCCTTTCCAGAGGGGCAGTAAGGATTCAGGAGGTTGAGTCTCCCTGACAAGCTTTGGAAATTGGAACTGAGCTCCATGCAAAATACCAGTTTAGAAAATCACATGGCACATCACACTTGTGGTGTGTCCTGTCTTGGCCTCAGTTTTTCTTTGATTAGGAGAGCAGTGCAAGCATGGCCCATGAGGGGGCTGGAAGAACGTGGGGTTCCCTTTAAACCCAGGAGGTTTAGCAGTGCTGTGGGTGCCATCATCTATCTCCAGAGGGCTCCAGGGATCCTCTGCAACACCTGGCTCACTCCTTGCACTGTCAGACACTGTGGGGCAAGGACCAGCAGGGGGGTGCCCACCACTTGTGTTACCATGAAACTGGTGAGCCTGGCTCTGCAGGACTTGTCCTAGTTTAAAAGAGGAATTTAAAAAGTCAAGGAGAACCATCCAGAAAGCTCTAAGTCTCCCCAGGGCTGGGGCTATGACCACCTTGCCCAGGTGCCTGTGCTGGATGTCACACTAGTGACCATGAGCGGTGGGTGAGGGCAGAGGTCTCCCAGCTCCCTCAGAGCACGGGACCCTGTCCTGTGCACCACAGCCTTGCAGAGCAGGCAGACACCTGGAACAGGACAGGAGGTAAAGCACAGAGCTGTCTTCCTGCCTGCCTTTGGGATGGTTTTTGTTCTGGTTTTTCCTCCCTTATTTTTTCTTTTTGTTTAAAAAAAATTGGTTTGGTTGCTTTGTGCTTAGATGCAGAGGGGTGAGAGGGCTGCAGATCATGCCTGAGGCTCTGCTGTTTCCAAAAGCAATTATAAAAGACTAAAAGAAACCTCCCAAAAAAGGAAGACCTAAATGAAACCCACAAAATTAATGGGGAAGGTGAAAACTGGATAAAAAGAGAACCATATACCAGCCAGTTATTGGAAAGCCTCTGATTTTTAAAAAGGACAGTCTCTGATGGAAGAAGTGTTGTTTGATATCATTTGATGCACTGCCATTCCAAATTGCTAATTAGCATGCACTAATAGGGCAGTGCTCCTCATAACTAACTCACACCTTTCTTGCCAGGCTGTTCTGTGTAAATGAGTCAGTTTAGCTCTGTGTACCTCCCCATTCTGTCTGCAGTGCCTTGTTAGACCCTCTCCCCATAACGATGCCTTCACAGCTAATCACACTGTCTGCTTTTGGCTCAGTTGCTGTTCCCTGATCTGGAGCCGTGATCTTTTCCTGTGCATAAGGAAATTTGCTATCCATGTCATTGATGCTGGATCATTTCTTTCTATGGGTGATATGAGCTTTAGCATGGCCCATTTCTTCCCAAACAGCTTGAGTTATTACAAAGACGCTGTAGAAGCCGTGAACTTGATTGTTAATCGGAAGTGAAGTGGGAGCAAATAGGATAACGCCGTCCAAACGCTGCGTCGTTCCCTCCACGGGTGTCACTGCCTGCCTGGTGTTTCTGCCTGCAGCTGGGAGGGATGGCTGTGCTTGAGGGTGGAAGTGCCTTTGTTAAAGGGCTCCCAGGACAAGCCCTTCCTTTGACAGGTTGACAACATACTGCTTATTATTCCTGCAAAAGGAATGTGGCCAATACTGTGTGCCTTTAGCTCCTAATGCAGATCCCCACGTGGCTGGGGGACAGTGGGAGGTGGGGTGTAGGTATCTCCGCTCCCCAAACCCCTGCACTGCTGATGTGTCTTGGTTGTCCAGGGGACACTGGGGTGTCAGGAAACCCGGTTCACACACCTGGAGAAGCCAGGGCTTTGCTGGGCACGCTGGAGGCTGGTGCAGGTGGTTACTGTGGTGTGCGGTGGTGTTCCCCTCTGGGAGATGTGAACACAGAACAGCTTCTCCATGGGGAATGAACCTAAACATGCTGACCCCTGCAGATGCAGGGTGTGTTTGGTTTGTGAGTACACATTTGGTGAGTGTACACACGAACCAGACGTGTGACATGGGGTGGACACTGCGTGTGTCGGCCGCTGGGCCTGTCTGTGCTCCCACACACATCGCTGTGCCCTGGCCAATCCAGGACTCCTGTTGCCTGGACACATGCAGGCAAAACTTGGACCTGACAAGCAAACCCCGTGTATTTGTGTGCCACGATGGCAGCCACAGCTCCTCTCCTGTGTTTGTTGGGTCCAGGTTTGTCTCTCAAACACAGTCTCATTTTTAGCACCGTCCCTGCAGGCAAGAGGCATTCCTGCACATCGCATCTGGTGGCGAGCAGGGTTCTCCTGTGCAGGCCCATCTGCTCCTGTGTCCTTTTATTTACAAGAAGAAAACGGGGTGAGCTTCCTGCTCCCCACTTGGAAGTTTTGGTTTTGAAGGGAAAGTTCTTATGTGATGTTTGGTGGCTGCTGGACGGATGTGTACGGGGTAGGACATGGCTCCGGTAGGCGCCTCCACTCGTTACCCTCACCGTGGATCCCAGCCTTCCCGGCTTCCACAGCTCCTAGAACATTATAAACAGACAACGTGACAGGGAAATGCATTTTTAATGTGTTTGCTGTTCTGTATTCTGTACATCACAAACTCCTTTAAAAATTGAAAGCAGTAATACCAAAATGAGAGTAAGTTACCGAAGTACAAAGCACTCACCAGTGTTTCCTATCACGGATTTATTATTTCTTTGAGGTATTTCAGTTCCTGTGAAGTAAAACCCCTTCCCCTTCCCACCATTATTCCTTTCCAAGAATGAGCCTGTAATTCAGTTATTGAATAGTAACTGTCACATTTCTTGAGAGCATAAAACTTATTTATGGCTTTGCTCCTGGGCAGGAGGAGGTAGTCAGCAGTGAGGAGCTGCTGACAAGGACCTGATAGCTATTTATGTCAAATTTCATTTTAGGGAAGGACCATCTTGACTTGCTTTTGTGACATCTGAAGCAGTACAGAGGGTGTGGGGTGCTCGGGGAGACTCCCTAAGCTGCAGGTCTTGCCCACTGCGGTGCTGGCTCCTCCCCGCCTGCCAGTCAGCTGGGACCACCCATGGGCTCCGGCACTCAAATTCAAGGAGCTGGCCCTGACTGGCAAGGGGAATGGCAGGTAGCTGGTGAGAAGGGCTTGTGCTGAGGCTGCTTGGAAGGAGCACGTCCTAAGATCTCTATCAGAGAGGTGGAGATTTGTGCACAGCACCCTCCATCTCATCTGCAAAGCAGTTGGAGAGCATATTGCCTCTTGTACTCTGAGGTTTACCCTAAACATTGAAGACCAAAAGTGACCTTTAAGGTTTCACTGATGCATTATATAGCAGGGGTGAGTCACAAGGGTTTCAACATCAGTGGAAGCATCTACAAGAAACAATCTGGCAGGGTCAGACTCTTCATCCTCTTTCCATGCAGTTCCTAGATAAACTCATTTATTAATTGTTGTGTTTCCCATTGAAGGTGTCTGGCAGTGTCTCGAGGACTTGATCTGCCCTGGTGCTTCATAATTTGCTGGCCCTGTGTAAAACTGAGCTCCCTGGCAAGGCTGAGCAAGAGCACTAAAGGCATGGATCACTTGTTAGGAAGGCTTTAACAGGCTCCTCTTTAGCACAAAGCCTAAAGGGTGATTTAGAGACCTGATGGGTTTTGTCTCTCTGGTTTAGTTATTGCTGAAGAGACGAGAATTTTTTTTGCATCTTAATCTTCTGAGCAGTAGTGGGACTGGGTGGTCCCCAGTGTGGGGCTTGGTGTCCTTCAGCTTGCCCTTATGTCTGGGGCTGGTGGCTCAAGGTTGTGGTCTCAGCTCCAAGCTCTGGGGACTCTGACAGTGAAGCCTGGAGTTGAGTCAATGTCCACTCTGTGCCAAAAATCAGGGTTATCATAAAGATCCTGTCTACTTTATAGAGCTTTACAATAACCTGCTTAGTACATTGCTATTACAGTCTGTACATTTCCTTCAGGGACACCATAAATAAGCCTAATAAGAATTAGAAATATCCCAAGTGAAAAGCCAGGACAGGAGCTCTGCAGCGTGTGCCAAGACTGCAGTAAGATTAAAACATTGTGGAGAAAGAGCATATCACCAAGAATAGTGGCACTTGCCAATTATTTCAGCTGACAGTGACTTATCTGTAGCCAGTGCAGACAAGAAGTGAAAGCTGCATCACTGCTGTCCTGTCTGTCTTAATGATGCTGGGGAAAACTGAAATGCTGCTCCCCAGAAGGGGCTGGAGAGATGGCCCCAGTCCATGTGTACTCCAGGAAAAACATTACCCATTAAGTGAAAACTCTACCAGGGACTTTAATAGTGTCAATACTTAAGTGTTTGGATAAGCAAGAACGTACCTGCTGGTTTCTGCTTCCCTGAGATGCTGTGCTGCGTGGAGACAGTGATGCTGGTGAACCAGTAGCTGAGCTATGGGAGCTGGACAGTCCACACCTGGAATTTCCCATTGATACTGTGCAAAATTTATATAATTACAGCTTTTTCCATAAGAAGTCCCACTGTTGTTTCTACTTCCACGAACCTCTCAGGAAAAAGAAACAATAACTTCTCTATGAACGCATTCAGGACAAAGTGTGAACTGAGAATCAAGATGGATGAAGGCTGTTACAGAGCATCTACTCAAGTACTGAGTAGTGGCTGCTGTAAGGCTGGTCATAACTAGTATTAATGCCTCCCCACAGGGTCCAAACAACCAAACATCACGGGTTTTCCCACTGCACAACACTTAGTCCCTGTTGGAGTTTACATGTGAGCACCGGTACTGCCACAATCATAGGAATCAGCTTTAGCCGTTGTGTTTCTGTGACTGAAATCTCTCTTACAGCAGCAGTTAAGCAATGAGCTGATCATTTTTAAATACTCTTCCTAATTTCAGTGACTATTTTCCTTAGGCCCTAGTTGTGTTGCCAGTAGAAGCTATTGCCTGTAGTATTTGTGCATTTGCAGAATTCACCCACTCTGAACTGAACTTACTGAGCAATGTAGTCCCATTCTCATGACTAAAACCGTCTTGGGAAATGTCTCTGTAATTTAGGAGGAATTTTTGTGGCACTAAAAACTCAGTGTTCCCAAGGTCCTTGGAGAAGTTTTTTGAAATCTCCTATGCAATTTAATACTCTTGGTTGCATACAGTGTTCAAGGCCTGTGTGTTGAGGTACAGCCTTAGGATGTGTTTTACTCTTTGAGAACACCATAAGTAAAGCAACAGTATCACTGTTAATAGATCAGTATTAATTCAAAGCAAACGCCTAGCCACACTTAAAAGTGTTCTGCAGCTGTGCCAGAAGATTCTGAAGAAACATGAGATGAGAATATACCATTTAAAAAAAATAAAAATCTAATGCTCAGGCTTTGGTTCTCTTTATTTTGCTTGAAAAACTTGTGATTACAAACGTTCTTTCTGGCAGTGTGTTTCCCACATTCAGAGCCTCAGCACGTGTGTCTTCTGCTGTGGGGGAAGGGCTGTGGTCGCTCGGGGCGATCTGCTCTCCAAGATCCATGGGTTGGAAGTGCAGGAGGAGGCATCCTCCAGCCACAGGCTCTGCCTTGTGCTAGTGGAGGATTTACACAGGAGTACAACAGGGTACATCAGGTCCTCTGTGCAGCACATCGCTGCAGTGTGACACTCTGGGTGTCACATTGCTGTCCTTACCCCACGACGTTTGTGGTGATGGCCTTTGGAGCTGGTGCCGCTGCGTTTCACTAGAACCATCTGCTCAAGATAGAGGGGGGATGGAGCAGTAAGCTCTTGTAGACCTGTGCAGAATAGGTGTGAGCTAAAAAAATGCTGACAAATAGCTAAGAGGTGTGGTGGTTGCACCACTGCGTTGCTCGTCTGTGGTCAAGACCACCATGCAGCAAACAGGGATGGCTGGGAGATGGGGGGCGGATCAGCATTGCTTGGAGATGTTGAGGTCAGAACTGTTAGTATGTGTCCAAGAGCAGAGAGGCTGTAAGGGTTGGTCATGTATATACCAGCTCATTTTGAGAGCATTTATTTGAGAGCATTTTAAAAGATTAGGAGCTACATCCATGTGGCACTTCTCTTAACTGGCTTTGGAACTTCCCAGGCACCTTGGCAATGGGAAATATAAAGTCAAATTTTGTACTTGAACTGTGCAGGTCTGTAATAGTTTTTGACTCATGCTGGGAAGAGAGAGCAGGAGGAGAACTGTCACTCTGCTGCATTTTTTTTTTTGTTTTGGGATATAGAAATTTTGTTATTTCTCATAACAAATAGATGATGATACTCTGAGATGGTGGAGTATCCTGTGAATGTCTACAGTATTCATCATCTTGCTGGCTGAAAGTTGTGTGCAGAGAAGTAAAGGGAGCTAGAAATGCATTGCTGAGATGGGTTCCCCCAGACTGAAGTCAAGTGACATGGACACAGCTGCAGGCACACAGTAGTTGTCCTCTGGAAAGGAAGTTATATTCTCTTACACTGGTCTCCTGTGACCATAGCATGTCAAATTCTCAATTATGACTTATTTAAGGGCAAAAAACCCTACATAATTTCAGTTGGAAATAATGGCACTGATCTCTCCCATCGAGCTCCTCAAGAGCTGTGTGGTGGGATCTCAGGCAGTGCCTGATGTTGGCCAGATGCTCAATCTGGGCTTTGCAGAGTCTCTGCCACCTGTAAAATGAGATGGAATCATTATAACAACAGGCTCCTATCTGAATTGCCCTTGCTCCTGCAAAGAGCAGGTTCGTTCCTGAGCACCGGTCTTGGACGTGCACACGGTAATTAATGTAGCTGCACAAATGCCCCTGGGCTTCGTTAGCTTTAGAGGAAGTTGGTTGTAGAAGATCATCCAGTGCTCATTTTAAGCACAGTTTCTGCCTTAATGCACAATTGCACATGATTTCCCAAAGTCCTCCAAAACTCCAAAACTGTCCCAAACTGACTCTTATCATGTCAATTTTTTTTCTCGTCCAAATCTTCGACTCTGAATCGCCATAACAACACTGGGCGACGTGGAATGTTTCCATGATAAAAGAATCATAGAATCACAGAATGATCAGGGTTAGAAGCGACTCCCAGAGGTCATCCAGTCCAACCCCCCTGCAAGAAGCAGGGACACCCCCAACTAGATCAGGTTGCTCAGGGCCTCATCCAACCTGGCCTTGAACGTCTCCAGGGATGGGGCATCCACCACCTCCCTGGGCAACCTGTTCCAGTGCTCCACCACTCTGACAGCAAAGAACTTTTTCCTAATCTCCAATCTAAATCTCCCTCCCTCTA
>VXBZ01007455.1:22083-46098 GCA_013399135.1 Heliornis fulica | reverse complement strand
CTCTGGATGCAGCCCAGGATGCGGTTGGCTGCTGGGCTGCCAGAGCACATTGTCGGCCATGTTGAGTCTCTCATCCACCAGCACTCCCAAGTCCTTCTCCTCAGGGCTGCTCTGGAGCGCAGAAATCCCCACGAACGGATCTGGCAATGCCTCAGTGACATGTTAATGTGATTAAGCTTTTCTGGGAATTGGGAAAAGGAGCTGGACAGGAGCGTACAACGTGTCTCTTGGGTTGGTCTTTTGATGCTCCTGCCGAGTAATATAAACCCAGGTGCTGGATGTTGCATGAAACCAGCTCCCCACAAAGCAATCTGATAATGAGGAGGTGTAAACAACAGCACGGTAGCAATAAATGCAGTTATCAGCAAACCCAGTTACACCGGAGAGGCGGGGATGCCTCCTGCATCCATGTGGCGAGGATAAATGGAAGGCCTGCGAGTGCCAGGGTGTGAGAGCAGACTGCACCCAGTAGCCAGCCCCGGCTCCTGGAGAGCCCCTGGGCGTGCTGCGGGCACACTCAGCACTGGCTGCCCTCTGAGCACCCAGCCTCCACCTCCTGCTCCCCCTGTAGAAGTGGCCCTGGCTGTGCCAGTGTCAGGGTTTGCAGTACGCTGGCTCGCAAAGGTGCGTGTTGGAGGGTTACAGCCCCACTCCAGTAAATACCAGTATTTATCCTGCTGCTTGGGGCAAGGCAAAAGAAGTGTCACTTGCATCTTGTGACAGCAAGTGCCGAGGGCTGGTTCTGCAGTGCAGCACTGACTTCCAGCAGGTTTCCATTCAGGCTGTTGGTTTAGTCCTGGCTACTGACCTGGGCAAGGAGAGGAGTTTGGCTAAAGCCCTGAGAGCAGGTGGAGAAGGTGTGCAGGTTCTGCACAGGCTTGTTGAGAGCAGCTGAGCTGGAAACAGTGACCCTGTCCTATAGCAGAGGAGGCTTGGGCACAGCCTCTGCACGGGTATGGGGTGACCACGGTGTCCCCAAGGAGAGCAGGAGCGTTCCTCTGAAAGCTGGTGTGTATGGGGAGCAGAGCAGACAGCCTACAGACCATAATTGTATCTAGTTGGCACAGTTTAAGGTTATTAGACAATACTAAAAGGGAAGGCAACATAAAAGAGGAGACTTTGCACTGTGACAAGCTGGATCATCTTGAAAGATGATGGTTCAGATTTAGCAGTGTAATATCCAAAGGACTGGGGGTTACACACAACACAATTAGTTTCTCGCATCTGAAGACAAATGGGACGTTTGTGAGCAAATGCAGGAGAGCTCCTTCCCGCCGACGCTCCGCCTGAACCCAGGCCTGCCTGCTGTGGCTGGCTGATTGACTGCATTAGGCAGCAGCACAATTCAGATGAAAGATTATCTGACATTTTAAATATCTGTAAGTTTAATGTAACAGGTAAAGACTGTCTCCCGGGGATATTATATGTATGGAGTCGCAGTTTTACGAGGTGATTATAACGCAAGCGCTTGACTGCCATGTGGAGTATGTGCTAAATGATATCTGGAATGATAATGATGGTTCACTTGGCAGCCTGACAGGTCTCTGATCCGTTTTAACTGCACAGAAACCCGAGTGCAGGAGCTGCTGCCAGATGGCACTGGCAGTGCACGAGGATAAAGTGGCAAAGCTCAGCACCATGCAGGTTGGTGGCCAGCAGACACGCGGGCAGAAAGCTGAGTGCCGGGTGCCCAGCGGGGTGCTGGCTGCGGCGGTGCCACCTCCGTGGGCAGGGCCGGCTGTCATGTCTGCTGGGACAGGGCTGGGCACTGGGAAAGAGATCTGAGGAGCCCTCTTCTAAGAGCTGTCACTCTTGCTACCCAAAATCACATTACATGTGAGATCATTAGAGATCATAAATAGCACAAATCTTTTTTTCCTTTAACAAATATCTATTTACTACAGGTGCTGTTACTTTCTTTTGTCACAAACTATTGATTTGGTCAAATTTTTCAGTAAACAGGAAAACCTGAGTCTGCAGCAACCTTGTTACCCCCAGTAAGAGAACACCAGACACATGCACTGGTGTGTTTATGTGTCTGTGGGGCAGGCAGCTGGAATCTCACAGGGCATGTTTAGCAAGCAGTGCTCAGCATCGCCTGGGAGATTGTGATTAGGCTTGTTCCTCTTGTGTGATGCTGAGCCTGCTGTCATGGCAGTTACTCCCTTTAATTATTTTCACACCTGCCTGTGGATGGCAAGACCTTGTTTCCTTAATTCCTCTCTGCCAGTCACAGAAGGACATTCAGCTCGGTGCAGCCTTGGGGACATGGGGCGGATGCACGGCAAGGTGTTAAGGGATTCACTTGGCTTCCAGAGCCTCCAAACCGCCTGCTGCTTGCAAAAATAACAGCTCATGGGTACTGTCCTGTTGCTCCCAGGCTGCTGCCACCTCTAGCCTCGGGCTGATGGACAGCACCCAGAGGTCATTACTGCAATAAACCTCAGGCCACTGTGACAGCAAAGACACTACAGGGAGCACTGCCTTGGGACTGTCCTCCTCTGGGCATTGCTGTACAGGAGGACATGCCCAGGGTTCAGCCTGGCTGGGCCACCAGAGCCTGTCCCCTTGTCAGCAGTCACCAGCCTTGAGGGGGCTGTGTGGAGAGGCCAGGAGAGTGTCTGGGGGCCTGGCAGGAGGTCTGTGCTGGAGCAGGGTGGGCAGGGGCTGGCACAGGCTTCAGGGGTGGGGGTGAAGTGGGTAAAAGCCTGACTCAGAAAAAATCCCACAACAGTAGACACTGCAGTTCCTGTGATGGCTTCGGCTGTATTCGAGACAGAGACTGAGGCAGCCCCTCGGAGGTGCCCAGTTCCCAGTGCTGGGCATGCTGTGCCATGCCATGCCATGCCATGCCATGCCATGCCATGCCATGCCATGCCCCTTCCTGGAATGATAGGCCACAGAAGCAAAGGCCTTGAGTGCTGCCCAGATGAGATGCTGTAGGGTATCACTATCACCCAGCTATGCTCCACTCTCTGTTAGAGCCCCCTCGTCTCACAGGGGATCAGCGACCTGTGCTTACAGGTTAATCCTCCAGCCTGGCCAACTTGGCCTTGCCACTTCTCCCACCATCAGGGACTCTGTGGAAAACAATGCCCTGATGCAGATAAAAGCCTGATGAATTACAGCTCCTCAAGTCTTGAGTACAATGAAATGTTATGCAAAGAAAAAGAGCAAGATACCATTTCAGAGCCTTTTATGGTGATTCATCTGGGAAATTATCTGGGAGCAGATAATTTAATGCTAATGGATTTTATATTTTTTTTTGTCTGGTGTCATTGTGAGATGATATTCCAGCATCCTCTCTCCATGCAGAATGGGCTGGGGTTTACTTTGAAATTCTTCAGCTATGCAGCCAGTGAGATGAGTGAGTAATGAGCAGTCACAATCAGGAAATATTGAGGGGGGGAGGAGTGGAATGCCTTTGACAATTATTCTTCTAAAACTGCTGAACTTGTTCATTTGCCATGTAATCAATGTTTACCTCTCAAGCCCATGTAATAAATGTGGTGTAGCAGAGTCAGATGCTTTGTTAGCATGTGGTGGTAGTCACCATCCCTTGGTCCCCCAGAGCCCCTTATCAGAGCACTTGCAGGGTGTGGGACAGCCTTCTTCAGACCTCCTCTCTACTCTATCCTTCTCCAGGATCATTCTCTTGCTTCTGGCTCTCTGCATTTTTATTTCCTCCTTTTGACATGTCCAGCCCGTGGGAAGCGCTTGGTGCCCGGACAGCCCAATGCTCCCAGCCTCCCCCAGAGATGCTGCAGAGCTTCTTCCAACTCCTCACTCCAAACTGGGCTGGCCATGAACAGTTTGTCCTCCAGGTTCAGAATGTACTTAGGTTTTCCCTCAAAGAATTTAAAATGTTCCTAGAAGGTGTCCCACAGCCTGAGACTGCTCTTTGTCTTACTGTTCCTCATGATTTCTGATAGTCATACTTAGAAAAAAATGCCCTTTGGTCTGCAGAACCCAAAACAAATGTTTCCACCTTATTACACAGTCCCAGATACACCCTCTTGCCAGCTCCAGCTCTTTTTTTTGGGGCAATAATTGAACCCAGTGGTGTTCCAGGACTTGGTGTATAATTTGTATTGTCTGAAACAATTTGGAAGAAAATGCATTTGTGATCAAAATGACCCCAAGGCGTAGCGTGTGCTCTTTCCACCATATCTCATGATGAGTGATGATACAGGCACACAGCTGAGGTACAGAGAACACTCTGGTAAGCTGGTTCCTTCCTGGCAAAAGTGATGCTAAATCATGGCTATTATTTTCATGCCAGGTGGTCCAAGAAGCCCCTGCAAGATTCTGATTTTCTTCTGAATTCAGAAGGTGAAGGAAAATAGTTTTAACTAATTATTTTTGGGTTTGGTTTTTTTTTTTTTTTAGATACTTCTAAATATATCTACTTATTGCTTAATGTTTTCTTTGGTGTGAAAACCTCTCAATGGAGAGCTTAGTGATTATCTATCTCCATGTGTGGTTTTGACACAATATTCTGTGTTCTTAACCTTTGGATTCCTTTTTCCTCTGTCCTTATTCTCTTGTGGTACAAAGGAAAAGTCAGCATGATCATTTCATAGGAGAAAAGTAAATTATTTGATAATGCAGTTCAGGGAAATACCTTATAGCCTTTTCATTCCTTCTTCTACCAACAATTTTTTAAAAATTAGCTGGTAAAAAGTCGGCAAATGCAGAAGAGCTGTTGTTTAATGAACCTCTGCCACCTGACCAGTCTTCAGGACAGCAGGAATTGGTTCACGCTAAAGCCTCCCTGTTCCCCTCATGGCTCTGCTCGTCCTAACTGTAAATAGAATTTAAAATGCAGATGTGAAAGCTTGCAGAATAATTGCTCTCAGGGTAAAAGGCAGGGAACAGATTTGGTGCTTATCCTGGGATTTTTCTGGGGACAGTTTTGTGAGCCTGACAGATATCTTATATCCAGGTTTTCTGCTATTTTGGGTGGACTCAGACATTGGCCTGAAATGTGCTTTAATAAGAATAGACTCCAGTGAATGTTAAACCAGGCTGTAGAATTTAAGTGCCGCTCAGAGAGTGTCTGGTGCCTCCTGCACAGTGGTGATCAGGTAGCAGTCCCTTGCAGTGGGGAGGTTGTGGCTCATGGCAGTAGATGTGTCACAGCTTCACATCTCCTGATCCCCAGGTTTTCTGTCTAACACCCTCGGTGCAGTTGCTGGTGGTATTTTTGTTGGCTCCGTGCTCCGGGGACAGATTTCCATCTGTCCCCCAGCGTGAGTCCTGTGGGAAGGGTTCCCTCCATCCGTCCCACTCCCTGGGCAGATGCTCTGGCAGTGGATGTTGTCTGTTCTCTTGAATCCTTGAAGCCATCAATGTCAGCACCCAGAGACATAAAGCGTGAGAACAATGAGCCACAAGTGTTACGGGAAGGAGCGTTACATGGTGTGCAAAGCCACAGACTCCGTCTGGACAGTCCCGAACAGAAGCAGTATCAGACCAAGGGAGGGGCCATGGCTGATCCAGGGAGCTGTCAGTACTCCCCTTCCCAGTAGCTCTGTATCTCATCTGGGTATGGAGCAGCTGGGGACCGCTGTTCGGGTTGGTGGCATTGGATGGTGCTCAAAGCCAAGCACCGTGTGCAGCCGGTGTTTCCGCTCTGGCGCTTCCTCTGCAGGACCAGGTAAACCCCTACACCCTGTGTGAACTCACTGGTCTGGGGCTGCTTCCAACTAGTGTCACAGGCAACAGCGTGGTAGTTGGATGTGGTGGAATTGAGAACTTGGGCAGTATGTTTTGGCATAGTTTATGTGAAATTCCCTGACAGTTCTCTCTTTTTTTGCTTTCATCTTACATTAGTCTCTGTTCCAGTCATTCAGTTCAGGGCCACAGCACGCAGTAAGGGTGAGATGTGGTTTCTGTTAGTGTCTGTAACAGGATTTGAGACAACTGAAGCGATTTTCAGTGAGTCACTTGCATACAAGTGGTGCTCTAGGTGTGAGTGAGTGCTCAGCTGGGGCTGCCACCCTCAGTGATCTGTCCCAGTGAGGCTGCGCTCTGGTCCAGCAGCACAGTCCATCTCTGTCCCATCTCTGACCACAGCCTGGTGTCTTGCTCCTTTGTTGAGGGCCACCAGGGAAACTCAGTCCTAGAGAGAAACAAGTGTCAGATGATTCTTTTTCCCTATTTTTAATCTTACCACCTAGTTGCTAGGGTTCCAGGTCCAGCAAGTGGGTGGTTGAATCTAACACACAGAGGCAGTGCCTCGGCAAAGCTGGATGCCACAGACCCCCTCAGTCAGCGTTTGAGATACTCGCTTGCTTCCACAAAGCAGGGACTGGGGATGGGTCAGACTAAAAACTTGCCACTGGTTTCAGCACAGGCTTCAGGTGTGTCTTGTGGGGATGCTGCAGAGCCTAATCGCTGGGGATGGGATGGGATGGGATGGGATGGGATGGGATGGGATGGGATAGGATGGGATGGAAGCACTGCAGAATGGGCTGCCACATGTCTGCCCTGAGCAAAACCAGCACCTGGAAGCTGAAAGGCAGACAAACCTTTGCCCAGTTTTTCAGAGAGGAGTTCTAAATGTAGAGGGTACATCCAGCACCTTTTGGACTGCACTTCATTACTTGAGATTTGGTGTTAAGATTTAAAATCTGTTTTGACAAGCAGTTTGTTTGGCTGCTTCAAGCAATAACTAATTCAGCATTCCCCACCCCCACCCTCCACCCTGCTTTTTGCAATAAATAAAACTGTGTTTATGCCATTGAATTAAAATATTGAAGACAGAGTAAGACGAGTGTGAGTAACAGAGCTGTGAATCTCTTTCACAGTTCTGCAATCTGCTGTTCAGGAACACTCCTTCCACTCCTCATCAGTTGTTTATTTGCTAATGGTTTAGACAACACGGAGTAATTTCTCTGGACTGGGATGGAGGGAGGACACTGGTGCAGCCCTTGAGTGGGGCACAAACATAGAGAGGACACAGGCAAACTCTGGCTCCTGGGTGTGAAGGACAACCCCCCACAGGTGTCCTGGAGGGGAAGGAGATATTGAACACCCCACCCCAAAATCCCCTTTCTCCCCCAGATGTGGTCTCTGCTTGCCAGGCACTTGTGTGCTGGCAGGTGAATTGCACCTGGGTGTCGCTGTGGCAAAGAAGGATATTTGGGGATTTTACTGTAGTTTGTTTTCCAAAGACAAGGAGTAACTAGGTTGTGACTGTTCAGGGACCTTTAAAATGGTTATTTGTGTAGCTCACCTTGTTGCTTGGGTTGTGTACACTTTGCTTTGTCCTAGTTGCCAGTGTGCTGTTTAGTGTCTCCAGCCCACACCTCCTCCTCACCCTGGGCAGCAGGGAGGGGAGCACCCACCCTTGGCACGTGTCAGTCCCACAGCTGTGGGCACAGAGGCTTAGGAGAGCATTGCCCAGATGAAGTGTACCAAAAGTGAGGTGCTTTTTTCAGAGGTACCTTTGCAGAGGTGGGTTTTTACTCTAGTAGCTCCCTCAAGACCACTCTGAAAGCCTTAAGTGGGGTGGGCTCATTCAGCTGAACAGATGTGGGTGCGGGGGGGTCAGGCTGTGGTCCCCAGTATGCCCTGGGCACTCAGCACATGTGTGTCGCCTCTTGACACATCCCATGGGTTGCTCCTCATGCTTGAGCTCACAGGAACTCCAAGGAAATCCAGCAGCATATGTCATAAAAAATGCAAAAGGAGTAAGGGAAATGAAATTTCTGTCTCCCTAGCTCCGTGTAGCTGTGTGCGTGTCGCGGTGCGGGTGAAGCGATGTGTATTTATACACTCCCCTTGCCATGAATATTCCTGCTGTCAGGAAAAGGGCATGAGCCTGTGCAACAGGGAGCACTGCAGTTTGCAGGTGTAGAAAACCCCAACTGCTGAAGGTAAGCATTCACACGGGGTCTCTGGTCTCTGTTTGAGGTTAGTGGTGCCTGTGAGGAGATTCCCGTGGCTTTTCCAGTGGGTTGATCTGCAGAGTGCAATGCTCGGTCCTGACAGGCTGGATGTGGTTTATTTGAATTCCACTCCAAATAGCTGACTCAGCAACCTGCCATCCCTTGCTTATCCTTAGTGTTTATGGGGAAAATGCTCTTCCTTTATTATTGAGAGCTGTTCTTTAGCTGTAATAGCTAAACAAAAAGTGTGATTTATGATCCCTCTTACATGATGGTCCTTCTAGCAGGGACTCTGGCTTCAAATTGATCTTCCATCATATGCAGACAGGTACTTCCCACCAGCAGGACCTGAACAGTGCCAAGTTAAACACTTGAAACACAGGGATGCCACAATGAAAGTTTTCTGTACAAAATCCCAGCTGTGATTCCTGGAAGTGCAGGTTTAGTGGGGAGAAGCACATCAGGAGCAGGGGAAAGGACTTCCCCTGCAAAGCTAGCTGAGTTGCTCTGGCCGAATTCCAAAAATGAAAAAAAAAACCCAACAAACTAACCCCAAACAATTAAAAATAGGCTGGCATTTTTCAAATTCTATAAAGTTTTTACTTAAAGCAGCGAGCTGAGAATGTTGTAGCAGGCACTGTTGGGCAGCGGCGCTACCAGACTGTTCCCAGCCTGTATGTGCTTCATAAATAAGTTTATTACAAAGATTTAATCCATGACATAGTGGAGTATCTGTGTGATTTACATTTTGAATGACATAAGTCATTCTGTATCTACTGGTTTTATGCTTCCTTAGCCCATAGTTAATCCTCTGGATGTTACTTTGAAGTTAGCTGGCAAACAGACGAGCTCCTGCCAGGTAGCGCTCATCACAGGGATGCTTCAGAATTGTTTTTCTGGTTCCTAAACATTAAATAATAAAATCACAGCACACAGCCTGCTTTGAGAAAAGCCTCCCTTGTTTTCCCTGCCAGAGTAGCTGCCATTGATTGATTTCACAAAGTTGATCATGTTTTAAAGGGTGGGACATCAATCATGCACCTCAGGCCATCTCAGACACAGAGTGCAGTTGGGACAACCTGAGTGAATTCAAATGTGATGCCAAAACACCCGTCCCTGTGTGTGGCAGAGATGAAGATTATTATTCCTTCTGAGCTGGAGGGGTTTCAGATCTCTGGAGGCATGTTGCCTAGAAGAAAACAACAGAGAAATTAAAGCATAGCAATTAATTTAGTCTCAAAGTGTTAATTGATAGTTGCTAGGCATCAGATAAATCTAATAATTTATCAGTCAGCCCTAAAAGCCAAGTATTGGCAATCTGGTGAATTCACAGGGGGATTAAACGTGTGAGGAGTGCATCACCTCCACCCCTTATCTTCCTTCATTCCCCGTGCAAAAGCTCTGTGTATTTGCCTGCACAGGAGGGGCTGCTGCTGCTGCTTTCTCTGCAGCACTGTAACTGCCTGCCCTCCATTCCGAATCAGCCACAGCAAAGGGAAAAGGGAAGAAGAATGACAGTGACAACCCGGGAAAAGCCTTGTTTCCATCTCACAGGTGTGCACCTAGAAAAAGATGTGACTTGGGCATTTTCATTTAGAAGAGGAAAGGAATCTGAGAGAGGTGCAAAGCTGACTCTTGCCTCTTGTCTCAGTTTTGTGCACATCTGTTCAATGTGTGGAGTAGTAGAAAGGAGGAACATTCCCCTCCAGCCTTAGGGCATGGCCAGGCAGACTCTGTGTCCCACCACCCTGCTTGCTGCTCACTCCCAGCCAGTGTTTTGGGGTTTTTTCAGAGAATTCTCTACTGTTTGATTTCATTTTGCTGCTGCTTGAGTCTGAAGGTTCACTACCGGTGCAGAGAGCACCTCTGGAAGTCAGCCACGTGCTCGAGTGGGTGCCCTGTCCTAGCCATGCTTGGGGAGTGCATGTCCTCGAGTGCCTGCCTGCTGCACAGCATCCCGGCCCTCCAAGGCAAGACCTTGGCCAGCATGAGGAAAAAGAAAACAACAGCCCACTTTGCTATGTGTTATTTCTATTTCTTATCCATTATGGTGAGGAGATGTTCTGCCCCAATGTCCGTATCCTTGTATATCCCTCAGCTATTCTGATTACACAAATTGTTTTGTTTATTAAGAAATAAGAGAAACAAAGCTGATCTTATTTTCAGGGGGAGGCTGTAGTCAAATCCCATCCCCACAGTACTAAAAAAATCCTCAGTGTTGACTTTCCCGCTCCGTGTCTGACAAGCTGCACCACCAGTGCAAGCTCTGGTGTTTTGTTTGCCAGGCAGGGGCTGGCTGGAGCTCACAGAGCTGGGGGTGGCAGCTGGGCTCACTGGCTTGTTCTGTCCTCAGCCTCATGGTCAGAGATGCTGGGCCCCTCTGGACCAGCTCTCCCACTGATGGCAGCCTCAGTGCTTTATCCAGCCTGTAGAACAGAGGGATGGCTTGAGCTAATGGCTGGCACGTTGGGTAATAGAGTAACCCCGTTTAGGGATGCGTCAGCAAATAAACATCCAACAATTAATTTACAGCTATACATCCCTTGGGTCACCCCTCCCCTGAGCACAGCTTTCTGCTTAAGCCAGGTGAAGTGTAAGGGACGGGTGCCCAACGCTGGGGAGCCTTGTGAAAGCCGTGGTGGAACCAGGCTGCCAAGCTGCCTCCTCCCCTCCGGCCTCCCGACAGGGCCAGCATGCACAGACAGGGCAGTCAGAAAACATCTCCCAGGCAGCTGTTCAGGGATCTGTGGAGTCTGGATCAGGGTGGGGTTTTTGCCATTTATTTACTCAGCCATTTAGAAACTAATGTAATTGAAAAATCTCCTTAGCTCAGGATTATATTTGCCAGCAGAAGATAGGGAAAGCCTGGGCAAAAACAGGATTATGGTACAGAGTGCTAGCAAAAACTGATTTGTTTTTCTCAGGCAGGGGAAAATACTGATGTTTTCCTGTTCCAGTCATATCTCTTTGAGAAGGGCAGCTGAGAGATTTCATCTCATCTTCACACATCCTGCAGTGTGTTGAAGGCCACCCACCACCGTGGGACATGCACAGGAGCAGGGCAGCTGCTGGAGCTCCCACCCATGCACGGGCTGGCAGGCACCCTGTGCCACACCAAGGTCACCTGTTCTTTCTGATGGCTACCAAAATGACTGTGCTGTGTGCAGTGGGATAAATTGATGGCCAGTTAGGGCGTTGTGGTGGTCACAGCACAAGATGCCACAGAGGCTCTAAATCTGGAACCCAGAGCCAGAGGCTCTGAATCTGGTACCAGAGATGACAGAATCGGGCTCCTCCTCATCCACTGGCACAGCCAAAACCTTCCCCCATGGGTGGGATTCTGTGAAATCTCTTCCAGCTGTTCGCTGATACTGCTTGTACCGAAGTGGTTTGGTAGAGATGAGAACTATCTCCTTCATCACAGATTATATGAGCACGTGGGCACCAGGAGCAGCCTACATGTTCCATTTCATGTCCATCTTGGCAGGATATATATCCCCAAGAAGAGGTTCATATGAAACACAAACCCAAGCATTTAGATAGAAATTTGCCTAATGTTCTAAAGAATTGTCTTATTTGAGATGTAAAGTTTTTTCTCAGATCTGACTTGTCAGTGTGTAAAGAAGATAAGGGCAAACATTTAGCACTAAATTAGATGTACCATGAACTAACTGAGTTTCATCTGCCAGAATTGCTCAGCAGCAGCATTTCATTAACATTAAGCACTCATCAATAGGTTTACAAATTAAAGTGGTCTAATAACTTTACAGTGACTTCAGGCAACTGCCAAATGGTGGAGAGAGCAGCCAGCCACCCTCTGCTGAGTGTCAGCAGGTCACACGTTACTGCGTCAGGGACCGTGCCAGGCTTTTTGCTGACTCAGCGCATTTGTCCAGCAGTCACTCCAAGGGATGCTGGACTCATTCTTGGCATAAAGTGAGTCCATTCCTGTGGGTTTATCACTGGCCTTTTTGAAAGGAAAACCCAAATGGGGTTGTGAACCATTATTTAACTGATACAGTGCTTTGTTCCTTCTGCCATGATGGACTAGTCACGAGGAAAGCTCTTCAGTGCCTGTGTGAAGGATGCTGTTTTCTGATCTCTTCTGGACTTTAGGTCCTTTCTATTATTGGGGAGTAGAAAAGTTCAGGGCTGCACTCAAGAAACCTTTCTTAATTAGTTCTTAAATAATCGTTTTATGTGATGTCACAGAGGCACGTCTTGGTCAGGATGGGACTAAGGCTCATAGCAACCTTTGTCTCCCCCTGCTTTGTGAGTGATGGAGAGACTTTCCTTGCCCACCTCTCTGCCCCACAGTGGAGCTGCTGTGTTGCTTTTCCCATCTGAGTGCAGGCAGCAAGGGCACTCCTTGCCCAGTGACACCACAGACACTGGCAGTAAAGACAAAAGCCAAAGAGCTCGGTAATCGCTAGTTCTCCCTTCGTCAGGCTGATGTGATACAGAGCATACATATATACACATGCACAAATATTTAAATAGATGAAAAGAATACATAGCTCTTCAGTCCTGAGGAATCCCCTTGATGCACTGGGATGATGGTGAAGCCTTGCTCTGTGAAAAGCTCCCCTAGTGTCTAGCTCAGCATGTGGTGCTTTCATGTCCGTACCACACATGAGCTTGCACCCTCAGACACTTCAGTCCCAGCACTGGTCTTAAAACACCTTTTCTGTTTTCTGCTGGTGTCCTTACATCAGCAGGATGTTTAGGTGGTAGAACAGGGTGTGAACTACAGAGGGTGAAACTCGGAGCGTGGTGCTTTGCCCACCCACAGTCTCGTAGGAAAAGGAAGATTTGGTGGTTGTTTACGAGCTCTGCTGCTTTGAGCCCCCCTCCCTGAAAGACACATGGAGCTAACCACAGGGGCTCTGAATGTCAAGCTATGCATTTATTCCACAAGACACAGGTTTGGTGCATCCTCAGGTGTAGAACATTTTTAAAACCTTTCCTGTTCCAAGATGCATCTGGAAAAAATCCAGGCAGCAGCTTTTTGAAATTTTAATGCTATTTATATTTTAATGTTCCCTAGCATTAATATTATAGGCTAAGTATAGAAGATAGCTGGGGACTTCAGGATGCATCTAGAAGAATACAGTTTCACAAAAACAACAGTTGGAGCTAATTACAAGACCAACGGGTTAGAACAACAGTAAGCTGCCAAAAATCCCTGGGTAGTTACTTATTCATAGTGAAATGAAATCCAGAGATTGAGTGGGGAAACGTGGCTGTAATAGGAATCATGCCTGGAATATTCATAGAGAAGTTTATCAAACAGGGTTCTGTGGAAAATGCAGTATTAACATTTATAGGCCTTGAACATGTCCTTTAGGACACTCTTCTAATTTCACTTTGAGCTCCTTCATCTTTATGCCGCGCTAAGTTTATTTCAGCACATTATGTTCATTAAAAAAGAAGAGACAGCTTCAATGGAATATATTTAATGACATCCCAGGCTGGGGAAGGACAGCTACCTGCAGCAGTGTTAACTTCATGTGGGAAGAAGTGGGCTCTGGTAGGATTGTTCATACAACTTTGCTATTCCTGTTGTGGCAGCATAAAAACGAATGTTTCTCCTTCAGTTGCAGAGGGGAACTTCGCTGTTGTGCAAAGCCTTAAGCGTCACACATCCTCAAACAGGGTTGTGTTGGGTCATCCTTCGATGGCTTGTACACATGGCACTTCCTTTAGGACACTAATTGTAGGGTTTTACTTAACATTCCATTATTGATAGATGTTTGGGATTTTCTAGTGACAGTACTGGCCTTGAGGCACATGAGATAGTGTGAGGAAACTGCCGGGCTGAGTGCAGAGGGATCTGTCTGTATGGAGTTGTTATAGAAGAGCAGCTGCTGGGCACCATGTTTGTATTCTGCACTTACAGTCACGGTGTGAAGTTTGGTCAGAAGCCAGACTGAATGCCACGTTGAGGATGATCCTGACCTGGGAGGCTGCAGCTTCCGACAGCGGGAGCTGGCAGGGAGGTGGCAGTGGGAGGTGGGGAATGAAGAGGTTTGGGGCTTGCATCCCCTAGCCAGCCTGCATGGCTCACAGAGGTACCACCAGCTGCACTCCCTCGTCTCTCCCTCCTCCATGAAATGCCTGTGAATCGAGCCCCATGTGATGGTGACAGTATGCAGTGTCATTGTCAAAGGTTTTACCTCTGACGTTCTGCAGGACTGGAAATATCTGTCTCTTTTCCTGGCTGAAGGTTAAATCAGAAAGATTTGGGAAATGTTTATGAGTATTTTTTTTTCCTAGAAAATCTCCAGTATTGTACAGAAAGCAAAGCAAAGAGGAGTTCCCATCTTTTGATCTGGAAACCAGTAATCTTGTGTTTTGTTTGTAGTTATGAGGAGCTATAGAAGATGGAGCCATTCCATGGCAGTTCCTATTTCATTCACAAAAGCATTTTTTCCTGATGATTTATAAACCACTTTCACCACCTACACTTGTGTTGTGTGTGTAGGTGGTGCAGCTCCCAAATATCTCTGTGCTGCATTTGGGAAAAGGCTTCAGATGTCAATATTTCTCATCAGCACCCACAGAGATTTGGGCCTCTTTGACTACCCTCATCAGTGCTTTCACCACCACTGAGCCATTGCCTCATAACCACTGGGACATGTGGTATTACATTCTTGGCACCGTGTGTGCCCCCCCACCCGCCTCCGATCTTGGAACCGGGGCTCCCAGCCACATCCCATTGACATCAGCCTACTGGGAGGACCCACTCCAGGTGAAAGGCTGAACTGCTGTGTACTAGCCAGTGTGCCTGAAACTTCTCCTTTCTGACAAGTGCCATTAATTTTTACCTTTCTAATGTCTGCATTAGGGCAGAGGCTTCCTTTGCATTTTGAAGTGTAATGAAAGATTCTAGGTGGGGGGTGTGCGGTTCCTTTGTCGCTAGGGGAATGCCACCACAGCTGACAGACAGTATCAAATACTCTTTTGGAGGCAGTTGGCAGGCAGAAACACCTTCCTGTGCTTTCATCCATTCCTTTGCTCCTCTCCTTCATCTCCCATTCGGTCTCCTAACATCAGTTGCACAAGGGGTGCGGGCACGGGGGTTATTTGCCCACCCACTGTAACGCCGCGTCTTTACAGTTGAGTTTCTTTGTCTTCAAAGAATCTATGAAAAAGGATTGTGCTGCCCACAGGCTCACCCAGCACACCATCAGCTACACAGCAAATTCAATTAATGAGCAGTAAAGATTGATGGTGGCTCAAAAGGCTCATTACTAAAGGCTGTGACAGGAGTCTGTTTTCTCCAGGTGATGTTTAACCTGATAATCCAGAAGGATCGATCCTTTGTCTCTGCTCCGCGAGGAGGGCACTGCCGAGCTCAGCACCAGCACACACGTCTGTGCCGATCCTTATTCATGTGTCAGTGCACTGTCTGGGGTTGGCAAACCTTTCCAAGGTGTAAAGCCCCTTTTCCTGTGGCTTAAATCACTGCCCTCTGGTTTGGATAGAGTTACCCACCCCCGTTGCCGACCTGGTACGTGTGGAAGGGGAGGGAAAGTGAGTCCAGCCAGTAAACACCACCCTGTGCTCCATATCGGCCATGGCACCTGAAACCTTATGAATGACTGGAATTCTGCTCTGGATGAAATTCTATAGCCTAAATAAGTCATTGGTATTGCTACCTTTAAACTAAGAGGAGAACAAAATTTAACATCATGGGCAATTGAAAGATGAAACAGTAACACAGCAGGTATTACTGCCCTTAGCTAAGGTGACCCAAGGGGGCAAGGTCTTCAAAGAGGAGACTTGTATTTTCTTAGACCAACTGATGTAACCAGCAAGCAAGGCAAAACCTGGCACTCAGGGTCTTCAAATCCCTGGTCTGTTTTGGATGCATTATTTCAACTAGTCTACCAAAAGACATTACTTTTTCCTACAAATCTCAGTGCTTTTACTTCTGCAAACAATTTACATTGTTTGCCTTCAAGAAAATCCGCTTAAAGAACAACTTTTTTTCAGTAAAACGAGTTTTCCATTTATTAAAGAATTTGTTATACCCTGTTCACCCTCAGGCTTGTCCCTGACTGGCCGCTGGACATGATCATGGCAGATTGCTTCTCCCTTCTCCTCTGGAGAATGCCTCTCCTCTAATGATGCTGTAGTAGAGGAGCATCATTTTAATGATCCCCACAGGCGCTGCTTTGGAGTCTTTAATCTTCAGTTAACTCTGATACACCTCAAGTTGCACTGCTGCTCATTGGACTATACTGAGAGGAAGAGGTTAAAGTATGTATTTAGAGATTGTGCCCCCAGTTCCTGGTGTGTGCTGTATGGTGTGTGATGGTCTCTCTGGTTGAGGGGCAGCAGAGGGGCTGTACACATCCGCAGGCGGTGATGCTGGGCCTTCATGGCCTGGGCTCCCATCACGGCCGGGGCACTGCCCACTGTGACAACGTGCCTTAGAGGGCTGCTGTAGTGCATAGGGCTTGCTGGAGACAGGGAATGTCAGAGTGACTCCTCTGCATCCAGGATTCCAGCCTCTCGAGGTGTTCTACTGACTTCCACGTAACAGTAAACCAAGCTGTCAGGAACACCCAGAGGAGGGATGGTTTTGTAATAATTCATTCCAAATGGAAAATAGAAATGCTTACAGCTGTAATTCCCTCCCATCCTGACCTGCGTTTTCTGGTGGCTGTGGTGTCCCCTGTGCCACTAGCCCCCCACACTGTGTGACTCCTGCAGAGCCGCTGCTGGGACACCAGGCAGCCCGGCTGCAGCCGTGTGCTCTTCCTTGGCCTCGTCCCACAGAGTCACTCCAGACTCTGTTCTCCCAGGAATTTCCTACCATTTGTTCAGGCACACAAACATCTCTACTTCGTCTTCTTTTTTTCTTTCTGTGAATAAACAGCTTTTTCATTTCATGGAAACAAAAACCCATTCAGAAGGTCGCGTGTCTCATAGCACTTCTGTTGCTCTTGTTTCCTTTGTGCTTCCTTTGAATATTTGTCATTATCAACTCTCCCTAAAAAAGTGGGGAAAAGCCCCAAAGCTTTTCTCCTCATCTTCACAGCAGCCAGATCTGGATGTGAATTAAACAAGCAAGCCAGGTGTTTGGGTGCTACAGAACCCACTGCATGCCAAATGGCTGTGGTGAAAGGGAGATGCTTCATTTATTTATTTCAGGTCTATCCCATTCCTTTCAGTTTCTGGGTTGTTTTGAGAATCAGTTCTGATTTCAGAGAAATTGGTTGTTTGTTACTAAGCATTTGCAGGAGAGATATTCTTAATCTGTGAGTGTTTTCTTTTGACTGTGTGCTGATGGGACATCTAATTGCCTGCTGATGTCTGTCCTTGTTGCTTGGGTTTCTCAAGTCTGGTCTGCACCGATGGAGAAGAAACAGTTAAGTGGTTTTCAGGGTGAAGCTGGGGGTGGGGGGTGGGGAGATTAATTTGTGCAAGACCAAAATTCATGAGTATTGCAAATGCTCTTCAGACTGCTGTACTGCAGGAACACATATAATTGGTTTAGCAACTAATTATTATATTATTTCACCGGTCTCACAGTAGTTGCAAGGGATTTTTCAAAGTCTGGAATCTTGAACTTCTGCCTTGGAAATCCAGTCAAAAGGTTTCGCCCTTCAGTTTGACCTCACATTCCATCGTGATATTCCCCTGGGCGTTTCTGCTCCTATAGAATCTTTCAAGCATTTGGATTTCCCCAGCTCTCTCTGCTGTGTCCCTAACAGCACTCAGCAGTCAAGTATTTGTAGTGTTATATTCTCTTGTTCTTAGCCAAACCTTCAACATTTCTCACCCCTTGGTGTTCACACAATCAGGTTTGTATTTGCTAGCAGCTAAATCTTCCATTTGTACCGAAATGAAAGCAGGATTTTCCAAAGGGAATGAGGTGCTGTATTGCCTGAACCAAGGAGCTGGATGTGTAATTCCCTAAGCATGGGCACAAAAATGTCAAGCCTTTCTATGTGGGGCTTCTGGTGATTACTGATCTGCTGCTGTGGGGACTAACGAGCCCTTTTATCTGCAGGTATATCTGATACCAGTTCTGCTGGGGGATATTGAGAATATAAACATCTAAGCTAAGCTGTGTCAATGAGACTGTCTTAGGCATTGAGTTATAATTAGACTGCAAGAGACCAAATTAAAATAGATAACTATGTGCCTGGATAAACTGTGAGAGAGAACCCTATAAAAAGATGCAGGAAAGTCTGTTTGTCCCAATGTGCCTTAGCAGGAGCTGCAAGACTTCTGTGGTGATGCTTCCTAGGGAAAAAGGGGTTGCAGGGGCTGGACTTCACAGTAGCCCAAATACTCCAAGGAGCCTCAGGAGTGTGTGGCTCCAAGTGTTTAAGGGCAATGCAGGTGACCCAGACTCAGGAGAACAGGCGTGGGAGAAACTCTTTCACCAGCTGTGCCGGGCACCCATGCAGAAGGTTAAGCCATACTGTTCAGCAGCAGTGGAGTCCCACTAAGGGCTCTGTAGCAAGAGCCAGAGCACTGCATTTTCTGTGAGGTAGTAAGGTGGGACAGTGAGTATTTCATATGGAAGAATCTAAAAATTAGACAATAACTGTGATGCTTGCAAAGAGGGACCAGAGTATCAGCACTGCTGCTTCCTGATGGTCACTTTAAACTCGAGATAATTTGAAGCATAAATAATTTTAGAGCCACATATTTCTGCTTTTGGGCTGAAATGCTGCTTGCTTTGGTCATTCCTTTGCAGAAACTTGGAATTGATGTTTGGTTGTACAGTGATCAGCAGAATGGGAATAATTCATTCTGGGCATATGGAGGAGTCCTGGTACTTTTGTGGCAAGCTGTTCACGTGCATTAAACCAGGCCATGGTTCCTTGCCTAGGTGAAGCAGGAGATAGGAGCTAGTGTCTAGCACTGGAATTTGCAGATATTGATGTTTCCTGGGATTTCTCTCATTCCAGACTAAGCTTAGCTGACCCCACGCTCCCTGCAGGCCTGCAGAAGGTGGCCAGCACCAACAGGGTCCAGCTGGTCTCTCAGCAGCAGGCACAGCCACCACGGCTTCAGGGAGAGCACAGAGAGCCCAAGGGCTCTTGTGTGCCGGTTTTAACTCTGTTTTAAAACTTGGCAAAGGGTTTCAGTGCCAGCACTGTGTGGTAGCACAGGCAGCTGGTCCCCACTCCACATTAACAGTGTGGGGAATGACATCACCAAAGCAGATGGGCAGAAAAATGTCCTGACTGCCACATTGTGATGGATCACACAGCTCCACTGCAAGCTGTGGGATGGGTGCATTTAAACCCCTGAGTTTGTGAAACACAAATAGAAAGACAAAAAATGAAGAAAATGCTCCTTGCTGGACACTCCTCTGACACCAAACACAGCAGAGAGTCTCTGGGGTACAGCAGCCCTGCACCGCTGCTCCAGGCTGCCTTGGGGACACCAGTCCTGACTGGGTGTTAGAAGGAGCCCTCACCTCCCCAGCACCTGGAACTCTGACTGTGTGCAGTAACGGGAGACGCTGCCCACAGCCCCGAGGTGTCCCGTAAGGACTTGGGACAAAACCAGTCCCAACCAGTCTTCAGAGCTGGGGCACTAGCCTGGCCATCCCACCAGGGCCCTCTCCTCAGCTCACCCTTAGGGAATGGTGCCATAGAAAATGGGATGAGCCCATTTACCCCCGAGGGACTGCTGGGTGACGTGCCTTCACGTGTCAGAGATCCAGAGAGGCACCTAGTCCTTAACATGCATCTGTTGACTCAAAATACGTGTCTTCCTCGAGTTCTGTGTTTTGAGAACCTTTGCTGCTGATGGACTTTCAGTGAGCCATGCAGCAGTGCCTCCAGACTTTGGGGGCTGCAGTGGGGCAAACTCCATGCAAACTCCATACTGGTGCCTGCACTGGCCTCTCCTGCCCAGAGGAATGCTGACTGCCACAGATAGTGAGCACCGGCAACAGGGACCAGTTCTGGCTGCTTTCCCAAAGCATTTTGTCTCTGCTTTGGAAGTTACTTCCCAAAGGGTGGCTGCTTTGTTTTGCTGTGGAGCTGCTGATCTCCTGTGGCAACGTTGGGTTTCTGTACAAGCTTTCTTCTTTCCTCAGGCCAGCTCCTCCTTGGGGAGTTTGCAGATCTTTAGTGTGTCCCTTGAGGAGGGACGTTTTTAAAAAGAGAACTGATATGGAATGATACCAGGAGGGAATTTTTAGCTTGGATGTAGCCTTTGGAAGCAGAATATACAGTGTAGAGCTACAGAACTTGACATGCAGTCCCTGAGACAATACAGATCTAGGTGAATTGCTGCGATAGATTCTTGGTATTTAAAGTATAGGCTTAACCAAACACTTCTTCCCACAGTAAAGCAGCATGAAATTAATCTAAAAATGATTCATTTTAGTGTCTTCTTATGCCTTTTATTACTGCTATTGCAAATATTAATCAAGATTATTTCATGTTGATGACGTTTCCTTAGGTTGTGGCAAGTAAACTGCATATTGTGTGGAAATTACAAAGCTTGAGCTCCATATAGTGTAAAATAACAAATGTTTTTATCCTCCTATTCCTGAAGTATCAAACTGATGCTTTTTCCTCGTAGTTTGGTACTCTGTACCAAGTCTCTACTCTCATTTATTGGTGCATCTGTTCTGTAAAGGTGTCATACAAGGGAATTTGCAGTGGTGGCTGCTGGAGCCAGGAATGTCGTCAGGGATGCCCAGCTAAAGGCATCAATCTTTACCTTATCACCAGATCTCTAAACTTTCTGTTTCTTTAGATTTCTCTGAGTTTTCCATGGAAGCATGCCACAAGCCATGGTTCTTCAGGAATATTTGTCCTCTGGTAATTCTGATTATATTAGGGTAAGCCTGACATTCAGGGTTGATGTCAAGCATCTGGCTCACTGAGCCCCACAAGCAACCTTTTAAATCCTGGGTGAGAACTGTCTTTAAAGAGGCCATTCCTTCTTCAGGGGGGTAAAAAACTCAGATAAAGAAAAAAACTAGTAATTTAAATGAAGGCTCGGGGTCTACATTTGATGATGCACAGCTGGATGCTGCTGGAATGCCTGGCTTTTGCATTAATTAAGTTAGTAGAAGACTAATTGTTGCCAAAGTTCTCTGTCAGTTTTGTGTGCAGCAACCCAGGACATTGAGTTTGCTTGCTTGTTCTTCAGTGCTGTCAATTGTCCTGGACTTTGAGGGCTTTATTTTCCTCCTTGTATAATTATTTGTGTTTCATGATGACTGCTTTTACTTCTGCCTTCCTGTTGTAACAGGTCTGGGACTGATCTCCCTGTTAAAAACAGTGTTGTTAACCTGTTAGTAATTTTCCCTTTTTCAAGGACAACTGCTGAGAGAACTCCAGCAGGGTCCTTGGGCTGTTTCATACTAAATTCCCATTGAAAGGCAATGCATCATGACAGAAAAACCTGGTGCCTGTCTTCAAATGACTTCAGCAATCAGGACAGACACCTGATTGGCAGATGGCTGCAATAAGAGATGCACACTGTCTCTCTCGGTACCATCAGCCACCCTCCTGCTGCTCCCGGGCACTGGGTGCTCCTGGCCGTGTTGTCAGGGTCTGCAGTTCTCTTCCCCCTTCTTGGGTGCTTTCCAAAACCAAACTTCATCTCCAGAACTGCTCTAGCTACTCACCTTTTCCATGATTTCCAGCCCTGGGTGCTGCTGTGGGTGCTGGGTGGGTGAGGGACCACCACGCTGCCGCCCAGGCACCCTCCCCATCCCCCGCCTGGGGCTCAGTCCCGTTGCAGACCTGAGGGGTTTCTTCTTGCAGTTTGGGCTGGGTCCTCCCCCATGCACTGCTGCACACTCATGTACAGCTAAGGAGAGGAAGGTAGAAAGATTGCAGAGCACTAGAAGTCCTTTCTGTGATATGGACCCCTATGGAAGCAGAAGGGCTTCAAATTCTAGCGGTGAACACAGAGATTTCCTCTTGCAGCTACATTAAAAATCCCCAGTGTTGGAGCACATCTTTCAAATGAGAGATCTGTGGTTAATATTAAACCTTGGTCTAAGCAGTCCTGAGGTTAGAAGAGTCACCTCATCCAGTCAGACCAGGTATTAATTTTAGTCTTGAGCTAAATTCTCCAAATTGGACCAAGCCTTTAACTTAATGGAGCTCTCTCTGAAGCTGTGTCAGGTTTGACAGTGGCTCAGCCATGCTCCTGCGGGGCTGTGACCTGCCAGCACTTACAGTAAATTGGTTGCCTGGCCAGCTGCATGTTGCAGCCTCTTCCAAGAGCAAAACTTCCCCATTTCAGCACTGCAGTCCTCATGAAATGAACTCTGCGAGACAAGCCAACCCCTTCGTGCATGCTGCAATTATTTCTACCTTTCCATTTTATTTTTCTGACCTCAAAAGACCTGAAAAATCCTGTTTAAACCTGCACTAGCTCAGTATCCTCCTGGGTTTTCTCCCTCGAGTGACAGATCATTCTGTCACAGAGAGACACAGCCGCACAGGGGAGAGGTGCCTTGAGTAAGAATATTTTAACATTTGTTTTAAGTTTATTCTGGGCAAATGGATCAACATATCCATTGTTGAACTCATCAACTCCTAAAATCATGTTCTAGGTGGAAAGCAACGGGAAACGTGGTTTAACGTGGAGAGCAGCAGCGAGCCGTGACTCATCCCGCAGGGAAGATTCTTCTTTTGAATCATGACTCAAGGCACTGTAGGTCAGCCAGGAAGGGAGTTCAGAGCAGTACACCATAGAAAAAGACTCTTAACTTAGAAGAAATTTCTTGTATTGACAGCACAAATTACATAAGTAATTTGTTTGAAGTTAGTACTTTCTCTGAAGCAATTCATGGCTCGGGAAGTTCTCTGTGGTTGGAAGTTTTCCATGGATCTGCTTCTGTTAGCCAGGGTGTGCTGTCACTCCCTCCAGCTGATACAGAGGGATGCTCACGATTATGGGAGCTATCAGCTCCTTAATGATAAGGATTTTAATTTGGCTTCTTCTTACACATGCCATGAATAGAAATCACAAGGGTTTCAACTCCTTCTGCATGAATCTTAGTTGCAAGTGGAACTTCGGCAGCAAGTTCACAGGGTGAGACCTCTTTAAGGTCCTGCCAGTCCAGGTGCATTCACTGGAGAGGTTCTCTGGGATCCAGTCACAGGTTGCTGTCTGTCAGGCTGAGGCTTGTGCTGGCTGGAAGCCATGGAAATAAACTCTTCTGCCTAAAGTTTTTGGGTTCAGCTGCTGAAATGGCTGGATCTGCTGCACAACCTGAGAGAAGTGGGGTGCTGCACCCCAAATGCTCCCTCCTGCCATCCTCCCAAGCAGAGACAAGGCCAGGCAGTGTGTAGAGCAGCTGGGCTGAGTCACAGGCATCCTGCTCTGGGTGCTGGGCTCCCCAGGCACCGCTGCTACAGCCAAGCCACTTCCAGTAGTGAATCACCACAGAACTTCCCTCTCTGGCTTATAATCACTTAGTTGTGATAAAAAGGCACAAAAAGGAGAAATAAAATCATCAATCAAATGACAATTTAAAACTTAAATCTGTAGGTCAAGGGTGGTGTGTTATGGTTCTTGTCTTACTTCCCTGCCATTTTCCATCCTCGTTTGATTTAACTCTGTGGCTGCTTGCCTAGAAAGGCAGGCACATCTTTAAGGATCTCTGGGGGTTTTCCTGCAACAGGCCCAAAGATGTATCACATATCTGCTAGGCTGCAGGAGACCTCTGTGCTGCTGTGCACACTAAATATTTTTAATAATAGCTTCATCCCTTTTGCCCTCTCCAGAATGATTAAGAGCCCAATTTGGATTCTGAGCCATGCTTGCAAGGTGGAAATAACACCCGTGTCTTAATGAAAAAGGTTTGCTGGCGTCAGGGTGGAGGTAAATGACATTTACCCTTACAGGGACTTTGTTTTGAATGTCTTTGATAGCAGCAACCTCTATCAAGAGCCTCATTTCGTGCATGGCTCAAGGCTCTTCTGCGTTGCCAGCGCCGGGGTTCCGTGAGCAGCAGTGAGTCACGCTGGCCCGGCTGCCCGCCACAGTCACCGTGGGCACCTGCTGCCTGCCACAGTCACCCTGGCACCTGCTGCCCGCCACAGTCACCATGGCACATGCTGCCTGCCACAGTCACCGTGGGCACCTGCTGCCTGCCACAGTCACC
>VXBZ01007455.1:0-22057 GCA_013399135.1 Heliornis fulica | reverse complement strand
GTGGCACACGCTGCCTGCCACAGTCACCGTGGGCACACGCTGCCTGCCACAGTCACCGCGGGCACCTGCTGCCCGCCACAGTCACCGTGGCACATGCTGCCCACCACAGTCACCATGGGCACCTGCTGCCTGCCACAGTCACCCTGGCACCTGCTGCCCGCCACAGTCACCATGGCACATGCTGCCTGCCACAGTCACCGTGGGCACCTGCTGCCTGCCACAGTCACCGTGGGCACATGCTGCCTCCCCGTAATTACTGTGCACTCAGCGGGGTTCTGAATGATCCTCCAGCGTGTGGCCCGCCTGCCGCAGACACGGCCGTGCTCTCGCAGTCCTCCCTCCTCTCCTCCTCTGGGTGTCAGCTTAGTGAAACAGAACCTGACCTCTGTAAAGAATGTAGATGCCCAGGTAGTCTTTTTTTTTTGTTTGTTTTCTTTTTTTAATTTTTCATCCATTTTCACAGCAGGTTTTGTACTGGTTTTATTGCACTTTGGTTGCTGATAGTCGCAGGTAGCATTGATGGATAAGGTGTTTTTTTCTAGTTTAAAACAATTTCTTGGTTTTGAAGTGGGGGTGTTGATTTATTGTAGTTGAGACAAACTCAGGTATTCACAAGTCTGGAAGCCTATGGGCACCAACATGAGTTTCAGTGAGAGGTGCAGACATCTCCCCATGTCCCATATCAGGGTTGTTCAGCAGCAGCAAGTTTGGGGCTTGATAAATTGGCATTTATTGAGGCCTTCCTTCCATCTGGATGCTCTGTGTACAGTCCCATGTGGCTTTTATTTATCTTGAGAAAAATCAGTATCTACTCCACCCTGGTGAGACCTCACCTGGAGTGTTGTGTCCAGTTCTGGGCCTCTCAGTTCCAGAAGGACACAGAACTCCTTTAGAGAGCCCAGCACAGGGACACCAAGGTGATGGAGTGGAACATCTTCCTTCTGAGGACAGGCTGAGGAATCTGGGTCTCTTCAGCTTGGAGAAGAGGAGACTGAGGAGTGACCTCATTAATGTTTATAAATATGTAAAGGGTGAGTGTCAGGAGGATGGAGCCAGGCTCTTCTCAGTGATGGCCAGTGACAGGACAAGGGGCAATGGGTCCAAGCTGGAGCAGAGGAGGTTCCACGTGAACGTAAGGAAAAACTATTCCCTGTGAGGGTGCCAGAGCCCTGGGCCAGGCTGCCCAGAGAGGTTGTGGAGTCTCCTTCTCTGGAGACATTCAAGACCAATCTGGACACATTCCTGTATGGTCTAATCTAGATGACCCTGCTCGGGCAGTGGGGGGTGGACTTGGTGATTTTTCGAAGTCTCTTCCAGCTCCTGATGTTCTGTGATTCTGTTATTTGAGTTCTGGACACCACGTGATCCCTGCCTGTGCTGCTGGAAGGTCCTTCCCTCTTACTATTCATTAGGGATTTATGAAAAATTAGCTGGCAGTATGTATCTAATGTCTGTTGGAAAGTACATGTTCCACTCAGACCTGGCATCCCTCTTGCCAGAGGTGATAGTGACAGCAGGGGAAGAAGTCATCTCCTGGTGAAGCCCCATATGGCCATTGGTGGGGACAGAGCAAGGAGGCTGGGACATTGGACAGCTGACGTAGAGACATGTTCAGGGCCGCTAGCTGACGGTTTCAGTAGCACCACACTGATTTGTTTTAGAAAGATAGAATACATCATACAGTTCAAGATACACAATTGACACCTTATGAACTTAACAGTCTTCTGGCACAGGATTTTTATTTTGACAAGTGTGTCTCTTGGAGCCTGAGTCTCTGCATCCTTCCTGGTCTTTAGTGCTTGGTGTGGCACGACTCCATCGCTGTGACTGCAAACGGGATTGACCTACTCAAGAGTTAAAGAGTTCCTGTAAGGGATGTAGCCTCCTGTGAGGAAAGACAAAATCTTCTGCTGTTTTTTTGTTTGAAGAATCCAGGAGCTGCCTCATGAGGGAGCCATCTCCAACCACAGCTCGTTGACTTCACACATGAGCTTTTCAAAGCTTCTACCTGAAATAGCCGCGTGTGCTGGGCGGTTTGCAGTTAAGACGCGGTGGCCCCGCTGTGTGCTGCTGACTAACTGCCACCATCCTCTAGCTCCACTGCTCACCTGCTCCCAGCAGCTGATGGTCCTGCTCCCTCCACTTGGCCCTTTGCTCTTTATGTCCAAGTGGTGGGAGGAGGAAACACAATATGCAATGGGAGTAAGAAGCTGAACATCTCTGAGATCTTGTGCTTGAGTGTGAGGTTCGTGCCTGCTACAGAGGTTGGTTTGTCCATCCCAAACAGATGGAGAAAATGGACTGAAGCCTTCTGCTCTGCACGTTTTGTCTTCCTCAGCAGTCACCCACCTCAGCCACCTGAGAGAGCTGGCTGCATGTCCACACTTGGTGAGACAGAGGATTTACAGCAAGCTGAGCTTTTAACAGTTGTGACTTAGAGGAAAAGGCAGCTGCCATAAAACCTAGTGACCTGCCTGCTGCTGCTGTGGGCACGGCAGAGGGCCTGTGGCAGTCAGTAGAAGTCACTGTATCAGGGCAGGCTGAGAAGCTCCCTTCTTCCAGGTGAAAGCTCCTCACATCTTCTGGCAGGCCTTAGCTTGCCTTTTTCCCAAGTCTCACAGAGTCTGAAGGTTTTGTTGGCGTGATTTGGTCCAACTCCTGCTGGTGGGAGTCCAGCTCTGCTTACACCCTTGGCAGGCCCGACACCAGCACAACTCTACCTCGGGGGTTTGTAGGAAGCATCTCAGCAGGATAACCCAGCCTTGTGGCAGCCTCTGACCTCGTGTGATTTAGTGTTTGCTCTTGCTTTGGTGTGGGGAACATAACTACTGGGTATCTAAACTACATCAACTGCTAGGTGTCAACTACTTGCAGAATGCAGAGTGGGAACCATGGGGTGTCTGGGTGCATTTATGTGGGTGTGAATTGTTTGTGATCAAAGATTAGTGGAAAAGACTCTCATGTGTGCAGGGCAAATTGGGTGGGCAGGTGGGGAAGCTGATTCTTAAAAGAGGAATGCACGGAACCAAACTGAGCTGTGACACCGTGACGCTCCAGTCAAGGGTTTGGAGAGCAGGACTAACTGCTTCCCCAGCCATATGGCACAAACACATTCCGTGTTTACAACCCCCTTAAGCTGTACAAACGATGTGCTCTCATAAATCAGGTAGTTAAACACGGCTTTAGTAACTCTCGTTTGTGAGGGTGCTGTGGAGCACAGCCGCCAGGCAAGCTCCCAGCCCTCCGTCCCCGGGGCAGGGCTAACCCCCGGCCCCTGCCTGCAGCGGCAGCAGCCCCGGAGGCTGCCCATGGGCTGCTGGAGCGTTTAATCCTCCTTCCTCTGAGAGGTTTGTACCGTGGCAGCATCTGGCTCCAGTGCTGCGCTCCCTCATCTTCAACTGCCGGCACCCAGCCTGCACGGAGGACACCCGCTGCACCCTCCAGCCAGCCACGAGCAGCTTCAGATTGGCTTTTGCTATGAACTGCAGATGTCAGAAACACCAATTGCTGTACAAAGAAATAAACACAAGGAATTCTGTGCTTTAAAATATGTTAAAGTGTTGCCTTTTAGGCATTAGCTCCTTTTGCCGGAAGAGTTTCACTTACTCATTAGTCAAATCCTTTCTGAAAATCCATTTATTCTGAGGCTCACCAGTGCTCATCTGCATACATCATGTCATTACCTTTGCAGTTTACAAGGAAAGGGATTTACATCTGGCTCCAGGATCCCCTGCTGTGTGGGTGTCTTCTCTGATTAGGGTTTTTTCGCACTGTTTTGTAAACGCAGGGCGGCAGAGCGTGCTCGTCTCCTCATAGCACAGCCATATTGCCAGCACATAAGGAGCAAATTATAACTGTCAAATCCTTTCATTTTTACTGTTCCAGTGGCAAACCGCAACCTATACTCTAGTTTTCCCCTGATGTTTCAATAGCCTGGTCTGCATTTTGGTGTTTAATTCTTCAGCTGATGGTTTGAAGGAAAGTTCTCAAGATTGTCCCTGCCAGTGGAAGCAGCAGTTGGGCATCCTGTGCCCAGTGAGCATATTGGTGATACACCTGTGTCA
Organism: Heliornis fulica; assembly: GCA_013399135.1. NCBI lineage: Eukaryota > Metazoa > Chordata > Aves > Gruiformes > Heliornithidae > Heliornis > Heliornis fulica. Next base: position 17,993 of record VXBZ01007455.1, on the reverse strand, counting down.
TTTGGTCTGATCAGCAGAAAACAGTGCTCTTCAAAGGCAGGTAGTTGCCTCTAACAAGGTTAAATTTATGGCTTTGTGCAGTGGGAAAAATACAGTGCAAAACTAGTTTTTGTTATTGGCAGGGGCCTGAGCAAGAGTGTGGCTTCAGGGAACAGTGGGGACCTTTGGCCTAATTGCTAAAAATTTGTGTTGCAGAACGCAGTGAGACTCAGCAGCACAGGCACCATGTGTGGCAGTGAAGGATGGAGATGAGTGTGATGAGCAGTGCAGGGAAGTGGAGTGATTCACTGTGTCCCCCTCGAGTCTCTGTGACACCAGTCGGATGCACAGCAGTGCCAGGCAGGAAGGATGGGAAGGTCTGTTGCTTGGCAGGGATTAGTTCCTCCTCGATGTAAATCTTGGGTCTAAGATGGTGCTCTACAGGCAGGAGTTTAGTCAACAGTTGAAAAAGCATTCAGAAGTGTTAGGAGTCCAAATTCCCATGGCAGATGTTACTCAGTCTTCCAAGACACTGTTGTGCCTTTCACGTGTGCATCCCATGTAAAAGCCAATGTCTGAGAGCATCTTCAGCATGTGCAGAAGTCATCTGCGCTGCAAGGGAAGCCAAGAGCACGGGGTTCTTCCACCCAGGGCAACAGCTGTGCTGGCACGGGTGGGGACTCCGAGAGCTCCAGCAGTCCCTTGAACGCTGGCGTTGGGCTCGGGAGTCTGCAGGTAGATGGTTGGTGTGGATGGTTTGGCTTGCCAGTGGGAAACTCACTCTGCCCTTGGAGAAGACAGCCATGGGGACTCAGTGGAAGCAGTGTCCACCTGAGGTGATGTGCCTCAGGTGATTGTGATTGTGGTGTGTACCTCTCAGTCACAGGTCTGTTCATCAACTGCTCGTGGACTCTGTAGGCAGAAGAATAAAACGTGCACTGTCTCTTGTAAATGGGGACATGTGAAACATTTGTGTATACAGGTATGTATACATTTGTATACCTCTATATGTACCTGAAAGTAAGGAGCAGTGAAGACACCTGGGAATGACCTCAACAGGCAATTGTTGAAGCAACCGTGTTACTTAGGAGAAAGTAGCATTTAATTTCAGCAGCAGCTTGGGGATCTATAATTGCATTTTATAGCATAGTCTATACCCTGTAAAAGCCATTTTAATGCTTTTTCATGTAAATCACCCGTTTGTGTCTCAGCTGTATCTCCAGCTACAGAAATGGTTCTCTGAGGGAGAATCTGCAAACTCCTCTGGTCATCAGATACCGAGGGGCAGACCCGCCACTGGCTGCTGGGGGTTCTGGCTCTTCCAGCAGCTGGGTGATGCTTCCAGCCACTTGTAGGTGCTTGAAGGTGACTTTTGCCTCCAGGCTGAATGAGACATTTTAGCTCTACCAAAGCTGAGATCAAGCAGAGCCCTGGTAGCAATCCAAACACAGAGTATTTGCAGTCAGTCCATAGAGTTACACCAGCACGGAGTGTGGATCGGTGTCAGGATGCTCAGTAGGTGTGTGTGTACCTGTGTGCACAAACAGGGGCAGAGCTGGGGAGTTAAATAAATGATGTAGTAGGCAGGGCTCTCCTGGAGCTGTGTCACACTATTTTGCCTGTGTCACTGGTGGCCTTGCAGGGAGCTGTCATGCCTCCAGGATAAAAAACAGAATTTCTGGTGCAAAGGACAATGAAGAGAGAAGAAAGTCTCTGGAGGGGTGAGATAAACAGGTCAAAGTAGGCCATTTTCTCCAGGTCTGTTGTACAGGGATGCAATGATTGTGTGTAGATGTAGTTGTAGTGGCCTTAGAAGTTTAGTTTTAGCTATATTTTTATAGCTATTTTAGCTATAAAAATATAGCTAATTTTAAAGATATAGCCAATTTTAAGCTACCATTAAGCTAATGGTAGCTTAAAATTGGGGAAGTGAGTGTATTGAGCAAGTGTGTTCCAAGTCATGTGACAAAAAGTATGAGAAGATTTGCTAACAGGAGTAACAGTAGGTGGTAAATGGGAAAGGCTTTTAAGACTAGGCCTGATGGTGTAAAATAATCAGATTTTTAAGGCCCAATGCAAACTGCTCTTTAATGGCACTCAGCTGTTGAGATGTAAACACACATCAGAAATAATTACAGCAGCTCTAACCTGCTCTGCCTCCCGGACACCCTGAGCCTCCTCTTACTGACAGCTCTGTCCAGGACTGAATCACAGAGATCTGAATAGAATTAAGCACTTTTTAAGGATGCTTAAGAGAATTTTCACCCTTTCCACGTTGCATGCCACAGCAGACTGCAAAACCTGTGCTTCTGGCATACCTGGTATTACTAAGTCTGGATATATGGCCTAAAGCATATACAGTGACCTGGCAGAAAGGAACTTTACGTTTGTGCCGGTGTGACTGTGCCACTGCAGCGATGCTGCTCGAAGCTTGAGCGTAGCTGGGTGCTGCTGACCTCATCTGGCAAAACGCAGGCAGACACCCAGGGAAGGCAGCTGCCCTCACTGTCCTGGGCTTTATCTCACTGCCGAGTTAACGGTCGAGATTCCCAGAGCTGGAACTGGTGGCTGATAACTTGGATGTAAGGGGGGGGTCTCCAGCCCTGAGCTTTGCGGCTGCTGTCGGCAGCATCAGCTCCGAATGTTGGGAGATGCCCAGCCTGCTCCTTCTCTGGGAAGGCAGTTTTAAACACAACCAAGGCTTCTCCACACATTAATTAGGCCAGTTTCAACTTTCATGTCGTTTTGAATTAAATAGCAGGATTTATAGTTTCCTATTAAGTTCTTTAAATCTATTATTTAACCTTCCCTGGGAAGGAACTGTGTTTCATCAGCATTCGTGTATGCCAAGAACAAAGATGGAAAAGGCAAAGTTACCAGAGCAGCTTCACAAGATAGTGTGTGCACCAAAATATTTCTGTACCTTCCTATTTCCTACACCTTCCTTCTGTGTGTAAAAGATACTTACACATGCCAATTAAATGCATCTCTTTTTTCATGTGAACTGTGTCAGTCAGTCACCACTCTGTCCTTGTCGCATAACTCGACTTCTAGTCTTAATAATAAGCAATCTGTGGTTCTTCTAGTCCATTCCCAGTTTGAGTTGGCTTTACATCAACCTGTTCAGTTAAAATTCATGTCTTTACACCTCCCAGCATCTCTGTAGTGCCGATTTTTCTATCCCATGAATGGGTTATCTCTAGGAAAGGATTAAATTTCCAGTTTAACGTGTTATTGTATTTCTTTTGCCTCAGCTGTGGGTTTTGCACATCTGTAACGTTGGGATGATGGTGGCTGGGGCACAAACACAGTCCTCAGTGCTGGAGGTCTTCACATGCAACTGGCTTTACTGTCACACTCTTAGGTCACTGATGTCCATAGGCAATCCTGCACAAGTTGTTTCCTGTCAAGTTAATTGCCCACCTGTCAGTATTTTCCTTGAATATTTTTCACTATGGTTACACTACAGAGAATGTGAGGAGGGAAGTTCAGTGATTGATTCCCTGCATATTTTAAAGTCTCCTTTCCCAAACTCAAAATACAGACAATGTAAGTGGTATGTCACAGAGAAACCTGCTAATTCATTTGCAGGCATTTCACTCCTGAAGCTTAAGCCAAAAGCCAAATAATTAAAAAGAAAACTTTAAAAATGCAATTACATATAATAGTCACTAACTCACATCCTTAACAAGTAAGTCTCATTGGATTTTCTGTTTCTTTAATGCAAGCACACTCTGGTCCATCATCAATAAATCTGTAATGGTTTTAATAGCTCAAATTCAATCAGCCCTGCAAGCCTCATTTTCCATAAGTTTCTGCTATAAGGGAGCTAGTAATTTTGTATTTAAACAAATGACCTTTTCTCTCATGGGTAATGACTTTAAAATAACAGGAGAGCCATAACAAGATCAAAGGTCATAAAACATAAGGCTTACTCTGATATGCTGCAGGTTGTACTGTATTGGGAGCAGCTAAACCTCACAGCTTTTGGAGATGCTCTCTACATTTTTCATGCAATGGCAAACACTGCTCTCTGTGCAACTGCACCTGCTTTAAACCTCCTGTGGAGTGGTGGCTCAGCCACGTATGCCATCCTCCCTCCTGGCCACACATCTCCAAAACCTGAGAGGTGGCCGGTATCCAGACCGTGGCCGAGGCTCCTCCATGCTGTCTCACATCCTGGTGTAGATCCTGGGCTCCAGCCACTGAAGTCTTGGATAACAAAATGAGAGAAGGCTGTTCAAATATGAATCACTCCCTGCTCCCTAGAATTACAGACAGGTTGGTAGGTAACAAGGGAATATGGCTCACTTTGAAGTACAGCCTTAGTAGAAAAAGAGAGATGAAATACATCTCTTTGGGGATTAGATCATTGAAGCGGTGCTTATTATAGGCTACTGGGCACACAGAGAGTGGATTTAACTAGGCAAATAAGCATTAGAATCCTTAATCAATCAACATGATGGAAATTCAGCTTAAATTATTTCAAATGCATTAAAGCATCATATCATTTCAGTAGGTTTGAACAAACTGCTTCTGTTTAAAGCGTTTCAAGACAGATTCCCAGCTACATCTTTATCACAGTCTGATGTATTTGAGATTTTATGGGTGCCTTGTGTTTAGAGCTGTTCTGGAGCCAGGATGGTGTTTGGTGCAAGTTTGTGTGGGCAAGGTTGAAGTTTGGAGGGCCAAGGGCAAGTACTTGGGTATCTGATAGATTCCATGGACACCTTGAGAAGTAAGAGTGTGTGTGTATGTTTAGTCAGGTGTATTAATGACAAGGGCTCGTTATAACCACTTCCACTGCAAAATGGCCATTGTTTTACACTAACTTAGACCCCAGGTGAGTAAGAAGCAATCAGTCCTTCACGACTTCCCCAGACCAGCAGCATGGATGTCCCAGCAGTGCTGGTGGTGTGGGATTCACCACAGTCCCTGAGGTGCCTGATGCACAGACATGGGGCAAAGCTCTCCCCTTGCACGTGGGCAGGAACTTTGCCTTCACAGGAGAAGTGTGCAGAAGCAGGGCTGTTTGGTCCTGACAGAACAGTAACATTGATCAGTATTGCTTAGAAAATGGAACAGTTTTGGTGCTTTATGCTTAACATTTTTTTTCCAGTGGTGACAGCAGAACATCTGAACTATTTTCTGTGCCAATTCAGTGAAATCTGCAGGAAAATGTGCTAAACTATTTGGATTTCCCCCGTGTTGTACAGCAGGAGTCTGTGTTTGTCCATTGTGTGTAAAACAATGAGCAGGAGGCACAAACCAGTGGGTGGTTAGTCCCTTGTGCTGTCCTGTTTCAGAAGGCACTCTCCAGTGGTGAGGGCAGTGTACCGTGTCGAGGTCCGTAATCGAGTGTTGGACCTGCTCTTTATGGAACTGTGTGGTCACATTTACTGATGTGATCTGTCTCTTTACAAACCTTTCACAGATGTTTCTCTGTGGTTTATCCATGGCAGGTCTGGGGCTGTTCTGAGCTACAGGTGTACATGCAGCACGTTTCTGCTCATACAGCAGCCGTGCTGTTCTGGTGAGGTCCCAGTTTAACTGATGAAGAGGTCCACATTCCTGCTGTTGCTCACCAGCTGGTGGGGCTGAAGGCAGAACTGACACCAGCTTGGGGAGAACTGGCTGTGTTGGAATAACTCCCTTGAGTGCCAGATCTTTGCAGCCCTGGACTTTGGTTCACTTTAATAAATAGCAACTGATGCTGTGGCAGTTTTAGAAGAGGGATGGTGACTTTTTACTCTGAATCTGCCATTTCTTAACAGACTTCAGTGCAAATAGTATGGATTAGCTCCTTAACCAAGTGTAAGCAAGAATGAAGGAAGTACATGGTATATGTCAAGTGGTTGGAAACCTTACTAAAAACGCCTCATAGTGATGTTGTGGCACTTCCAAAAATGTGTTCTAAGTTATTGCTGAGATGGAGGATGAGCTTGTTTGTGGTTCTGCAGGTCTTACAGACATGATTTGAAGTTCTGCTCCTAGTTTCATACAGGCAGGTATCCTGCTGCATTCAGGACCTTTAGTTCTCCCTGCCTGGCATCATACCAGCTGTTGTGATATAAACCCTGTTTCCAAAGGCTGTTCTTGTGTAAGTAGTATAAATGCACTGCAATGCTATACATGATTACAGCTGATTGAGTTAACAGACTGTTCTCCTGATCATATTAATTCTTGAAAAGTCACCATGAGAAAGTTTGTTCTTAAAAATCCCATTTATTAGCCCTGGTTAAATACACCCTTACTGTGATGTCTTACTACTGTGGCAGCTGTTCATTTAGTGCTACCAGGGAATAACATGGCTCTACTCCAGCCTGTATTATTAATCACCCTGCCCATAAAAAATAATTTCAGAAAGGTGTTGTTACATGGAAAACAGGTCTGCTGACAGAGGAGCTGAAACCTCTTCTGCTGTGCAAAGAGACCTACCATCAAGTAGGTCTCTTTGCACAGCAGAACTACTACTAACAGACTAACAGACCTACAGGACTGTTCTGATTCCTTTACTATCTACAGAATGCCTGGGGGGGGGCTTCTCCTCTGTTGAGAGCCCCTGTCATGTCTCTAACAGTGTCAACTTCTAAAGCATGATTTCTGCTTCAGAGAGCCATGATGAACTTCTCAAGTAAACCATTTTCCTATTCAGTGGCTTGTTCTGGTCTTCATTTTAATTTCTATTAGTTCTTTGAAATCTCTTGGGTTAATACTGCCTAGCCCTTCCTCCCAACAGCCTAAGCTGTCCTGTATGATTTGTCACCTGCATTTTAGGAATTCATTTATTGTTGTGAAGGCTCTCGAACAAGTAGCAGTGGGTTTGCTGTAACTCTGGCCTGGGATCCTTGAGGTCAAAATAAGAGGTTTTTGTAAGACATTATACACCACTCAGTGAGTGTGATGTGCCACAAGTGAGAACAGGAGCCAGTGTGAGGCTGCTCAGTCCACTCGAGTGTCCTGAGCAGTCCTGGGCTGAGGCCCTGCTGTCCGGGTACCCCTGGTTTAGGGGACGCAGCTTCACACACATGTAATGGTCTCAGGTCTCATGCAGTCATGGGCATGAGAGCCCAAGCCCTGGGAACAGCCCAGATGACTAGCTGCATGCTCCTCACTGCCCAGGCATGCTCTCCCCATGGGTTTGAGACATCTCCAGCCTCACACTTTGGGATAAGATCTCTGTTTGACTTTGCTGTCCAGCTGAGAGACACCCAGAATCCCGGAGAAAATCCCCGTGCCAGGTCTGGGAGAATCTTCCCATGTTCACACAATGTGACCTAACTGTAGCTGCTCCTTTCTCCAAGGCCTGGCACTGTGATAGGGTCTGTCTCTGGCTGGAGACACTTTTCAAAAGAGTGTTGGGCTCTGAACCAGCCCATTTGCTCCCAGCAGCAGCCAGCAGAGTGGTTGGAGTTGCACTGCTGGTACAGCACATTTTTCTGCCTGACCCGGAGCGCTGTAGAGGCAGTAATTCTTCTTGCTCAAACACTTGTCAAATTCATGACATTAAAATTTTAAATTATAATTAAGATGAAATAAAGAAATCACACACTGCCACTTGCTCATTATTTCATGCTGAGTAATGTTGCTGCACACTCCTCCTTGAAGCTGGTGAGCTGTGAGGTGCTGAGGTTAGTTAGGTCTTTCCTTTAGAAGCCCTGTCGAGTCCAGTCAGGTGCAGGGGCCTTTCAACAGGATTTTCATACCAACCTGTATTTTTTGTAGCAGAATATAATCATGTGTTTAGTTGAAGAGGAAGGTCTAAAGAGCCTGCAGAGAGGAGGAAACTTACTCTCAGGGTCTGTAATGTTTAAAAACACGGTTTGAGAACACATCAGTTGGGGTATGGGGCTGCTTTCTAGCTGTACGAGCTCATCAAACTACTACTGTGTGTAAGAACCGAGGGTTATGCTATGAATCCACAGTGCTGACCCAGTTTGACATTCAAATAATTTAGAGAATGTTGTATATAATATTATAAACCATGAGTCATCCTTGTGGTTGCTATGCAATTTGTCATGCAATGGGAGCAGAACCGTCTTTTAATTGCATGTAAGGGCAGTATTTTTGATAGTGACCATTCCTCTATACTTGAAATAAATGTTTACATCCTACCAAATCCTCACAAACTTCTTTAAAAGCAAGTTTTAAACTCTTATGCTTCTGGATGACTCTTGTCCATAGGGATCACCAGATATTTTCCAGGTCACAGAGCCTGATGTAGTGCATTGAATTCCCAGAAGTTCAACTGATGAAGTAATTTTAAAGAGTTTCCCAGAGTCCTTTATATGTTATATTCTGTCTCGTAAGGGCTTGGAATATGAGAGGATTACACTAGCTAAAGACAAAATCCATATCCTCTGCATAGTGATTATCAAAGTTTCAATGCTTTGCACCCTAAACAAAGCTGAGGAACATGATATTTCATTTTTAAAGAGATGACTGAGCCCAAGAAACCTGAGGCCAGCAGCACTAGTGTAGCAGCACTTACATTCCTTCTTCCCACTTCATCAAATGCATAGATTTTCATCTCTGATCACTCCTGACTTGGGCTGAAGACTTGAAGGAAAATTAGCATCCTACCCTCTTCCTTGCTGGATTTAGACAAGCGGTTTAAAACGCCTCCAGAAACTCAGTCCCCCCATGTGCTGTTCTCTGCACTAAAGCACCACATGGGGAAGAACCAAAGTTGGCTACAAACATGCTGGTTGTCTGTTGAGAACGGAGGGGCAGGTACCAGTGCCATAGCTCCGTGGTCCAGGTGTGTCTGCTGGGGGCAGAAGGGCCTGTTTGCTGCAGGTTAATTATGTGTCTTGTGGGGGGGAACCCTCAGTGTCTCAGACCAGAGAAACCCCTGAAACATAGCCCCAAATCCCTGGTAGCTGTTCCATGCAGCTTCTCCAGATGCACATTGCTTGATGCTCCCAGGCAGCAACAGGGATTTTCCTTCTTGTTAGCAGAACCCCAGAGAAAAGTGGTTGTGGTGAGCTGTAGCAAGTGATCCAACAGGGGATGGGCAGCCAAGTCCTCATTTTGGTGTGAAGGCCCGAAGCCATGGAGCAGAGATGGCCACTGAGGTTTCGCGTTTGTAGCCGTGTCTGCGCTGTCCCACCCACCCCACGCTGCTGTGCTAGAGGGTGAAGCAGTGTTCAGGCATCTCACTGAAGCTGGTAGTGGTGTGATGTGGGGCAGGCTGCTTCAGCCACGTGTGTCCAGGGGCTTGGGGGTTCAGTGGCCCTGGGGACAGAGGTGAGGGGCAGCTCTGCACGCCTCCCCTGCCATCGCTGTGCAGCACGGCACCCCTGCGGCACGGCATTTCCACTTCAGATGCAGTAAGTGAAATGTGTGGGTTTATAGGCTGGGGCCCTCTCTGGGGCTGCTGTTGGGCTGGGTACAGAGGTTAGGAGCTGGGGTGGCTGCAGTTAGGCAGTTGCTGCTCTCCCATGCGACCAGACGTGGCCACTGATCGTGCCCTTTCCAGTGCGAGCAAGAAAATCGGCTCATTTGCCAAAACTGGGTTTGGGTTTTGGACTTGTTTTTCCTTCTGCTCAGAACAACCCATTCACCATCTCTGCTCCTCCTACTGTGCTCTGTCAGGAGGTGTCAGAGAGGCCTCAAAGGTGAGGAAGTGGTGTAAGAAGTAAAAATCTGCAGGCTAATATTCATGATGGCCAGTTCTTAACATCTCCATAAATATGTACAACTTCACAGCGCACCAGAAGTGGAAATTACTCTTGATTTTTTATCAGCTGATTAAGAGATGAAAACAAATTGTGGCTACTGAGGTTTACTGTGGAAACCTGAGGAACTTTGAATGGGGGCATAATGGGGTCTTGACTGTGGCTTGTTAAGCCTGCTGATGAGGGTTATAAATTAAGCACTTAATGGCAACTGTTCACTAACAAGTAGATTTAAAATAATGCCTGCATTGGAAAGGACAGGTATGAAAAGTGCTGTCCAGTGTTATGCATGTCTGAAGCTACACTGGGCAATTTTTGATCTTGGAGGAAAGCTAAAGTTCAGCCTGGATTTTAACCACACTTTGCTGTCTACTAATGGAGGTGGCATATTATGAAAACACTTCATTTTTTAATTGCTGACTTGAATTTACTTTTATTTACTGAGATGCTAAAACGAAGTGAGGATAGCAATGAGAAAATAGACTCTAGCAGATTTAGTCAAAGCAGCTGGCTAGTGGAAACTGGCTTTTGGAAATTTTGATTAAGCCAAGATTTTTCTTCTTTTCATGAAATTATTGCTGTCTACAAAATCTCCCATCACAATTCTTTTTGTAAAAGAAAAGAAAATAACTTTTGGGTTATTTCCCTTTTGGCTTAATGTCACATCTGTGTTGCATCACAGTAGAGGCATCCAATGACATTTTAAATAAAGGCTGCCTGCTGAATGTTCAAGCTGTTCCATTACACCACACATAGGAAAAACTTCTGGTTTAAAATAAATCTTGAAGAGTATTCAAATGGCAACATTTGAAGATCTTGAGGCTTGTACTGTAACCACCTCTTTCACCATGAGTTCAGGTTGACCTGTTTATTTCTCAAAAAGTTCACAATGCTTCCCATATATAATTTGGAGATTGGGAAGAAAACGATCAGTTTTCTGATTCTGAGAATGTCAGTAATCATAAATAATCTTGCTAGGACACATCTTTAAAATCATAATTATTGCTAGTCTTTGGACTACACTGACTGAGCCAATATTGGTCATCCATACTGGAAGAGGTGGCATCAGCCAGGACCTGGGCTGATTGCAAACCTTCTGAGCCCTTACTGCAGTTCAGTGTTGGTGCTGCTTGTCTTGCTGAAGCAGTTATGTCCTGCCAACATCAGGTTGTTTTAAATTTCTCTATAAATTTGCAAGTATCATGGAGGCCATGCAGGTTCTTGTGCAAACTGAGACATTTTAAATGGATTCATGTTTTCCATAAATGAGGCTGCAGCTTAAGAGAGCCCTTCCTTGGCACCCCAATCATTGTTCAGGTGGGATGTTTTCAATGCAGGTGTTGTGGATTCACAGTTTTGTATTGGTAAGTTAGAGCAGAACTCATCAGCACCATCGATGCAAAGATGTGTAGTCTTAAAAACAAGCAGAGACACTCTCTGCTTTCCACATGGGAGAAGTGTTCCCCTTCTTTGTCCTTTCCATACTGGTGTACTGAGAAACATTGGCAGGACTGTCTCAGGTTCCTGGGTGCTTCCTGGACAGGTCCCATGGCAACCTTGTGCCACAAGCAGGGGCAGCTTCCATGTTCAGAGCCACACGGGCATTCCAGCGAGTCACACCATTAGGGCAGTAACTTCCCAGAGGGTTTGTGTGTGTGTTTCTGTAGCATGACACCTATGAGATTCATCCCTCCTAGCTGAGAAGCTGGTACTATCCTGGTGACCTCCCTTGGGTAAGAACCCTTGCTTTCATTCGAGTAGCTGCTTGGGAATCTCTTCTCAACGTGGCTTTGATTGCCAGTGGTAAAGACGATCTGCCTTGTGCCTCAGCTGCCTGTTGAATTCAGTTTGGACAGATAACATCACCATTTGGTAAAGACACATTAAAAAAATGTGTTATTTCCTACAAAGAGCTCAAAGCACCAGATACCTTCTGGGTTTAGCTTTGAGTCTCTGTCGGAGAGCCCCAGGTTGGGGTGCGCTGCAGCGGGCAGGCTGGCACACCTCTGCTTTTGCTCTGGGTTTGCACACAGCATCACAATCGAATCCAGCAGGATGAGCTTGTAGGCACTGCACCCCCGATCAGCACCCTGACAGGCACCACTGTGTCGTGCTGCCATCAGCACCTTGCACCCTTTGTATCAGCACGGCACCGCAGTGTTTGGTGAGGAGCGAGTTCCCGTGCGTGTAGCACACAGATGGGTGTTCCCCTTGGCTCTGGCGCCCTACTGAGGATGATGCTACTGCAGAGCACAGGGGTTGGTAGTGCCTGGCTGTGGCACCCGTTAAACATAGCTCCTGCTGCACATCAGGGCTGAACAAGAGCAGATAATGTGTGTACTTCAGAGCAGGCTGATGTGGTTGCATCCCTGAGCACCAAAGCCAGGCTTAGACTGACACGTGAGTGTAGAAGCACTGTGTTCCAGGAGTGATTATTTGTATTTAAATACAGAGTGTAATGTTGCAGTGCAGTGTGGGGAGATACAAATTTTACCAGATTCTGGTAGAGCTGCCTGCTGCTCTCAGATGTCTCTGTAAAGGGATGGCCACTAGCAGCAATCTAAGGCCAGCCTGTGGACCACTGTGATCCTCTCTGTTGCAGCAGGTTCCAGAAAATGAGCCCAGCACACTGAAGCCAGAGGTGTCTGCTTTGCACTGACAGAGTCTTCCTCCATATTCAATAAAGTATCATTGCTTTGTGGCAGAATTTCACAGCAATTGTTTGAGACATGGTTGAAATGTAATACACACACACACACGAACATCCAAAACACACAGCACATTATATGAGAACAGAGTTTAACAACATTCCTGGCTCAAAAATTTAAATCAATGGCATGTCAGGGAACAGGCTCTGGGGACTGAAGGCCATTTTGCTGGTTGCTAATGCAGTGATTATTTCCCATCTAAAGCCAAAGGGATCAATAACTCCAGTTAGAAAGAAAAACCTTCAGGGGAAAGAGAACTTGTGTCAGAGGAGCTCCCTGGACTGTTTAAGTAACAATATTTATAGATCCAACAAACAAGCTATTCCCAGCCCTGCAAGCAACATTCCTCAGCTGCAGGTGAGGTACAGCAGAAATTAATTGATCTCAGTAATGTGTGTAGTTTGCAGTACCATCCACAGTGCTGTGGAATTAATTTGGCAGCCCTTCCCACCCGAGCCTGGCTCTGAGGCAGCTCACAGGGGGGATCACAGACTCTCCTGTAACTTCCATGTAGTTACACTTGGGACAACTCCTTCCAGAGTTCATCCATGCACCTGGATAGGGTTTTTGTGCCACATCAGCTGTCACAGGGAGGTTTTATCCATCCCATGAGATCAGTGTTGGCTTGAATTACAGTCAGAAATGAGCATTGTCTCTGCCTGATTAAAGCAGGTCAGGGAATATATCCTAAACCAGACATCAGAATAGCTTGAACTGGAGATGTTTGCTGGTTTGGCCGTGGGTTTTGCATTCACAGGTAGTGAAGGACCTGACAGGAATCACCTCAAACCTGCTCCCTTCCAGAGCTGTTGATTGCTGTTGTCTGATCTCAATCAAGAGCTGGTGATGAGCCGCATGTATTAAACACCAACCCTGGTTTCAATTTACATGTTGATGGGAAGTATAAATTCAGTGTATGAGAAGGTTTTCTGCAGAGGTTTATCTGTTGCCTCCCAGAATGAGTGAGAAGTTCTGTGCCTTGGTGTGGGAGCGATGCACTCACAGGTGGAGGCTCTGTGCATGTCCACTGAAGGGCTGGTGCTTTCTGAAGGAGGGAGGACAGTTCTTGTGGAGGGAGGAGAGCTGAAACTGCTTCCTAATGTACTGCAGGCTCAGGAACCCCTTGGACATTGGGGTGACAGCTCAGCAAACCCCAAAGAGAAATGGAGTACAGAAGCTGGTGATGGGGTGAGGCTGCTGGCCTGGACAAGCCCAGACCCCAGGGGTGAGGTAAGTGCCCCCATTCTGGGGCTGGGGAATGGCAGAGGCAGGCAGGTTTCTGAGGCTGTGTGAAGTGGCTCCAGTGTTCTTTTTCTTTCTTTTTTAGCCCTGTGTCTTTGTGATTTTTGTCTGACTGTGCCTGTTGTGTGTGGTCCAAATACACACAGTATGTTGTGAAGTTGATTGACTCGAGTGAAGGGTGGCTTTGACCTAGCAGGGGAGCTGTGTTGTGACGGCTGCAGCCATGCTTGTAACCGACACGCTGGGCTGCTCATGCAGAGCCCTGCACAGTGGCACAGTGCTTCCAGATACCTGAAGGCAGCGGGACAGCTGCCCCCTCACCACACAGGCTGTTTCAGGAGCTCACAGTGCGAGAGGCTGAGAGGAAGAGAGACCTTCTGCTGCTGGGGGAGGGATGCTCCCTGGTCCTTGGAAAGTCAGGGGACACTTCTGCAGTCAGGGTGGTCCATGGCAGAAACGTGTGGCTGGTCCCCTTATATGTGAGAGGATTTCTACATATGCCTCTGGGCACTTGTCTGCCCAAAGTGGGGATTGTCACCATTTACCTCATTTGCCACCAGGAATTATTCTCCTTAATTTGTTTTAGCTAAGTGTATCTTTAACCCTTCTAATATGGGTCATCTCATTTTTTACTCCATTCTGACAGGTTCTTTTCCTGCAGTGCAGATGCTGATCTGGGATCTGTGCAGGCCCAGCTCTGCTCCCACAGACTGTGCAGAATAATCTAGGACCACACTGAAAGCAGCAGTTGTTTTGACTACCTCATTCGTAATATGAGGTGGAAGGTCTTGAGTGACATCCAAGCACCAGTGTTGCACAGACTGTCTTACCCCTATGGAGGGAAATTATTGCACACTTAGCACCTGAAATAGGATTTTAAGATTAAATGCTGCATCCAGAGCTCTGTATTTAGCTCCTCTTGTTTCACAGGTATCCAACTTGTGAATATGCTTCTATTTTATATAAATCCTGTTCCAGGTATTTGCATTTCAAATGTGGTTGGACTTTGGCAAAAGGCTCTGCACAGCACAGAACAGCTTGTTTTGGAGGCAGAAGAGCAGGAATACCTCCCACTGAAGAGTAACAACCGCAGTGCCGTGAGTGTTCCTCAAACACGCGGGAGAGGATCGCGTCTCGCAGTGCTGTTTTTCCAGCGTGACTAATGCCCCATTCCAGTCCCCCCGCCAATCTTTGCCGGTACAAAACACTCTTAATTTGTGCCTGGAGCTCTACCCGTGGATATGGATGCCAAAATGATGATTCAGTTTGGCAGACTAAGAGAATACATCCTATAGATAAAGAAAAATATGCTTTTAGTCTACTACTAACCTCTTTTCTCTGAAAAGAAAGGAATTATCTGAGCAGGGGGCTCCTGTCCTCCAAAGGCAGCAGCTCTGCAGAGATGAAAAGGCTGGTGTGTGTATATAACCCAGCCAGTCCTTGGGGTAAATGCAGCCCAGATGAGAGAGCTTTACTCTTGCTCCTGCACCAGAGTCACAGAGACCTCAGTTTAGCTAAAAAGTCTCATCCCTTCTTCTCCAACACACACAGTGATCCTTCTTGCAGCATGGGCTGGTGTCTGTCTCTGAGACAGCATGAGCACTTCTGACATCCAGGGAAGTGGGGACTGTTGGGGTCCTTCCTACTGTCATTGCAACACAGGGAATCTGCAGAGCCCCCTGCAAAAGGCAGGACTTCTGCCTGAAAACTACTGATCACTTAAAACTACTAATAGACTCCTCTCTGGAGAGGAAAATGGGTGTAGTTGGAGGTGGAAATTCAAGGAGACAGAGCCTCAGGCACTCTATAGCATATGGAAATCAGCAACCAGAGAAGAACTATTGCACTCAGGGCGTCTGTTTGTGAGGTGACCTTGAGACATGGCTGGGCATGCTGTGGGATGTGGGATGAGGGAAGCAGGTCATCTGTCAGCTGTCACACTGGCCCTGGTGAAGGGGGGAAACCAGTCTCAGCTCTCTCACCACCTGGCATAAGATGGGGCTGTTGTTCTAGTTTGCAGGGACAGCTCTGTTGTGGTTTGAGACATTTAAGTGCTGACCTGAAGAACTCGAGCAGCAGTGTCCCATCAGCTCTGTTAGGAACCATAAGACCTATTCTAGTGGAAGGTTTGTCCAGTTTTTCCTCTCTTGTGAGAGTCTTTCAGAGTTGGACAAGGAGAGGGCAAGTGGGGTGGACAGCCCTCTTTTGTCTTGCAGCAGGTGGGCATCCAGTTCCTGCAGACACTAGGCTGTTCCAAGGAGCAATCAGGACAAAAAGTGGTTAAAGGGGCTCTGGGTCAGGTGAGTTGCAATAGAAGGTAGGGCAGTAGTGAAGGGGTCTCATCTCACTACACTGGGGTTTTATTTAATGGCAGAAAACATCCATCCTCTGGTCTGGTGGTGGGTTGTCCACTTCATGTGAAATCAGCAGGCTTTTGGGATGGGAGTAACTCGTGAGCTGTGCTCAGGATCAAAACATCCAGAAAGCAGCAGCAGTAGATGCAATACCCTCCTTATGGACAATAAACTCACACTGTTCTCGAGTACAGGTGAATCAGGACTGTCAGATGTAAGATTGGAGCTCAGTCCCCAAAACATGTGCTTGGGTGGCTTTTCCCTGAAGAACAGGAAGGCACNAATGCAGCCAAATTTGTCCTACAAAATCATTTCCAAATAGGAGCCAAAACACTGGAACATTTTTTATTTGCTTTTATTTCTAAGTTGGAGTAAGCTGTTGAATTTGGTACCAGTCAGACACAGATCAGATTGGCCTAGCCTAGTGAATATAAATGTCTTTTTTTATCCCCAAAGCTTTTGAAGGATTGGTAGTTTTAAGTCTGTTCTGGCAGTGTTAAAGAATGCTGTCCCCATCCCCGAGGGCAGCACAGCTCCACTGCAATGCTCCCAGGCTGGTGGGATAGCAGGTCCTTTCACTCCAGAGTCAGCTCTGCGGGTGGGCTGCTGTAACAGCTGGGGGGATATCCGAATCACTCCCCTTTGATTGTGGGCTCTGTCACTTGGAAAAACATGCTCTGTCCTCCTGATCTGTATTTCCCGGTACAGCAGAGAGGCAGAGAGCCTTTTGGCCCCTCATCCATGCAGAGGAGTTTAAGTGGAAGTGCTCTGGACCGGCTCTCTGGACGGGCTGCTTCAGCCATCCCGCTGCCGCTGCTCTCGGTGCCGCCTCGGACTTGTGTTCCGCTGGTGTCCTTCCTGCAGCCGGTGCTGGGCTTCGTCTGTCAGAGCTCTCACTTCATTTTCTGAAGCACAAAGTCCTTTTCCATGTTTCTTCACATCCAGTTGTCTTTACTGATCACATCCACCCCCAGGACCAGTAGTACTAGCTCAAGAAGTTCCCAGCTGTGGACAGAGTTCTACCCCACCTGAGGCGGAGCTGTGATTTTGCTGGGCCATATCCATGTCTTGTTGGCATGGGGACACTGCAGGATTCACAGGCATGAGGGACAACAGTGCCTTACTCTGGTTGTGAGTGAGGAGCACTGGGATAGCCTCAGTCTTCCATCCCTTTAATTGCACCTGTAGTGTGTTGTGTACTGAGCTGGGGCTCTACAAACCACTTAAAATTGAGGAAAGACTTGCTACTGCATAGCAGTATTTAAAAAAAACCAAAACACACACACCACACAGGAAACATCCTGAATCGTCACATTTTCTGGAAACTACCGAACTTTAAACATTCAAGTACCTGAGAGGAGATAGAATACTCTTTCTCACTTTGCTACTGTTCTATCAGAACACTTCCCATCATCTGAGCCACCCAGGAGTGGGAAACAGGGGAACAGGGATGGCCTTTGAGGCTGTAGCAAACTCAAAGTGGAAATGAATTCATGGGAGGTAGGTCAGTTCCTGGAAGTCTCTTTATAAAAGTATTTCTCTCAGACTGTTATCAGCTCCTATGCCAGCTGCCTGTGCCAGCACAGGAAATGGAAAACAGTGGTAAGAGAGCTCAGGATGCTTATTAAACCTTCTCAGCCATCCTACCAATCCAAGGGAGCGGTGTACTCCGAGGAGCATTTCCCACTGTAGACTGGGCTGCACCTGGTGTCTGGGCAAGGGAAAAAAGTTGGGGGGCTAGGTGGTATTTTTATTTTGTTGGATTTCTTTCTTTTTTTCTTAATGGTCCTTATAAATACATTTTTGTAAACCAGCATGAAAATCATCAGGTAACTAGTTTTTATTTCTTGTCTCTGTGACTGCAGCCTCCTGAGTTGTACATTGGCAAACAAATGTCTGAGAATTAGACCAAAAGTACCTTTAACTCTTCCTCACATCTGTAAATGACATGTTGTTTGAGTCTTCTGTAAAAGCAACTGTGGCCATACATGTTGTGAGAGAAGGACTAGAGTAAAAGAAAGGTTAGTCAA
>VXBZ01007454.1:88645-138663 GCA_013399135.1 Heliornis fulica | reverse complement strand
TTCTATGATTCTATGATTTTAGCTCATTCTGATGAAATAAGCACCCCCAAGTGAATACTCCCAACACTGGTACAACAGGGACAGTAACATAGTTCAGTAGTTTTTTTCTGTGGGCAATAGTGGTTGCACAGTAATGCCCAACAGACCACAAGGCAGATAGGTCACATAAAGGTGCGTCATCCATCAAAGCATTTTAGTGTCTTGCAAGCACTGACAATATCTGACTTCATTATCTGACTTCTGAGAACAATTTGTTTTGAGATACCACGTCAGAGAAGCAACAGTGAATTTGTTTCTTCTTGTGAATGGCTCATAGTCATGATATTTAACTATATGATCTCAGAGAAATGAAGACTAGATCCATATAATCATGTATATTAGAACATATTTCATGCTAATAAAAGTTCAGGTAGCAGACAAATGAGTATTGTTCTTGAAACATCTGATTTCACAATGTCAGGAAGGTTTTTATTTCTGCCACACCATATAGATATATTGCTCTAAATTTAACCAGTTTACATCCTGGGCACCTCCTGGGCACCTGAGGGAAAAATACACCACTGAACAATAGTCACTCTACACCTATCTTGTATGTTCCCATGAGCATGCAGTAATGTGCCTCTGTGTGAGGTAGCTTATTCCATTCAGAAAGCTGGTTGCACCTTATCCAATGAGTTTTAAGGACAACTCCAAAGGGACTTAATGCCCAGTAGTATGCATGCTTTAAATCAAAGCCTACCTTACTGCATACTTATTCCATATGTAAAGGCCACAGTAGAGCCACAACTGATGTAAGAAGGTCAAATCTCTTGAAAATCATTAGATGCTCATCAGTATGATGTGCCACATTTTTTATAGTGTAATGAGTATTAGCTAAAAACCATTAGAATAGCACTTTACTTATTAACATATTTAAAGCTATCTATGCTCAGTGCTAGCATCATTTTGGGGGTTTAGCTCTGATATACACAAGTCTTGCTTGCTTATGAGGGATATATAAGCAGAATAAGAATGCTCAGAAGGGCTGTTCTTTCTGAGGAAGAATAAACACATACAAGATTCAGTATCAAGGAAATTTTTTTGTATGGATTACAGAGGAGACTTATTTATATTGCTGCAATTTATGCACCTTAATTTATCTTATCAAGTTTCATGGAAATTTGTTGGTTTGCTATAAAATTATAGAGCTAAGGAGATACACAGTAATAGGTCACAAAAGAAATCATCCTTTCTGCCTTTGAATGTGTATGAATTTACTCAGGTCTTTGAGATACGTGATTCAGACACTGATTTGGTATTTCTAACATGCTGTTGTGACTAGTAAAATTCAGGTATTTCATTTTATGAGAGCCAGTTCTTTGCCTGCAAGTTGCAGCAGTGCAATTACGCTAGCTCTGAGTGTAGAGATTTTTGCCTGATGATTCGTTCACATTGGCAAAAGTTCTAATGCATACATAGCTATATCAGTGTGCCAGTTCCTACAACGTTAAAAGCTACCTTAATCATGATAGAATATTTTCCAAGAATGGTTGTGTTCCCTAGAAGTTCCCTTTCTTTGGTGATTTGCAGAAGTAGGAATACATCGCCTGAGTGCATGTTAACAAGGATAAAACTATACTTTATTGCCTTTGGAATGAACGTACATAAACTTCAGGCCTCCAAAAGTAAACTCCCACTCCAAAACTAAGCCAAAAGGGGATGTTGCCTCTGGCTGCATATGACTGCTGCCCCTGTCTGTACACTGGCTACCCCCAGCTCCAAAACACCATGGATTTAGATCTATGTTAGGAGAGATTTGGGACAGATCAGAATGTTTTTCTGAATTGTGATGGTCAAAAAATGCTACATTAACAGGTAGCAGGAACTATCCAGGCTTTTACTGAAGGATTAATGAAAGATGTAAACCAAGGATGACCTATAATTTGCTATCTAAAGTGTCAGTCTGGATATTTTCTGTGTTGGCCACTGATAGGACAAGGAGCAATGAGTCCAAGCCAGAACATAGGAAGCTCTGTGTGATTATAAAAAAAAAAATTCACTGAGAGGGTGACAGATCACTGGAACAGGCTGCCCAGAGAGGTTGTGGAGTCTCCTTCTCTAGAGACCAATCTGAACATATTCCTGTGTGATTTAATCTAAAGCAGGGAGTTGGATTAGATGATCTTTCAAGGTCCCTTCCAACTCCTGGCATTCTGTGATTCTGTGATTCTGTGATATTTGAATTGCTCAGAAAAAAGGATCTTATATTCTTCAAAAGAGAAAATATATATTTTTGGCTAATACGTAGGATCCTTTCCAGGACTCGATTAGTCCTAGAAGAACCTACAAGTTTCTTAAACATGGGGAATGATCTCTGTGTTTCATAAGGTCAGAGATTTTCAGAATTGAGAGTTGTACTGAAGAATTTAATGATGGATAATTTAGAGAAAGTAATTAAATTGCAACACAATTAAAGCAGGACCGTATGCATCTAAAGTTTTCCTGCACATTCAGCATACCTGATCCTCCACTTTCTGATGTATGGGAGCACCTAGAGAGTATAAATCAACATTTTACTGATCTAATTGAGTCCTCAACAGATAGCCCAGGAAGAGCCCAGGATGTAAGCTGTTTTAACTACACCACTATAGTACAAACTCAACTTAATCCCAATGGGTAATAGTACTGGAGACAGGTTTTAGAAGGATGAGGACAGATGGATTTTAGTTTTCACTCATGAAAGATGATGGTTGAATTCTGCAAATTGAGGAGGTGAACATTCAGGATACAGAAGCTTGCTTTGTGTTAGGTTAAGGAGCCTGGAAATAAAAATAATGCCTTTTCTAATTAAGAAAAAAAAAAAGAAAAAAGCTCTTATTTTCTCCAAAATTATGTCATTTCTTCCATACATGTCTTTTCTTTGTTCAAAAAAAAAAAAAAAAAGGCTTTTTCCTTTTGCCTTCATGCCTGATTTTCAGTGCCATGTGTCAAAATCTACCCTAGTCAACTTCTGATTATATCACCTATTCAGCACACATAAGAAAAACAGCAATTATTTCAAGTACAGGGTTTGTGGATTTTTTTTATTTTAATTTCCATTTTAAAAACCTTTAGTCCAAATCCAAGCCTTCCAAATTTGTCAGCATATTGTATTTTTTGATGTCTTGCAATTAAATCATTCTGATTTCATATTGTCATAAAACCAGCCACATGGAGAAAATATGTAAGAGTCCTGATTTGCCTTTCTGAATCTATTTTTCACAGTTGCAAAGTCTTGGTCAAATAAATTAAATTACTGCAGCAGTATGTAACTAATTTTATGTAAATTAAGGTGTTAATGTTCTGAATCACATTCCTGAAAATGGTCTGTTTTCTCTGCAGCTTTTCTTCATTAATGCCACAATGAAAATCTAAAAATTAATTTCTACAAGACTAAGTGTTGCTCTCTGACCTCTACAAGAATTAAATTTATAGATACTCTTAATGGTCAGCTGACACTTCTCAGTAGCCCACCCAAATAAATCAAGACCCCTGCCTGTGTGCCGATAGGAGAATGTGAATTTAGGGTTTTTTTAAACATCAAATGATCTATGCGAGTTTTAGTCATGTTGCTGGGTACATAATTGCTGTAATGTTTTAACCTCTGTTTGTGGCAGTCCCCTAACACAAGCAAAATTGATGCTTTAGGTTATTGAGAAAATACAAGACTAGCAGAATGAAAATAAGCATAATTGGAAGCCGTAGGAATACAAAGGCAGAATCAGCCCTATTATTTGACTAGGAAGGTTAAAGTAACAAATACATTCAGGAGGGGGAAATCTGAAAAAATTGTAGCTAAGACCTCAATTTTCAACTACCAGTTTCCTTACTTTGTCTGTCATGACATCAGATTAGACTGAGAGAAACCATTATTTTTTAATATTTTTTTAATTGTTCTTGCAGGTAGGTCCAGATTGGTTCTACATTAGTTTCTTTGATGTATATTATAAATTATCATCTACAGTCTTAATATAAACTTTGTCACATTCTTCAAACATTGGACAAGAAATTATGTTGGCTTAAAGAAACACAGTCATTAAGGATACAACTTTTCTGCATATACCACTGTTTTACACAAACATAATATTGCATACAGAAAGTTATTTTTTCCAACTTAATCAGTTTAATGCACACCCCTTGCATCATCACTGTAAAGTATGAAGAGATGAGAAGAGGTACTTTCTTTGTATTTCTGAAAATCCACCTTCCAAAGACATTTTCTTACCCCAGTTATTTCACCTACACAGGGCTTATTCCTCCACTTGCCAAAATCTATGAAAGTTTTGCCATTGACATCAGTGAACAATCTGATAGTTTTGCATAGCCAGATGTCTCCGAGATTCTCACAGTATTATATGACAAATATAATAAATAATAACTATAAGTACTTGGGAAAAAAATTTTGTTCTTTCTAAAAGGTCTCAATCTGAGATTAATATATAGAATCATAGAATCATAGAATGACTAGAGTTGGAAGGGACTCCCAGAGGTCATCTAGTCCAACCCCCCTGCAAGAAGCAGGGACACCCTCAACTAGATCAGGTTGCTCAGGGCTTTATCCAACCTGGTCTTGAACGTCTCCAGGGATGGGACATCCACCACCTCTCTGGGCAACCTGTTCCAGTGAATATATGAGAATCAAGCTAATTTGTAAAATAACAATATAAATAGCAAAACCTTAAAACCTGAACTGCAAATACAAAGAATCTTGAAGGGTAAANAAAAAAAGAGGTCTTAAAGTCTCCCAAAACCTTCATGAAACTGGCTTTAACTTAAGAGTGACTTAAGTCAATATATTCTAAGAGCAACAGTTGTGTTTCTGAGCCATACAGGTTAATGAGCTACTACTATGAATCAGCTGAGCTGTGGTGGTTGTTTTTTCACATTTCCTTTGTGCCAAATACAAGGTAAAACACTTTAGGTTAAACTTTAATGAAAGAAGGTTATTCTAATGCACTTTACATTGGATTTACCTAAAGCTAAGACTTCACTTCTCAAAGCAATGGTAACTCGATCAAATAGCAGTCGCACTTATCTCTTAAATAACAGAGATAGAATGGTATCTAGTTCAGATTTCTGTTTCAGATTCATAGATTTACAGGTAGTATTTATTTCTGCAAGGAAGTATGTTCTGAAAAAGTTGAGCAGCAGTGAGCTTCATTCAATCTGTAAGTACAGTGAATAATCACCATCTACTCCCTTATAATCTTTCTTTAGAAATGGAGGTCTGGGCCTTCATCAATCTTCACATGTGTGTCTAGACTATAAATAAAAATAAACCTCATCTGAAAGTTAGGGTAATCGGGCCTAGTGTATAAAAGCCACTGGAAGGGAGGCAGTACTTGTTGCAAAATGGTATGTGAGAGGGAGTGGTTGGAAAGGCTAAAATAAATTAAACTGGAGAGATATCAGCAGTCCTGAAAAGCAGAAGGCAAACAAATTTATCTAATCCAGAACACCCTTCTTTACAGCATGGAAACTTATATATCTTTCAACATGGTAGATTAGAAAAAGCTCAGAAATTCATCATTATTTTCGGGAAAAATTAAAGAACTTTCAAAGGAAATCTCCTGATCTGAAAAATCGCAACAAGTTGTTGAGTTTGACTTTAGTTAGCATATGCTTACTGGCTGGTTTCACTTGAAATTTTATGATTCCTTTCATTTTGCTTTTGAAAAAAAACTGTTTCTGTACACCACAAGGTCTGACAAACCATTACTAGAGTTCAGGTCCACCTTATTTACCCATACTGTTCTAAAAGTCAAGGACCAACATAAACACTACTAATTTAGTATTCCAGACCTTTGGTTTAGGCACTTGTTTATCAAAAGTCACAACCAAATCAACGTCAGAAGTCAAGCTTCGTCTCCCCATTTCTCATTCAGTAGATTTCTTATACAGCTGAAGAATGTAAGCTACACTCAGCCAGGCCTCTCACAAGTCAAAGAAGGTTGGAAGGGAACCCTGAAGGTCACTGGGCACCACTAAAAAAGCATAGCTTCATCCTCTTTATAAGTTTTTTTTCTTTGCATCTTCCTTTGGTGGGAAGGGATCTTAAACATCACCTAATTACAACCTCCCTGCCATGAACAGAGAGATGTGTTCTAATCCTTTAATTATCTTAATGGCTTTTTTCTGGACTCCCTTCAGTTACTGCATCTCTCTCTTGTACTGAGGAGCCCAGAAATGGACATGGCACTCCAGGTGTGCCCTCACCAGCACTGAGTAGAGGGGAAGGATCATGTCCCTCAACCTGCTGGTAATTCAGACCACAACACCAATGACCTTCTTTGCTTCATGGCTCATTGCTATCTCACATTCAGCTCACTGTCCACAAGGGCTCCCAGGTCCTTTCCTACAAAGCTTCTTTTAAACTGTTCAGCCCCCAGCAAGTACTGTTACATGGGAATGTTCCTCCTGAGGTGCAGGACTTTGCAGTTTCCTTTGTTGAAATGCATGAGGTTCCTGTCAGCCTATTTCTCCAGCATGTCAAGATTCCTGTGGATGGCAGTACAACCACTTTTCTCTTCCTAGTATGGCAAATCTTCCTCCAGATCACATTCTAAACTCGGGATTTCTTACAAGCTCTTTTCTGCACAGCCTGCTCTCTCAGTTTCTGCCTGAATGAAAGCTGAGTGTAGCAAAGGGTGTTCTTGAAACCAAGATTCTCCAGAGGCCAATTCATCCTTTGTCATCAAGTAATATATGTGTAGTCACACAATATATTAAATGCAGTATAAATTAATAATTTTGAAATAATTTTTGCATCTTGTGTGAACAAGATGGACCCTCTAGAAATAGGTATGAATTTAGGAGGATTGGAGCAACAACCCTTTTTTTGGTTTGTTTCTTTTAGGTGGCAATGCAGAAATACAATCTGTTATAAAAGATAAAATCATGGCATCTGTCTGCTCTATTAACTCTATTGGACTTTGCACAGTGAGTTTCAAATGAAAACAGGTATGCTTCAGCATTTGTGTTCAGTATGTCCCTTCTCCATAGTGCCTTATTTCTATTACAGTTTAATGTACTGGCATCTAACTGGCAGAGTCAGGCTATACTCCAGTGTGCTAAACAAACATAACAAACGACATGACAGTCCTTGACACAAAACATGGACTTCACCCTGACAGTGATAGATCCAGTGAAGGAAAAAGCAGTGATATATTCTGACATGATTCTGAAGGTATTTGAAACATATGGAAAACCCTAGACTTCATATGAATGTCCTCCTTAGTAGCCGCCTTGAATCAGCATGAGGTAGCTTTTTTCATACAGATTGCTGTACACAGCATGGCTTTCCATACCAAAGTCTCATGGGCAAGTATTTACATCCACATACTATGAGGCTATATAATCACTTATTCTCAAAGTAATTGAGTGCCCTGGTTTTAAACTTTTAGTGGCACTTCCTGAAGTTCACAGATAAGCTGTCTGTGTTGTCCAGTTTCAAAGTTTAATGACAAACACATGTGACCTGGTCATGCCAAACTTTTGGTTGCCTTCAGAAAACAGATACAGGAATTATGGGTACAAAAACCAAAGGCCACACTCTAGTTTAGAACCAGTCCTTTCCAGGTCTGCTGAAAAAAATCCCCACTTCATATAGCTATAGGCTTTGAGCTCTCATTACTAATTTCTATTATACAGAAATAAAATTAAAAACTGAATTAATATAAAAGCATCTTTAATTAATATGTATATGCCTTACTCTACTTAGTTCCACACCATGCACAAGGATGTTGTCTCTTTTCGTCAATATGCATAGTCTGAAAACCCAGCCTGATACCAGTTTACAAGACCTGCTCTGAATTACTTTGTATTTTATTGTTAGTGTTCTGCGTAAAGGTATCCAGCTGCCATGGACAGGCTTCGTAGTCTTAAAATGTGGGACTTTTTTGTGACTGACTATAAGTGTGAAGCACTGCTGCTGCTATTAGTTAACATTAGGGAAAATATGTGTTTATGTCTTCATACAGATGCATTGGGTAAGTAAATATTACATAACATAATATTGTATGAATTAACATTACATAAGACCAAGAATCTTTAATAAATTTTCCTGCCTTTATACTGAAACAAAGAATTACTATTATAAACTAGAGTATAGCACCTGCATTTTTCACTGAAAAAAACATTTTGCATAATGAATTCTCTAGATTCTGCTATTGTTCAGTGAAGTACACTCCCATGCAGAGAACTGCAGGATGGAGATTTCAATAGGAAACTAAGTTAATTTATGACAACAGTTAAGTAACAAAAGAAAGGGGTATGAAAACTGTGCCTGAGCACCCTGTATTTCAAAAAAAAATGAGACTACAAGGGATTATAGGGTTCTGTGTTCACTGGGAGTTCCAACATGGTGATAGGCACCAGCATAAAAATAAAATCTATATTAGTCTTGTTAGTTGTTAGTCTTCAATAGGATAGGGTGTGCACGGCACTGTTTTATGTATCCAGATACAGTTCTGTGAAAATGTATCCAGGTTCTGCTCCATGCTCTTTTTGCCAGGCAACCTTCCCCAGTGAAACTAACACCATGCATTTTTAATTGTTCATAGTAGTGCAATGGGTTATAAACCTTAAACTTTGTACAGACCTTAAATGTCACCAATATTACTGAATGCAAAGTTAAACCAGCTTTCACAGATGAGAAATGCCTTTAGAATAGCAGTAACAAAATTTATCCCATCAGATGAATTTCTGTTATATGATTGCAAAATGAATCTATTTTTTAAACGAGGAAAGGGAAAGGACAGTCAGTCTGAGATTTACACCTGATTTGTGTTATAGTAATCTTTGAAATTAAGAAGTGTATCCTTGCATTTCATTAAATTCTGGCTAATGAGATAACTGTCTTCCCAAGGAGGGAGTGATGAAGTACTCATGCCATAAAGCATAAATTAATGCTGCAAGGTTAAACACTGGAACTAACTCATGTTTCAACAAAAGCCCCTACCAGCAGTTAAATTAACTGACATAAATACCATAAAATCTGTCTTTATTTTAGTCTCAGATGATGCTTCTTTTTACACCCCTGCTTTCAGTTTGTATAACTCATTTTTGCACATTATTGCATGCATCATTTGCCATTTAAAGAATCAGCTACAACTGAAAAAGATTTAAGGAATCAAATACTCAGCAAAAAGGACCTGTAGGTATGAGGAATACCCCTATCATACTGTATTTTGCCAGTGCTCTTTAAAGAAAATACCACAATAGACAACCACAGTTCAAAGAAACAGTTAATTATGTTGAGAATAGACGAAAGAAATTTACTTTTTCAGCTTTTTGATAGACATTTTGAAAAAATGTGCTAAAGAAAACCTGTGGTGATAATAGGTTTGATATATATTCTGGCAAAAATTATATCACATTAATGAGGTGGCTTAAAGGGCTCATGCATTTTGTAGGAGGCATTTCAATGTATTAGTATAATTAGCAGTGATGAGAAAACTGTTTGGAACTGAATTACCTCTCACGAGTTCATTTGAGCTATATGAAATTACACCATGCAAGAAGGAAAATTATGGAGCCATCCAGAGAGAGTTCATGCCTGATTTGATCATAGCCACTAATTGGATGATCATTTTCGTAAAGCTTTTCAAATGGTTGACAGTTTCTTCCTCTCATTTTTTTAATGGACTAGCTCTTTATTTCTTGCACTAAGCAACAAAACATACATTTGTTCAAGATTTTGGTGTTTCTACAGAGACCTACAGGTGTAATTGTCACAATCTGAGCAACCTTTGTCCCCTAATTAGCTGCTTTTTGGGGACCCCTGATGAGAGTTGCTGTTCTTGTTAACAATCTTAGAGAATACCTGATGAGTAAGACTCTCCAAAGTCTGATGCATGTCAGCAGACACCATATGACAGCAATTTAATGAAGTTAAAAAACTGACCTGATTCTGATGGCTGGAGTAGCATCTGTGTTGTATAGCTTTTGATTTCTGTTGGTCTATTTTTTTTAACATTAATTGAGTGTTCTGGTGAAAGATAACAGAAAGGTGAAAGATGCAGGAAGGAAAGATTATTAATGGAAATACTTTATGAGTTCTCTTTCTGTCCTTCCTAATATCTAGTAACACAGCAAGTTGAAACGGTGCTAACTTTTTTAAGATATGTTAATTGAGATGCCCAACATAAAAATTTATGTGTTTGGGAGTTGTTAAACCTTTGACTCGGGTCTGTTTTACTGGGATTTTTTGCTAATACTATTAACCATTTGGGGTTTGGTGGTTTGGGTTTTTTTTCTGGGTGGGGAAGGGGGGAGCAGGCAGGTGGTGGTAGAAATTATCCTTTCCCCTTAGTTAATGCAAACATTTGCAGTAGCATGTAAACTGTCACCCCAATTGTAAATTATTACTTAAAAGAGTATATTCCACAACTAATACATCTGGGTTGCAAAGTCAGGAAGGAAAACAGATAAAGAAAAGCTTTCCAGTTTCTTAAAAAAAAAATGGAATAGCAAGATTAAGGATATTTTACCTGAAAGAGAAGGTACAATTTTGTGTGGATTACCCTTTTGAAGAACATGAGTTCATGCAGAGTATTTGTGTGGACTGTTCTTAGAAATTTTATTGCAGTCTTTTTTACATACAGATGATCTTTCTGACTTTATTTGCTAAAACTTTTCATAAGCCTTCTAACAATCACTTACGGAAAGAACACTAGCACTTATTTAGATGCTATTAGTAGATAAATATAGATTTAAGTAAAAATCTTATCATTACATAGAGTTTTCTATTTCCATATATATATCGTGCTATCAGACTTTACAGAAAAATAGAGTTTTATTTAGTACTTTTAAACTTTATTACCTTCCTTGAATTTTTCTACAGTGAAGAAATGTCTTCATAAAAAAATCTGAAGTCTCAAAGCAATCCCTAGGAAAATGGTGGTTCACAAAAGTCTCTAATTGAGTCCTGGTTTGAAACACAATGTCTACAAGAATTTTTAGTAAAAGTCTGGTTGGCAGGCTACAGACTGCAATCAGACAATTGTCTAGAAGAAATGTACCACCGATTGAATACAGGGAGAACATCTGTATTTGGAACTAGGTTTGAAGAACTTACATGTTATGCTTGTGCCCTCCCAGTAAATGGAAAAGCAGCTGTTAGTGTAAATGCCTTAGTTGCCTATTGTTTATTGTTCCTCCCTCTTATCTAGCAGCCAATTGTTCTGAGAAGGTGCTCCATAATCCTCTGGCCGCTTTAATGTTGAATGTCACAAGGAAGACAAATGCAGCATGCCCTTTTACTTCTTATATCAATTAATGCAGGGAATTCACAAAGTTAGAAATACATAAAAGTACTGTTTGATCATTGAGGTCAAATGCAGTGTAGAGCCCCCATTTCCAAATGAAATCATACTCTTAAAGGACACATGTCAGTGGTAGTAATATTATAAGAATGCTCATTTAAGTAACTTTATAGAGGGTTTTATCGATGTAAAGAAAAATTATTGTCAATGATAAAAGATTATTTTTTAACTTCAACCTCATAGAAAGGTTGGCAATTTTTATCCATTATGCAGCAATTAATCAAATAAAATTAATATCATGGAGTCTTACAGAATCTTGGCAACATGATACAACTGCTCCAAAAAGCCACTTAGAGATTATTTCCACTTCAGAGCCTACCCCCCACAGACAGTCATACAGCTGCTTCACTGGGTTAATTTTTCACAGGCAAGAATCATGTGTCTTTTTGCACATGAAACTGATTTTTTTTTTTCAGAGGAAACTTTCGACTACCTGAGGGTACAGAACAGTGTGGCTTTGGAGATACTCTGCAAGAAAAAAATATCAGCCAAATCAAACAGAATGTTGAAACTGAGGTTTATATGCTAAGCAAAGCAAATGAAAGGTCTATGACAGATATTTATTTCATTAAGAAATTAAAACTGGTGGGTCTTCAGTTTGAGCATAGCTGTATAGGCGTAAACTGAGTTTCTGTAATTTATAATGCTCAGGATTTCGTGGCTGTAATATACAAACTCTGCAAAGATACCTTTGCTCATCAGTCTCATTTTTTAATGTCTCAAGTTCTGTGTACTCATAAGCAGTTTGGGAAGGAGTTGTCATTGTTTTATATCTGTAACCCTGGCTGTTTATTCATAACATACCATCATAACGTTGAAGATAGTAATTAGAATAGTGATGAGACAGAGTGAGGATTACAAAAGCAGCAGGCTCAACCACCGAAACTTCAGAACCTTGTTATTAACCTCCTTTTATCAAAGTGTAAAATGCACACAGAAATCAAAGTTAGGGAAGGTTTGTTTATTTCTGAAGAACAGTTTAAATTCTTCCCAACATTCGTATTGTGAAGACATATCATTGTATAGAAAATGGGCTTAACACAACCTTTGTAGTCTTCTGGGGTGGGAGGGGAGAGGATAAAATGAAATCAGTAGGCAGAAGTGGGGCAGAGGCCTCAGATGTAAATGATGTAACTGTACCTCTAAAATACACGTTCAAAGGTGGTAGAAGCATGGCCATGAAAGAAGCATATAGTTTGGAAGATTTAGCACATCATTTCCCTGAAGGACATATTGCCCATGCCATTTTTGTCAATGAGAATTAAAGTACCATAATTCCCTTTAAAGGTTAAAAATCAACACATGCACATTTGTCAGAAGATATATCGATGAATCAGACACTGGAAATACAGTCCTTGTAATCTATTAATATAAGGCATTGGAGCACTCTAATCTGTGTGAAATAGTAGAACTCCCCAAGGACAACAGTATAGCTGCTGTGTATCTGTGCAGTACACCATCCTTTGTCCAGGCTTTTTCCCTTACTGGACTTCTGGCTAGTACTAAAATCTGCAGAGTAATGTTTAAGTAAAATTTTGAAATTTATTGTTCAAAATTTGTCATCCAATGATTATGAACACAAATATCTTTTAAATTATATTTAGCTTTTAGCAGTTACTTGTTCTTCATAATAATGAGCTTCCCTGTTTCACTATTTACTCCAGAAATGCAACTTGCATCATTGCTATCATCACAATTCTTAGGAATGCATAAATTAATAGGAATAGGATGGTAAATGGCCCTCTGAACCAATTCATCAGACTTCAAGTCATTTTATTTATGGAAGATCTTTAAATAAACCAGAGAAAATAGCATCTTGCTCCCTGGGAATATCTTTCTTTTACTGAGAAAATTATTTGACTTTTTTTTTTTAATCACCATATTTAATGGAGGTTGGAGGGTAGAAATAGATTCCTTGAAGTCAGCAGTAACTCAAAAAAATATTCCTGAGAAAAACTTCATGCAATTCCCTAAGCAGCCTGAGCCAGGATATTAGCCCTGAAGGCTTTTGCACAGCCACCAGTTTCACCACTAGTACAGACAGCTACACTTCCACATGTTGAAGTTGGAAAAAAACCTGTTCCCATGACTCAGCATCTGAGTCATGGGAACAGGTCTAAGCTAACCAGCTAACCAGCTAAGTCTTCTGTGAATTGGTAAAAATCCTCAGCAAATAAAGCAAAGAAGCATATTGTTTTTTATAGAGTAAAACCCACAACACTGGTGTTTATACAGCTTCCTTTCAATGGCAATTAATTCAATAAAAGAAACGCAAAAGACCTCTCAGATTTTCAAATTATTCCAGCCTAGAAATATTAAAACATGGGTATACAAATTAGTTTGGGAAAGTCTCAAAGATACAGTTGTATACTTTTCAGGTGCATTTCACAATTTAAAAAGCTGTATTTCAAAACTCTGAATCATTGAATATATAGGATATTTTGCTAAAGGAATACACTTTTCATTTTCAACATTGGGAATTGTGAAACCTCATTGCAGAGATGAGCAAAACAGGTATGTTTGTTTTCCAGTCAGATAATTTCTTGGGTAGATATTACCTGTGTCCCAGCCACCAGGCAATCTTACAAATCCAGTACTTGACCATTTTTCTAAATAACCATCAAGTGTATTCATTACATCGATTTTTATATATAGAAAGTGGCCTACCACTACTTTTCCTAAAGCTTCTGTTACTGGACACATTATCAAGCCTAATATCTTCCTCATCAGTGCAGGAAGAAAAGCAGGAAAGGTGCATTACATTTAGCGTACTAATCAGAGATGAAAAAAATAATTGTGCACTGCATTATTTTTAGCCCAGTCAGTAAAATCTCAAAAATTTGTGAAATCTAATTCTCACAGCATACAAAGTCAAAAGTGATAAAAGGCATCATTCATCCCCATTAATAGCTCCAGTGACTTCAATGGGATTACAGCAAGAACAAATTTGGCCTGATCTCCTCGGCACAACAGACTGTTCACATGTGCTGCAGAACTCCTCCTGGGTCTGTGCCACAGCTCCTTTTTCTTTCTTTTTTTTTTTCCTTAATGTAGACAAAAATTTAAAATGAGGAAATAAGAAGGGAAGGATCTACTCATGTGATCAGTGATCTTTCTTGGACATTAATTAGAATTTTCTTCTAGGACAACAGAAGGAAGCAGTATGTTTAACAGCTTGGAAAATAACAAATTCCAGCAGTTTGAATGTTAGAATTCATGTAACCTATGAGCATGTTTGCAAAAGAGTAATCCACAGAAAGAGACAGCTTACATTATTCTGCTCATAATAATTCAGAGCTTCTTCTGACAAAAAGAGAAATGAAGAGGATTTTGCCTTTGAATCACACATACTTTGCCCCATGTATAAAGCCTTTGCTCAGTCATGTTAGATATTCTAGAACTATTATTTATCTATAGGTTAAACTTCTTTATTTATCTTATCTCAATATTTTTATGCTAACAAAAATGCCAAATTATTGATCAATGACCAGAAAAAATGGACCATGACTTCAAGTACGTGGCTTTTCAAACCTCCATTGGCTCTCAATTTTGATCTAACATCGAGTGATGTCAGGATCTATTCAAGAGGGGAAAAAAATTGCACACTTCTAAATCTTCACTATACTTTCTTCCGACATTATTGCACTATTATTATACTTTTAAAGAGTACTTGCCATTCTTGCATAAGCCTAGATTCCAAGATTACTATATTTCTACCTATTTTCAGGCACTTTAGAAAAAGCCCTTAAGTAGTTAAACATTTATCATATGGTTTTTAGTAGAAGTTAGTTTCACACGCTAACTGCTGCAAGGTTTATTCAAGCAAAACATTCTTATTGTAAACATGTATTAGCTACAGTCAAGAATCATCTCTTTCCTACTCCAGCTTCACAGTAAAACCCCTTTTTTGTATCAAATTTGATGCCAAGGGGAAAGTAACTAAATGTAATGCACACTGCAACTTCTCTACAAACATATAGACTGTGCTTTGTCAATTAATAACTTTGCAGACGTGTAATTTGAGAGTGCTGCTACTTAAGCTGATGTTTACATGTGTGTCTCACTTTTTTCTTTGTTCACCATATATAATCACATCTTTATTATGGGATGTTTTCTTTAAAGTGTGAATATATTGTGGATATCACCAAGTCTCTGGTTTATGTGCATTCCTTTATAGTCTTCAATATATTAATTTTATAGTGCTATGTTACAACATATTAGTGGTTTTGGCTCGTGGCAAATAACATGTATTCTCAAAGTAGCTTCTGGTAAGATGTATCTCCAAAAGCTCCAAAATAAAAAGATCTAGTGCCAATATGACAGAAAAAAACTGCATTCCATTGCCAAGCTTGTTTTAGATCTCTTCTTCCTTTTGATAGAACGTTGTTGGGCACAATATCAACGAAATGATCTGATTGTGCATGAAAATCAGGTTGCATTTAATCTTTAGACAATGTTGCCCTCATTGCTCTGTCAATTCAAAGGCTTAGTGCGGTGTTACCAAAGAAAACACATAGTTGCATTTCCACTGTTGCACACATTCTGTGATAAAGTTGCCCTGTTTCTAACTTCTTTGTGCTTCACTTCTTAGCAACATAGGGTGTCAACATTTTTGTTATCTTCTGTTAAAAAATATTTTACAATGTCTGTATTGCTTAGAACAATTTATAAAAACAACACTGGGAATCATTTAAACAATTTTCAGGTTTTGTGGGGGAAAAAAGAGTGTTTTAAAATTATGCTTGATCTGAAGTGATATTGTCATTCAAAACCTCTAATGTTAGACATGATGAAGGGCATTCTGGTTTTCCCTCCCAAATTCATCTCCAAAACACCATAGACAACGGGCAATGCTAAAGGTAGTGACAGCTTCCACTTCAGACTTTTGATCAATTCGTGCTTTTCCAGCAGAGGGACTTCCACTTAACACTACTTCCATTATAAGACAGCTAAAAATTAACAAGACTAAGTATTCTACACTATATTCATGTAGATAAATATGTTCCATCTTAATTTTATTTAATTTTTCTCTAGCAGTGTATCTATGAGTGACATCTGGCTCTTGGCTGATGTGCTGTATACTTGTTTCACTTGATTTTTTTCCATGATACTTTAGAATACTTGCCTAGCTGAATATCTCTTTGAACAATTGCATGTTTGAGGCAGTACCTAAACTAGTCTTTCAATATTTGCACTTAAAAACAGAAACTTCCTGACATATCCTCCACTATAAGCACCCCTGTTTCAGCCTTCCCTTGACTCACTACCTTTTCCCTCTCCTTTCACTGTAAAGTAGGAGATATCCTGCATCATCCAGTGATTCACCTTGAGAAAACTATTCCTTCACAAGCCCATTTGCACACTCACCTTCTGTCCTTTTCTTCTGCTTTCCGTTTTCTCTAAACAGATTCCCGGCAATTGCTTCCATGAAATAACCACACACATGCATATGCGGATACATAAAACCAGTCCTAAATCTTTAACACTTACTGCTTTATTTACTAACACTATTCAATATTTTATTTTACTCTCATAGTGAAATGAGGACCTTTAATCATACAAAGATCATGATTATGAATGGAGTTTCAGTGTCATGGCTAAAACTTTCCTCTTCACTGCAGCAGTAGTAGCAGGACATTTTTTCAGTCTCTTCACTTGGAAAAGACACCATTACCTAATGAGAGGGCACCGACAAGAATTCCACATTCCTACTACTAACTGAAATCTGCCAAGACTGGCTTGCTCCTTCGCTACATTTTCTCTGCCAGAATTTTCCTGACTCTTTTTCCAATTCTTCATGAATCTATGGTGAGAACAAATGCAGAAAAAGCAGCATAAGGAAGACACTTCAGCCTTGCTAAGATTTGGCTTAATTATGAGTTTTCTTTTTTTTCATTCACCCTCCTGCTCCTTCTCCCCAAAAGTACAAGGATTGGGTTTTGAATATCTCTCTATCTTTGAAAATATTTCAGATCAGTTTCAAACTCCTCATATCAGTTGTAAAAATTAGGAACTTTCTTTTTTGATTCTTGGACTGAAAATTGACTTCTTTAAGCTTAACTAATGCTCTCCACATTGGATCTCAGTTGCAGTAATTGTAGATTGTGGTTTTAGCAGAACCCTGATGTTTTACTGTGTCTAAGTTTAACATCTTTGTACTAGTGGTGCTGAAAATGCAGGACCTGCCTATAGATTGGGAGCAAGTGAAGGATTACTGTGAAATAAATATCATGTTTTTAGACTCAAGCAGTTCCATATAACCTTAACCCTCTGTAATGTTAACTACATAGAAAGGCACAATAATAAACTTTTTAAAAGATAACGGTTTCCAAATATTCTCAGTCTCCTAATTGTTCTTTTTAGAGAAAGTATTTGCAATCATTAGAAATAGAAGTGAAAATCATAGGAGTAGAATAGCAACAGCATCCCCAGGGACATCTGAATGACAGGGAAATAAAGTATTACTTATACTGAATATTCACAGTTTGCTTGGAAGACAAGGGCCACATACTCAAATAAACAAGCATAATTCAAATGAAGTCAATGGTGCTACCACCAGTTATACCAGCTACAGTTGTAGCTCTAGATACATTCCCCAGTTTGTTTACCAAATATGGATAAAACCTACTAATGTGCATTTGTAACAGGAGGTAAAAATCAATAGACACTGTGACACTAACTACACAAAAACACTGATAACGCAGTATATTTCCTTTTTTCTGCCTGGAAGCACTTAAGAGAAAAGGAAAGCACTTAAGAATATTAATCATTTGTGGACCATTTCATCACACTGCAAATGGTATAGTGAAGTGACGTGTGAGTAGCTTGAAACTATTGCATATTATACAATGATTTACCATAACTATGCTCATATTCTATGTCATTACTCTCTGCTTTCATAAGTATACATTTTTGAAAGGTTTACAGTGTTTGATTTGTATTTAAAAGAAAAATCGAAACAAAGCATATGTTTCATTGTATTTGTATGTCAACAGTACTATCACAGCAGAAAGATTTGTGCCCAATGTTTACTGGATGGTGTCACGTGCTATTTCAACTTACAGCATCATGTGCATTTAACTGCCAGAATCAGTCCTTTTTATCTAGGTGCCATTGCCACAGAAGTATAACAGCAGGAGCTTCAGCTATGTCTCAGGCTAACATATTCCAATAAATAGTAATACTCTAGTAGCATGGGTGTCATTATCTGAAATTTAGGGTGCATCTCCATGAGGAATATTTAATATCACTGGTATCCTGTTTCCAGCTATGTTGTAGATACCAGTAGTGAGAACACCTAATCTTTCAAGCACAGAACCACATTTGAGGCCCAGGCATTACTACTAAGGCTCATTTTTTTATTCTGAAAGAAGCAAAGCAGAAATCTAGGCACTCACACCTAGCAACTTTTGCATAAAGTGGATGATACTTTCATAAGCACCTTCACAGTCATTCTGCACCTACCCCTGTGGCTACTCGCGTGTCGTGCCCGACGTGCCAGAGTCACTGCTTTGACTTGGCTGCTGGGCCTCAGCAAATCTCACACAAATTTCACCTGGAGATTTCTAAGAGAGATAAGAAAAGTAAAATGGCATTCCTAGCTGTAATTCAATATGCTAGCCTGGGCTTGCTAGGTTAGACAACATATGACAATATTTTCCCCAAAGAAAATACCAATTTTAGACAATGGCAACTCATGCACTTACCCACATTTCTACAAATCCCCTTTTTCTTTGTGCTGCTCTCCAACTTAATCCTGTCAAATGCCAATTCTGTGTCCGTACAGCTGGGCAGATATGTGTTGATGAGGAAATTACATTCCAACCGGTATCTAACAGAAAAATGGAAATATGGCCTTTTTCCCTGTGGGCTCTTGGATTTCAATTCCGTAATTAAGCAGAAATAGTTGGAAAAATGTATAGAAGGAGTAGGCCATTTAGAGGTTTTAGCAGGAAACTGAAGAGGTTGTGCACATTAACACAAATACTGAGTGTCTCTGCTTGGTCTTTTGCACATTTGGAGTCAGTATCAGTCAGGCTCAGTGTGTCAGGCGTGATATGAAATGTAAGGAGTCAGTACTATTTTTATTTGCTTGTTTTTAAAAGACTGTGCATCCAGGAGGGAAAGAATCACACAGTTAAGAAATGTCCCATGCAGAAAAACTGGCCAAGGAGGAAAGCAGTGCTGTAGCACAGTGTTACAGAAGTGAAAAGCAGTGATTCCTGTTCTTTCTTTTGTTCAACTCTTCAGCCTCAACACCTGGAAATCTTTAAAGAGGAGTGATGCAGTCCTGCTGCTGAGTTTTTGGTATCAAAGCTCAGTGAAAAAGTAGGATTTCTGAATTGTTTCCCTACTTAAGCTGATAACTATAAGGTAGCTGATTTGGAATACAGTAGTGGTATTTAAGAACTCCAGTCTCTTGTTGTGCTTTACCTTTGGTATTTAAAATAAACATGCCTCATCTATATGTGGCATTCTACCACTGGTACTAGTAGAGAGATAAAAATCAGTGGCAGAAATCAATGATCTGAAATTAAAAAGCCTGCTGTATAAAGGGTAGGGTTTTGCACAATGTCATATATTTAAACACAAAATAATTGTCATTTCAGTTCAATTACACAGCTTTTCAGTCTAAGAGAATGCAATATCCACAAAAACTAAGCAAAACATTCATTTTCTCTACCTGAAGGTCAAGTTAAAAACCCTGACTGCCATTATTTTGATTTTAAACGCCTCTTTGCCCCTCAAAAACCTCTCAAGCAAACAACAATTATTGTACATTTGTGAAGTTTTTATCTCTCAAAACCTTATTTACATTTCATTACAACGATGTGAGCAGCTCTTCAAGTGAGTGCTCTCTGAAATTCTATTAGATTATCACTCATTTTGTAGATAATTTTAAAACAGTAGTGAGATAGTTTCAACATCTGTTATTTTGCCCAATCTATTGAATACTCTGTTGAATGAATGGAGTGCATGGCAACAGAAAGCCAAGGTGACAGGCTTAGATTAAACTAATACATCAACAATAGCATAATTAGTCAAGTACTAACAGCAAACCACACTTGTATTGAAACCTAGAAATAGCTGAAAGTAAAAGGAAATCCCATAACAATGCATTGGTTTGATAATAGCAAAGAATGATTTAATGAAAGAATAAACATTCAACATGCATTCGCATTTCATGTGAAGTGCTCTTGGCTGTTAAGAGTCAAGAGCTCTTCACATGAAAGTAACATGTTTCTAACTCTTTCAGAGATGATCAACTGAAGGAGCCTTACTAATAGCTATACAGGGCTGTTACATTGTCCTTCTGAGTCATCTATCCACTTGAATTATTCTCAATTGACATATAAGTCTGCATTTTCCCACTGCTGCATTAAACAGCCTGAACACAATGGATCAGATGCTCAGCTGGTGAGAAGCAGAAGCCAGTTTACACCAGCTAAAGAACTGGCCCATAACACTCAACAGCTTTTGTTCAGTTAATTATAAATGTAGAGTTATTTAAATACAATTCATTCTGCTGGTATAAATTTTATTGTTCTCTACTGCTCCCTCTCAATGCTGAGAACACTTTCACACAAGTGTGGAACAAACGCCACACAAGGACTGCGTGGATTAATAAACATGATACGTTTTACCTGTAACTGAAGGTACCCCATAGAGAATTTTGTCAGAAATGCATCAGCAGTGAGATGACAAGAAACAGCTTCCAAGCAACTGATCATAAAAGGGGCAACCGGTGAGCAGCCCTTTGCAACCCTCCCTGATTATATTACCCAAGACAACTCACAGGTTCGTATGCCATCTTAGCAGAAACTGGAGCTACTATGTTATATGAAAGTGACAGTTAGGTACTTTTATGGCCATTAATTCTGATTTTTTTATGCTTTCTTATCATGACTGGTTTTCAATTCTCTTCTCTCTTATAGTTAGTTTTAAGTGTCATGCATCAGGGGCCAGATTGTCATTTATTAGACTCAAACTTATAACACTAACTTCAACATCGGTTTACTCTCCTCGTGAGGAAGAGATACCAAACATATAGTATAGGTAAACCTTATAAATAATCTGGATATGAAGTGGCTATCACTTTCGGTTGCAGAATAAAAACCCTCCATGTAGTCTCCTTCTTTGCATCTGACTTATGACATTTGGCAGGAAGAAACACCTCAGGCTGTAGAAGTGCCACCCTTATGTCCCACTTAATTTTATTTAGTTTTAGCTGATGTATAAAGATATAAAAAGGAATTGAAAAATCACCCCTTTCCTTACCTGAATTAATAAAGAAAATTCTGACAATCAAAGTCATTGAAAATTCTAAATAAGTTTTCCCAGGTAGCAGAAGGGCGTTGCTGAGAATTCCTAGTAGGGAACACTGAGTATTCCCAAGAACAGGGAGAAATGCTGGATAAGAGGTAACAGGAAAGCCTTCTCCAGATAATAGTGGCACATCCAGCACACAGCTTCAGCACCCTACGTCCAGAGGCACTAGCCAGGACACAAGCACACACAGCTTAGGGTGCAAGCGGCAGAAGACAGAAAAGGCAGCTACATCACAGTTGTAAACTTCAGGGTCAACAACTGCCCATGTCCTCATTTGTGCCTGAATGTTTCCTAAGGTGTTTGAGCTTTCATTGAAAATAAACAAATTAAAACAAGTACAGACTTCTCAGACAGAATTTGTTTTCAGGTTTCTGCTTTTCATCCCCCAGATTTTGGTGTTTGTTTTAAGAAGAAAACAGATATGTTTAGGAAAAATATTCAAAAATACCCCTATCATAACGTTATCAGAATGTTTTAACAACACTAGTTGCAGTGTTTAAAACTCCAATTGACTACTGCTTTTTGCACTAGGTCCTTGCCTTATTCATGTCATAAAAGGGCCAAGTCAGTAAATCTATCATTTCTCTACACAGAAGCACTTCATTTTCTTACATAAATAATATTACTTCTCTATGTAATACTGATATGAGTGCATCATTTTAAATGTCAACAAATTCTGTTGCCTACAACAGAATCCTTCCCTTTCTTTTCCCAATGTTTTATGAGTCCTGCCTGAACCACAGATCGATGGGAAAATTTTCCCATTATTAACTGCATCTTCGCTTCAGCCCATGTTCTGATAGTTTTTGATGCTTTAACCATGGTATAGCTCAGAGCAAGTTTGCTGTTAACGGCCAGGAAATGCTATGTTACTAACAACAGTAGCAATTTTACTCTTGATGCTGTGGAACTGTAGTGAGAATTTTTTTGACAGAAAGCTGTAATAGGCATACACCTAGCAAGAGCTGGTGCAACACCTGTATCAAGTCTCATCCCTTGCTGGGTGGCAGCTGCTCCTGAAAGAAGGCTATCCATGGGGACATCCCGGTGTTTGATAGAAATATCAAATGCCCAGATCAAGTGTAGTCTGTAATTCTGGTACTGGCCATAGAGACTTACAAGCGTTTAAGGAGATGCATAAGAAATCCTGTGGTAGAATGTGGTAAAATAATTTTCCATCATGGAAAATTCTCCTTAATTCCAGTTGAGAAACAACAATTTCAGTCTGCCCTGGGATAGACGGATCTAGCTGTTTCTCAACAAGGTGTTCAATTTTCTCATTTTCCACCCTTCTTTTCCAGTAATTTCAAATTGCATCATTTCAAAGGACTATTTTTACATGGTAAATTAATCCAATAAATTTTAGCCAACAAATTTCAAATGCTTTGGGAAGTAGCCCATGCCTTTATCACAGATCAGATCTTTGGAAGAAGAACACAGGAGATATTCGGTTCTCTCTCTGATTTTTACATATGTGCTGTTATATTTGTAGTGTTTGTATTTAAATATTTATTTTATATCTTTCTAAATTTTAAAATTCCTTTTGAAAATCCACAAACATATTCAGGAAAGAACTAAAAAAACCCTACAAAAGGAGAAGGACTGAATATCTTAACAGTTTCATATTGCTAAAATAAATCAATATTAGTCAATAATCAATAATCAATGACCACAGAGATGACATGAAATTAAACACAGTTAAGATAGTGATCAAAGTTATTTTGCAAAAATTTTATCTATTTTAGCTCAAAATGAAAAGAGCATTTTATAGACTTTTGTAGCTGTAACTGAAATGTATATACTTTGTAGGTTTATTTTACTTTCAGGGTGAAATTTCTTTTACAACTGCAGGTGTATGAAGATGAAAATATGCACCAAATCGCATTTGAATTCTTCATATTAACGCATCATTTCATGGACTGTTGGACTCATCTTTCATATATACGTATTTTATAACGAAGACACAGAGTACCTCCATGTTATATTTTGAATATTCAAAGTGTTTGCACGGATAGTGATCTTTCCAACTTTTATTAAATACAATCACAGACTCACAAAGCTGAAAGTGTAAAATAGTTCTGAGCTTTCATCGCTGTTTTCTATCAGAGGCTCTTGGTGCCAAATGTTCTGCAGTACTGCACTTGCTTTCATGGAAATAGTTTTCCATAGAAGTACATGTTTGATACAAACAGCTCGTGGGAATATTTCTTATTTCACAGATGAGAATTAGGTACCAAACTCCTCTTTATTTCATTGGTCAGACTTGCCGAAAAGAACTAAGTGAATCTTGGAAAAAAATCTTCAGACCCCAATCTGATAATCTGTTGTGCGTGATTGAGTTCAATAGTAGGAAAGGGAAGAAAAGAAAGGTGCTTTTTTACCTAATCCTACCAAAAATACCAAAATGCTTTTGAAGAGAAAATAGTCTGCAGTTTTTTGCATGTCTCTGCTGGCTCCCAAGAAGACTAATCTATACCAGTGGATTTGTGTTAAAATAACAACAGGAGGTGGGAATNCTTAGGAGAAAGAAAAAAAAAAGAACAGCTTGCTTTCTCTGAAATATACATTTCACTGTATACTAGCTACAGGACTAATTTTGAAGGCCATGGAAAAGAGGTGCAGAACATCTGCATGGGAACCTGGTCTCTCTCCCTCTCCCTTTTTTCCCCCCTTTCCCCTAATTTGCATTATGTGCAGTGGAAATACAGTACAGTGGAAGGCTTCCTTCTGGGAAAATGAGCAAAGAGTCTGTAAGTTTGTATATCCAAAGGCTATTTTAAGAAGGTTGTAGTGAATGGGTGCATTCTAAGACCATCTGAGAATAACCCCAACATGAATTAAACATGAGAAGTAGTTGTTTAAAGTTTTGCTGGTTTTGCAACAGAATGTGAATGATTGCTGAGTAAAGTATAAAAGGACAGCAGATTATTAAACACAAGCGAGCTGGCTAGACCCCAGAAAAAAATACTAAACCTTATGAACAACAATACAGGCAGATGGTAGTGGCTGCAAAGCACTTTCTAATCAGTGATACAACTTTTATAATACTGCTATGTATATTCAATGCAACCCAGAACTTATAATGCCTTGTCTCTGTCATGTTTGCCTGTCTTTATCATTTGACTGCCTCTCTTTTCTATATGTGTAAGTAGCTGGTCATAATTTTTCATATATTTAATAGAAAACAACCTGCAAAGTTTAGATTAAAAATAAGGTTGCAAGTTACAACATTCAAAGCAAATTATGTCTACAAATCTTGAAAGAATTTAAATTGGCTACACAGGTAGGAATATGATTATCATGCTATTTCAAAAGGATCTGATGTTTCTCTGCAATTAGATGTTTCAAAATGTTGAGAAACTTTCTTAGTTACATCTAAAAATAGAGATACGTTCAGAAATGGAGTGGGAGCGGAAGTATGCTTATGCATGCTTGAACAGACTTTACTGATATGAGTTGTAACAACTCACTGAAAAACGAACTATGTGCCTATATGGTCAAATAAAAGGAATAAAAACATATTGCTATTTAAATAAAATAATTTTAGACATATTAAAGAAAGTGGAAGTTGAAAAACAATTGCATTGCACTTCCATATCTAGAGGGAAAAGTCATTTTACATTACTATCTTTCTCAAATGTATTATAAACTTATCATAAATACCCAA
This sequence comes from Heliornis fulica, assembly GCA_013399135.1. Classification (NCBI taxonomy): domain Eukaryota; kingdom Metazoa; phylum Chordata; class Aves; order Gruiformes; family Heliornithidae; genus Heliornis; species Heliornis fulica. Next base: position 113,325 of record VXBZ01007454.1, on the reverse strand, counting down.
CTACCCCCCACACTCTAACCAGTGTATTACTTGCTTTTTATTTCTTGATGCATCATTATCTTATTCTAATTTTTATTTTAAAATTACAACATTAAAATTTACATATGTAAATTCAACCTCAAATTGGGTCAAAACATGTTGACTCCTCTGAGATCTACTGATTCATAAGAATATCTTGGCAAATATCCTACTCTTCTCCAGACACCAAGTGTGGAGGATGAATATGAAATATCCCACTGGTGGCATGCAACAGGGTTAAAACAGGGAGTACATGGCTCTCATTGCTTCCCCATGCTGTGCTAGAAAAGTGGGGACTAGTCAGAGTTCATGACACAAAGAGTAAGGAGGACAAGGTCCCTTGAATTTCTTCACATTAATGTGACTCTTGCACTGCAGCTGGACCACTGAGCACGGAACAGTGGTTAAGCCCAGCTCTTCCTTCTGCCTGCAAATATCAGTGCAAAGAAGGAAGAAGCACAAAGCAAACTGGTGAAAAGAAGAATGCTACACTCAGAAGAAAAAGAAAAAAAAAAAAACAAAAAACTTCAGGAAATCATTCTCCTGCCCTACCATACCAGTCTCTGAACTCTGAGGTTCTGCTATTTAATGCTTTTTTCCAGGGCAGCACAAGTATCTGCCCTGCTGTAACCTGATGGTAAACCTAAACTGAGTATAGTTAACTGTTACTACAGTAAGCCATGTCAATATGATGACAGCATTGAATTTATAACTCATTCTTATAGAGCATCTGATATTTATATGTAAGGCTTAGAGGAATTCAAGCTCTCTATATTTAACAATCAAAAAGATTTTGTTATGTGTAATGTGCCATATAGTATGAATCACAGATTAAATTACAGATGCACATGGTGTACAGTTTAGACTAGTCACCACAACAATAAGTCTATGCTCACTTTTTACGATCAATCAAAATGAATCACTAATCCACTAAACTTCAACTTCTAGAATGTAGTAAGATTTTAATTAAACTAAACTAATTAACATTTTATCCTCATAGTAAGGAGACATTTAGCCTGTTTATGTGGTTTTATACATACATATATATCTCCTATAAAACATCTGCAGGATCTCTTTTAAAATTTAATCTTTCTTCAGGAATATTTGCAGTAATAAATATCAAATTACTTTACAATACATTATTTACCACTTAAAGAAAAAAATCTTTTAAGGAATAAAGAAAAATTATACTCTCAGCTAACTCCATCCTCCGGGTCCAAGACTGATAATTGTTTGCAAACCATATATTTGATATCTAAATCATGTTCAGTGCTTTCATTTGTGATGGTAGATTGATACAGTGCTCTCTGAAAAATATATTTATCTTTGCAACACTCATCAAACACTAAATGCCTAACTAGGTTGCAAGAGGAATCTTTAATTCCATCATTTTGCTCTGGTAATTGCTTTTGCTTCCTTATGTTTAACTAGAGTAAATGAACTATAATTTTAAATTTCTCTTGACACTTGCTATCTGACATTGTATAAAACACGAACAAGGTTGTGAATGCCAAAAAAGGTAGCTGTAGAAAGAAGAGATTGAACTACAAGAGTGTATTTTAAAACCATGATACAAATTCAGGAAATGTTTAGAACTCTATTTGCTAAATCGTTTCTCAGTAGCAAGGTGCCACATATATTATAGCTGGATATTTCAGTAGTAACAAAAAAAAAAAGTTATTTTCAAATAAAGTGGAAACTTCAGCAGTTGTATTGAAGTAAAAAAAAATGTGTTTCTTCCATCTGTTGCCATTAGAACAGTCCCACACTGAGAAGAAACAAAAATTCTTCTTCAAAACAAGAGGCAAATAACTCTTGCCTCTATAGAAGACTTTGTTTTCAAGGTGCCCATTGCTGATATGACACACCCTAAGAAGTTAGGCATTACTCTTCTGACTGTTTTTTTGGTTTTAGCCTTTAATTTCATGGGATTTATGTGCTTGTCTCCTGAATTACATGCAGTGCTGAGGGCCTGAGATGGGAAAGCCTTTGTTTGCGTCCTCAACAGCAGCTGTACACATACATTTTGAACCCTATCACCTGCACATATAGTTGCTAGAATTTACACTTGCAGACCTCATTAGGCCAGGTGTTCTCATACACAAAGTGAGCCTCTCAAAGCGTTATTCTGCAGTCAGGAAGATGGAGGTTTACCTGTGACAGTTTTAAATACTGGCAACTGTCGCAACACTGTGTAGGGCATTAAAGAATTATCTGCACAGGACATCAGCAATAGCAACAAAAATATCGATCAACTTTTGTCAATGTTACTCTTTTTTCCTAAACAATATATTCTTTTAAATAGTTTGTGGGGGGTTTTGGTTTTTTTTTGGTTTTTTGCGGTGGGAGGAGGGGAAGTGTTCATTAGCACTTTGAAAATGAATGAAAGAATAAATACTTATAATAAATACTACCTACTCTTTCCACCCACTCTGTAAACAATCTTTTCAACAAGTTTAAATATATTCTGCTTCCAACTGGGATGAATATTTACTGCTTGATTTTAAAACACAGTGCCAAGGGATTATATTCTCTTCTAAAATACAAATGAGCAGCTCCCACCCTCTACAGCAGAGCCAGCATACAGAGGGCAGAATACACCCTAGAGATCACAAGGACTATTCTCTGTCTTTACTGGAGGCTTGCAACGAGGAATAAAATACCTAAAATCAGTCTTAACTACATAGGTGAAAAATATAACATCTGTATGTTTGCAAAGCCTCAAAGGAAGTGGCCTAATTTGACCAAGAGTAGTGTAATTATGCTCCATACATAGAGAAGGCAGCAGGCATTTTCTGAAACTAAGTTATGGACTACTATTACTAATTAATACTGTCCTTCAGGCAATGGAGTTCTTACATTGTATTTTTTCTAGGTAAATATTCATTATTAATGTTTGGAACTGCTTAGTCCATACTGAAAAGGCATTTTTAAATAAACACATGGTATCTACATTGTATTTTTACTGAGACCTTCAAAGTCAATATCTCTTTTTGTGTTGCATGCACAGAAAAACTGTGGGGCATGATTTTGATGTTAAATAATGTATGTTATTCATAAACTGAAGTATTCACATGATAATTAAGGTTCTATGCATGCTACACAAGAGAAAGAAGAATCTTACAAGTGTGCCAGGCGTATGTGTTCATATGAATGAATGAAGGAGGACACAGAAAGAAAGCATGAAGTGATCTGTTGAAAATGTCAAGGTAGCCAAAGAGATTTTTTTGTTGTTTTTTTTTTTTTTAATTAAGTGAATATTCAGCTTGCTGTTTCAGGATGAATATAAGAATAACTATATATCTGAAGGGGAGTCCTAAGGGGATAAAGGCACTGGGAAACTAAACACTGCAGAATTTAGAGAGATCAATTCACTGAGTATTTTGGAAGCACAGATTAGATTGGTTCTTAGTAGATCAATGCAACTGTTCACTTAGTTTATGGATGCAAAATAACTTATGTAAAATTTAGACATTAAGCTGATAAGGGGATATTACAAGTGGATTTTCCAGCACAAGAGTTGTCACACAGAAGTCCTGAGGCTTACTTATCCAAGCACAATTAAGTTTAGCTCTCGTGATCCTCAGTTACTGACCAATCACCTTCCTTTAAGAAAAGTTGACAACCACAGTTGCTCAAGGCCTCTGTCTTTTCTCAGCACTAAAACACGTGTTCACAAGCCCAGAGAAACATTTGTCCAGAACAAAGCTTCACCCTATAGTGGCTGCTTGCTAGCTCCTAGTCTTCGATCTCCCGCCCCATTTCTTACTCTTTTACACATTAGAGCAGGCAGAAAGCACAACACCACTCTTTCCTTCAAGGACCAGCCAAGACACTGTGTTGGAAAAAGCAGAGGATTCCTGTGCTTCACCCTCTTTATTTTCCCCTGTTTCCAGTGTGTTTTCCACAACATGATGCCCATCCCATGAATCTGAGTGCACTCGATGAAGGCAGCCAACAGACAGAGCAGTTTGTGCAGTAGCTTCCAGGCTCTGCTTCTAGAACCTGTAAATCTTGTGGGAACGCCTTCAGCAGTGAATGAGTGACTCCTGTGAATCCTTCAAAGAAAATAAGAGTTCCTTCTGCTGCCAGGAAAGAGTATCTCCATGGGGCTCATGGGGCATCATATCTCCTTCTTCAAGGAAGCTCTAGCAGCTTCAGTCAGCTGTTCTTGATGAAAGAACGTTTCAGCTTTTGTTCTATATGTAGTATCTTCCCCAGCATCTGGCGGGTGCTTGTACAGGAGAAGCATCACCTCAGAGCTCCAGGAGGATGCAGTTCTCCTCCCTCAGAGACTGAGGAAGTGAGAGATGGTGTCCTTGCCTGCAGGAGGTGTACCCAAGTGGTGGGTTTGATGCCAAGTAAAGGAGATGTGGGAGGAGGTCAGCAGACCATAAGTACAGTGTCAGAGGTGAAGAAAAAGAATGGTCAGATTTTCTCTAAGGCCATGCGAGCACCAGAAAACCAACCCCCAACCTGTACTGGGAGAGGGGTAGTCAGGGTTTGTTCTTACTAAATTGGAAAACAGAGTTTGAAGATTGAGAACTGATAGGAAGAGATGGGAACACCTGGCCAACTGAGGCAAAAGTATCTTTGCCAACAGGCAAGCCAACCACTAGCCAACCACCAATCATTAATGACGTGGATGACCAGGCAGATGTGCTCAAACCTTGAGCAAGTTTGCAGATGAGATATGGTCTACATGTCAGAGTGGTGTGCCGCCATTCAGAGAAACCCTAAGAGATTACAGAAATGGACTGACAAAAACCTTTTGAATTTCAGCAATGGGAAGTGAAAAGTTCTGCTCCTGGGCAAGACTAATCTCACACACTAGTACAGTCAGAGGGGCAACTGGCCATCATATCTTTCACTAACCCATTCCAACTTGCTGTTATTTGGGTTCAGTATCACATGCCGTTGTAGCTTCAGGTGGTTATCAGCATTTTACTAAATGAAAGAAATTAACACAGCCGTCTTAAGCTATCTTTTTTTTTCCTTGATTTAAATTCTCACAGCTTTCATAAATGGAGGAAATCTACCTTAACATTCTTATACTTTTTATAAATTTCCAGCAGATGGTGAGAGTGGGTGTGTGTTTGATAAAAACCACATAATCTATTTGAGAACAGCATTAAAAGAATACTGTTGCAAACACCTAAAAAGCCTTAGGTTAAGTAATCTTACTCTTAAAATGATCATATGGGTGTTTTATTGGTTGAGGAGTTGAATGTTTAAGCAAGAAAAGTGACATTATAATCATTAAAATTATTTTATTTTAATGTAACAAGAAGTACCATTTTGAATGGGATTTGAATATTTCATGAGGCCCTGTGTTATTGAAGGAGATATTCTAGTTATCATCTAAACATTAATAATTTGAAGGAAAGAAGATTATCCATTGTCTTATTTCCAATAACTTGGGAAAACTGCCTAATTGGCACAAAAATGTGGCTGTAATATTAACCTAGAACTGGGAGTGATTTGACTCTGCTTGCATTAGTTATCCAGCTGAAATAAAAAAAGATCTATTTAAACCAAGGATAGAAAACATCTTTTTCTTCCTGATCCTGATTATCTTAATTTTCAGGTTGGTAATTAATTTTATTTCAATTTAATTTTGATTTGTGAGCACATGAGGATCTTTCCACATTTACTTCAATCCACCCAGTTGATAATATATGTTTGGAGTGACTTCCCCAGACACAGGAGATCAGAAAGTGAGGTGCTTAGAGGTAGCTGAAGTCAGCCATGTACCGCATATCATGTGGTCCTTAACCTGTTCCCTTTCATCTTTGTAACTGAACTGTGGTTTGCCTCAGTTCATGAAGATTATTCCAAGGCTCCACAAGTCTTATGCACTGTCAGTGCTTCCAAGCTTTTGAGTTGTGGAAGTAATAGGAATCCCATATCTTCCTTCACTGCCTTGCATACATGTGTCAGCAATCAGGTTTTATGGAAGTGGGTAGAAAAGACATGCTGGAAGGGTAAATTCAATGCCAGGATGTACAGGAGGTAGCAAGAATCTGTGAAGTCACATACATTATATTTTGCAGTGCCCAGCAGAGAAGAGGACATTTTGTTTAGCTGTCCAATATTTTCTCATTTTATTACTATCAAACTCATAATATAAAATCTGCAGTTAGGATACATAGAAGGTTTCTTTCAACAGTTTTTTTTTTATACTTTATAAACCATTCAGAAAAGAACGTCAAGGAAGCAAGCTGTAAGTGATATTTATCTATCACTAGCTGGTGTCTTAGTGTTTTGAGCTCTGTGTGTGACAAAGGAAGTGCTACAAGTACTACAGTCATTGAATTACTTGAGAGAGAAAACAGAACACTGTGGGAGGACAGAGGGAGGGAAGCTTTTTTTTTTTTTGCTTTAATTGAAGGGATCAGATCCTCAGCTAGCCCATTAAGTCAATAAAGCTACTCTCATAAACAACAGCTGAAAATGTTGGCTTTTGCCTTTGTGATGTATCTTCCTATTCTGTAGTGAGACATGTAATAAGAAAAGGCTTGGAAAAGGTTGGCTGAGTGAGTTGACTCAAGAAATTGGAAAGCAACACGGATAAAAAAAAAACTTCAAATATAAGAATAGCAAGCACACTGAGTAGGGCTTACATCGAACAAACTGAGCAGATGATATGAGATTGAGAAATGGGCTTTGGCTAGAGCCAAGGAAAGATTTAAGGATGAGGAGTTGAGGTATACCCAAAATATAAGCTAAAGTCAGTGGAAGGCTTCATAAAAGGAATTGACGTGATCAGAGTGAAGAAATTTTTTATAAAGTAAATCAGTTTCCGATTTCAGCTGCTGGGGTTTTTTTCCTCTTAAAATGTTTTGCTATGGAATGCTTCTTTGCTGACTGTACAGATTTAAGGTTGTGTTTCCTCCTACTGCGACCCTCCATCCATCAGTCAAGCAGTAGCAGTTGTGAGACAGAACCTGGGAGAGGGAAGAAAAAAAAGCAGTTTCCTCTTAGACAGCAGAAGGGGCAGCAAGAGGGGCACAGAACAGATGAGAAAACAGCCAACTCATTTACAGATTTTCTCATTTGAGGTTCTTGATACAAAAACATTCCTGGTTCTGATGTGCAGACTGAGGCTTGTCTATATATTTATAAAATTAAGTGAAGTGCAAATCACACTAGAAGATTTATGCTAACGGTGTTTCTAAAACACACCAAAATGAGTTGAATGTATCACCAACTGCTTCTTGCAACTATACTTCTTCCACAGAAACGTTTTTAATAGTTAAACAATGAAAATGAAACAATAGTTCAGCAGCTGAACCTAAGACTTCTGGATCCATCACTGTGCCTCGCCACAGACTCCCTTCCTGACCTCAGCCACCTTCCTCCCCAGTTCTCACAGAGATAACAGAGACATCTAATTCAAAAACAGTGTTGCTGAAAACTCCTGCTTGGCTGCTTCTTAACCCTCAAGGTGCCTGCAGCATGAGCATGTTACTTTCCAGCTTTAAAGGTTCTCTGGCTGTCTGTATCTGTGATTTTATGGTGTTTCCAAATTAATAGTGCTGAGCACCTTGTCACCAATCTTGTTTTCAAGCTTGGCTGGAATACAGAAACTTGAGGGTCATCCACCTAAGACAACTGGAAGGCTCCATCTGTTTCTGAGTGCATCTGGTACACAGACAGAAGAGACTCACCAGTTACAGTTGCAGCTGCAGCTGCTACTTTAAAGCATGGAGAGAGGACATGCCCCCCTTATGCAATAGTCCAGTGGTGAGGGCTCTTGTCAGGACGTGTGAAACACAGATTTAGTTTCTTTTTCTTCCAGAGGGAATTCAGACTCTCATTTCCCACCTCTCAAGAGTCACTTAATCTTCTGGTTGAGCTTATTTTGGGTGGGAACATTCTTCACCTCTCTGCTAAAGCAGTGCTGCCACACAGAAAAAAATTCCAGAGCCACTGCTTGTGGAAGACAAGAAGGATGCTTAACTCCCACATATGCTTTAGGGAATCCCATTCGTGATTTTGCAGCATGCTGGGGGAAGCAAATCACTCAGCATTAGGCATGGGAGGGTGGCGGGGAGTGGAGGGTGAGACACACATGACAATTTTAGCTTTCCAAGTCCCATATTGAACGTGCTTCAATTGTATTTTACCTAAAAGGGGCATCATGCAGATAAATAAACTGAGAGTTCAGACACTGATGTAGAGAATACAGCATAAGTATTTTAAACAGAATGTGCACGTATGGGTTTGAATTTTATGATTCATGCCACAAAATTATGAATATGCATGGGAAAGTAAGTTACTGTTTGTAAGACTTGCAATACCAATAAAAAGATACATTCATTAATAAAAAATTTTGAGGGAGAAATAAAGAGGATTTGATATTTGTAGTAGAAAATGGAAAGTTATTATATTTTCATTTAACCAGAACATTTTACAACAGAAGAAATTTGGATTAAGTATCGACAGAGTGTCACCTGATAAAATGTGTGGTGAAGTTTGAACAGCAGATGTCTCACCCAGGGACGCTTCCCTGAGGAAGCAGCAGGAACCTCCTGTACACTCACTTTGCCTGGCATTCGTCTCCCGACCAGCTGCCAATTTTAAACTATAGCAAGTCTCTCAGTTTATAGTCCTTTCAAGCTAAAATCTGTTACATTTGGGGAAAAATAGCAATACTTATGTAAATCAATAATTGCTTTGTACGTAATACAGTAAATCCATAACATGCCTAGAGTGACACTAACAACATCACACACGGGTGTGCTATCAAGTAACACATACAAAGCGATTCATATGCATTAGAGCCTGAATATGTCTTGTTCAAGTACTCATTTTGTTTGGCACAAACAGCCCTCTTTTTGCAACCCAGGAATAAATATCACTTTGTTTCATCACTTTTTTTTTTTTCCTCAATAGAACTGTTTGATAAGGCTAAACCCCAGCCCTTATTCACATTGCAGCTCTGCCTACTGTGTAAATATACCACACAATGGTGGTTACTAACATCTGCTATCTTTCTTTCTGAATGGCAGAGCACTGGTCAAGCAGCCATGCAGAAGTGGGTGAAAATCCTGGTTTCTGCCTATTAATGAGATTTTCAAAATTAGAGTCAGATTTGAGATAACAATAGAAAAGAAAATATTGCATGGCTATAAAAGTCACCATGAAAAGAGACTTAAAGTAACTACATTTTCATTTAATATTCTGGCCTCCTGGTGGGTTGGGGTTTTTTGCCTCATTGTTGCTGAGTTTTGGTCCTGTGTTGCAAAATGTACCAGTGCTGAACACAGACACTTTGATGGTTCTCCGGAAAAATCAAACCTGAAAATATTCCTGTATTATTTTAAGTGAAACCGCATGAAAGATGGCAGCTTGATCATCCGAGAGAACTGAGAGATCTGAGAGCTAAGACAGGTGCAGGTAGAGTCAATTGTTATAGCTGCTTTGTGATGTATACTCAAGCACTTCCCACTGTCAAACGGAAATAGGATTTCCAAATATTTTTTCACAGGCATGTGTGAGATTTTAGCTCTAAGTAACACAAGTCTGACCTGGAGCAGATTGAAACTGGCAGTGCCAATATGTGAGTTCTACCTTTATATATGGAAATTATCATTCCCATGAGCTCCCCAAGATAGAAATACCCCTCTAAAAGAATCAAAATTAGTAATGTACATGTTTGGTACAATTTTACAAAAAAATGAAAGGAAACGGGGCTAAATAAAAGAGGGATTTGGTCATATCATTTCTAAAGAAACCAAAACCACTTCCATGTTGTAGACTGATGAAAATAACAGGATGCTCATTTGGCTCCGTTTGTACTTTGGCTCCACACAAGTAGTCTCATGATTAATCAAAATTTAGAGCCTGGGTTCTCATTTTGTAGTTTCCAGTTTCTGGATTAAACTTATCTTTTCCTTTCATTTTATTTGTAAGATCTCTACCACTCTTGAAACTGCGAGGGATCTCTGCCTCTCAACCACTCTTAAAACTTTCAGTTCTTCAACTCTGAAGCCTGGCAATATTGCTGCCATTTTGTTGGTTAAATGTTGAGTTATTCCTATAAATTTAGTCTCATCGCTTTCTATCTGAAGCAAGATGTTTCTACTGGAGAGAAAAGTTCATATTACTTTTCCACAGCCAGTAGCCTCTGTGTATGTTCTTATTGGACCATTTCTATTTGTAGTCATAGCCTCTTCCTTTAATGCCTGGTTTCCAAATAATACAATTAATTTTTTTATTGCTATTGTTATATTTTTATCTTCAATTAAGTTAGTTAATTTGTATCTGCTAAATAATGAATTGCACATTCATGGCAAATCTTATAGTCAGCCTTTAGAATAATATATTTTTTTGTTTAAAAAGTGCAAAAAAAAAAAGCATCAGCAACCTTTTAAAATGTTGATTATGGGTAACATTTTAAAGACATTTCATGCTCCTAATACTCACTGATATTAAAAGCTCAGATTGCTGCCTAGCAATCTTTTAGCCTCTGTCCAATAACTGTGGAAGTGAGAAGACTATGTTTATCTACAGCCACAGCAACTTCTTGTCCAGCAGAACCATTCAGATGGACAGCTGTGGTGAGCATGACTTGCTTGACTTGATTTTAATGCCAATATTGTCTTCCTGAAAGGCATTTCACATCTTTCCTTTTTTTTTTTTTTTTTAAGTTTCAATCTGCACTGATGAAGTAGAGCAAAGTCAAAACAAGTTTGAACTGTGCTGGTTCCTTGGTTGAGTTTCATCCGTTTTCTTAATGAAGTCTTAGAAATGGTAAGGGAATTACATAAAATGATTTACTGGCTGGACTCCTGCCCTTCACTACTTGTAAAAAAGCAGTGCTGAAATCTGTCTTCTGTTTTGCTGGAGGTATTTGGGAGGTAATGTTGGAGTAAGTTTGGTCACAATTTGATAATATAGGTGTCTCTGATTCCTGCCATGCTGTTTTAAGCATGGATTTTGTTACAGTTATGGGATAGCTTTGATTGATGATCTCTTAGGGATAAGTACAGACAGTGTTCATGCTGTCTTTGTTAAGTCTATCTTTTTCTATCTTAACCAGAGGATTTTGGTCATTAGCACGATTTAACTTTTCTTACTGGACAATTCCTTTCCTCTCAGAAGGATGAACGGAATATTTTTCTTCTCAAGATCCATGACATGAAGCCTTCTATTAGGCTTCACCTTGCTTCATCCTCAGCATATTAAATTGTTTAGAATAGGAATATTGAATGTCTGGTAATCACCTTCAATTTCAATATTTCACCCAAAGATTATTTCTTTTAGGTAGAAAATGACAAAGTTGCCAATTTTTTAGGATTTCTGGAGTCATTGCCTGGGCAAGGGAAAATTCCAACGTCATTTGCCCAGTGTCCCAGAGTCCTAGACAAATGGCCGTGGTTCACATATAGTGATTTTAGTACACTATACTGACTTTACATGCATTGTTAATAAAAAGGTTGCCTTGAATTTACTGTCCATATATAAGTCATTTGTGCAGCACTTTGGTGGCAGGTCTTCCATGTCTAAGATGCAGCAAGATGCTGCCTTGTTGCAGAAAACCTATACAGCATATAAACATATTTCTATACAGGAAAGCTTAGAAAAAAATACAGGAGCTCCTATGTTTGTTTTGCAGGACATTTAGGCATGCAAGCTCCCTTTTCATTTAGATAGTATGCTCTACTTTCTATTTTTTTGACCAAAGAAGAAAATCTGATGTAAATGTAATGTGCTTCAGTGCAGTGAAGTCTCAAGTCAGACAGGAAAGTAGATGAATTACTGATATAAATGGGTAGTCCACTGGGCACACCTCTAATGGGGCTGGTCAGTTAGATACAAGAGTTATAGTCAGACTTCTCCTCTAAGTCACCCTCATGTCTTCCCATGGTTCTTTGAAGTCTTCATGTAAATATAATTTGCTTTACTTGATTTGGAAATATAATTGGTATATATGCTGGGAGATGCTGAGGAAGCATGGAATCTTTGAACTTTCTACTCTTGAGACTGAGAACTATAAATGTTCTGCAAAAGTTTTTGCTTGTATAGCTCAATCTCTTGAGGTGGATTGAATACTGAGTTATATGTCCTTCCTGCTCTCACCCTGTTCTGGAATAGAAATGGGAAAATGTTCTGGTTTGCATTTATATATCGCTTTTCCTCTACTTACTTGTTTCATACATGAAAAAATATTTGCTGCTTTTCTTCGCACTGAGCTCTGCTTTTTAATACATTTATCTATTGAGAATATGTATTTTTACACATCACTACAGAAAAGTAACTCTGAATTCCATATTTTCTAGTATTAAAAATTCTATGCTTTGGGTATCCACTATCATCAAATCAACAAGTAATTTATTTCAGTGGGGACCGAGCCGTGAAACATATGTTGGTCTCTATGTTTGTTTTTTGATATACTGATATATATTAAAAGTCCATGGCAACTCTGAGCATGGGAGGATGACTTACATATGCCTATTTATATTCCATTACTGACCAAAGGATAGAAGTCAAACTTCAGCAAATTAGATGGAACCTTTTAAATATGATTATCATGAGAATTATTTTTTTTCTAGCGAGGGTTAAAAAGCATTTGACTTAAAGCTCTTTTCCATTGTCTCTACTTTATTCCTCAGGACATAAATCCATTTTGTAATTACTCCCTTCTTCTTATCTCAGAAACTTTGCCTGACACACCATTCCATATGTTTATGATTCTCTGAATGAAAAGTGTTCCCTGACAACCACTTAGATTTTTTCCTTTAATTTCCATTTATGCCTTATTGTCTTCTAATGTTCAACTGAAAATATATGTTGCAATATTGTGTGACATTATCTGTATTACTTAAGATTTTATATAGCCATACATCAACCAAACATCAGATAAATCTCATGCTTCTCCTTTTTTTTCCTACATCTTCCCTTCCAGATCTGTATATGTAGTAGATTCAATTTAGTCTCTATGACAAGTTGACTTCAAGCATTTCTTACAAACCTAGGATGGAATACATCTGCAATTTTGTTTGAGTCACTTTGAAAAGTGAACTATGTGTATGTGTATGTGTATGTGTATGTGTATGTGTATGTGTATGTGTATGTGTATAGATATAATTATGTAGTTTGCTAAGCTTCTCCTCAATTAGAAAAAATGGAATAAATATTTTAAATATTTGCACTCAGCATTATGCAGAGTGCATATTTACAGAACTTCATAGATTTACTAGCATTTATGAATTGAGGGAATAATCCGACAGCGAGCTGAATGAGAGCTTCAGGACTGGAACACTATATAATGTTACCTGACTAATTTGCTGGACTTGCTAATAAATAACGAAGTTACACCAGAAAGGTATTCAGATGATTTGTAATCCTGCAATAATGGCTTCTAAATAGTTAAGATTACACTGAGAGATGAGAACCTTTTTCCCCTATATGCCATATACCAGCAGGGGACAAAATCAATCTTGTGGAGGCTCTGATTACTTGTGCTGCAAGTTTCTTGTCAGCAGATTCAAAATGTGCAGTGGAATGAATCTTCTGCAAGGTAGAAGTGCTGTCTGTCAGCTGAGCATCTTTCCTCCTGTCTCTCCCTCCACCTTAACTTCCTGTGGAATATGTGGTTGTGATAAATTAGGAAGAGAAGAGAAAATATAAGATGCTTCATCACAACCATTTTAATCCTCTACTGTCAATGCAGAGGAAAGGTGACACCAATTTTAGTGTCTTCCTGGTGAAAAATATACCCTTGAAGTGGGAATGTGAGGAAGTTAAGGAATAAATGAAGGAATCGCTTTTGTCTAGAATATAATGCTACTTGAGTGTATACAAAAATGTTATGTTCAAAGCACAAGGTTTAAATCCATTAAGAGCTGTGATTTAGTTGGGATAAAAAAAAAAAGTGAATAAAATTCAATCTGGAACACAGCACTTAATAGAAAGGTTCTGAAAAAGAAAATTAGGGCTAATGCAAGCATTTCAGGAGACTGAAAATACAAATCATGATCTGAACAGAATGTCAGAGTCACCCTTCACCTTTGTAGTAATCTAAACCACATCCATAACTGTTCTTTGCCAAACCTTTGGGATTTTGTAGTAAATATCTTTGGGGGTTCTGCCTGAATTTTCATCAATGGATTTTTTTTTTAAATCCTTTGTAATATTTAATGAAACTTAAGTAATTATGGCAAGCTAAGAAGGAAGTCTGTGTTTTGAAAGGACAAAATGTATCATGCATCTTAACCATGTTTCTTCTCAGTATTATAGAAAAGGAGCTTGTACCATCTTGCTGCTTTGGTGAGGAGGTGTGGCAGTTCTACTGCTTAGAGGTCTAATAGCCAGGTCCAATTTGCAACAGGTGGAATCACTTCTTCCTCTACCCCCTTCAGTACTAAAGATATTATAATGCTTCCCAGAGAACCTGAAGAAAATAAATTGCAAAACTGGGGACTAAAGGTCACTAAAAATATTCTGCCACCAGCCTGTCCTGGGCAGAGCAGAGTTGTGCTGTGCAGCATCTAACATCTTGCACAGACAGTGAGAGCATTATTTTATGCAGTCTTCCAATAATCACAATTGGACAGACAGCATCATCCCCCAACCTGTGCACAGAGAAAGGTACAGAGCATCAAGGATAGAAGTATGATGTTGCTGCTGTTTCCCACTTCCAAATTCTACCAGTAAACCACTTTTGTCTCTCAAGGTTCTTGCCTCCAGTGTTATTCAAATTTATAAGCTGCAATTGCTAATTTTATAACCAGAAATTCCATTTGGAGGAAAAAAAGCCAGGAAGTATTTTTATTTAGCAGGCAGAGGGCTGAGGGTTTTATTTAGTTGTCAAATTAGTTGATATTTTGTTCTGCATGCTAATCACATTCTAAAAGATCTAAATTACTCCCAATACTCAATGCTCACACTGCCCCTCACAACAGCAGTCACAACACCACTGTCAGCAGAAGTAGGAAAACACTCTAGTAGAAAAGTTAATGATCTTCATAGGTCAATTCCTTTCCTGCAAGAAACCCTATAGAAGGGCTCCGCTGCAATCTTCAGAGGGCTCTGAATGGGCTAACGGTTGAGTGCTACAGTAGGGGAAATGAGCAAGACTATACTTATGTATCTTTTCTTGTGATCCTTCTGACACAGCACTACAGGTACCATTGTTTTCAGGCCAAAAAGACAACCCTGCCATTGGGGAAAGGATGGAGGACCAGAGGCACCACTCTCTTTCCAGACATGAAGAGGTATCATTTGGGGGCCTGAACTAATGGCACAGGTTAATTTTGTGGTAGTGCTGCTTAGATTGAAGTTGCCCCTTCACAACATAAAGAACAAGTTCAAATAATGATCTTTACACTGCCATTGAAAAAGACAGATAAAAATATATGCACGGTATAGATTACGGAAAAGGAAGACTCAAAGTTGGCCACTGCATTTGAATTGCAAAGTAGCAATCAATTAGTTTATCGTTAATCAGATAATTTTGGGAATCATGAATAATATAAAATGAAAAGAAGAAATAACTAGCTGGATAATTTTCAGGAACCATCTCTCAGCTTTATAAACTAATCCTCTTCTAATGGTCCTTTTTAATGTAATTTATAGGTTCATCATTACCCTTTTTGTATTAGTAATTATTTCTAAAATACCAAAGAACCATCTTTTTTTCAAGGTCCTTCTATATGTCTGATTTACAGCTAAGCTAGTGTTGGACTCTGTCTTTCTGAGGTTTGACATTTCAAAATATTTATAGCTCTTTTACATTAATGCCTTTCTCATGAATCTGAAGGTGACCGTTATTTCTTTCATCTTGTTGTAATTAAATGGATCAATGATAGCTTTATTATTTTCACTATTTATCTGTGCAATGTGTTAAAACATTCAGATTAGTAAGTGATATTGAACATTATGTGAATTATAACAAACAAATATTTCCTAAAACATGGGCTACACTTGATGCATTGGCTAAGAAATTGTTCCATATGAGAGCACAAAATCTTTAATATTTTATTGATCAGATCTAAACCTTCTGCCCAAAGTGGCAATTAAATTTCAATTAAACTGACTGAAAGCATCATATTAAATTTCAGCACTTTACGAGCTATCAGATAATGCTGCAGGACAAATCTTTAGTATGATCACACTCTTTTCAAATTATATTATCCTGTTCATTCACAATAAAAGTGACAGTTTTAGGTATACTTTCAATATTTCTTGAATATAAACCCTCTAATGAACACATTTTATTGCCTTTAAATCAATTATTATTGGATATTTTAATAAAGTGAATTGAGCACTTTGTTTTACACACTGCTTAGAAGTTATTATATTTTGTAGTCAGCATAGCAAAGAACAGTAACAGTATGACAGAAATATCCAAATACCGAACGTTCCGCTATAAATTTAATCAGCTATTTACGATGATGAATATGCTCCATTCCATTTCACAACAGCTACTAGTACAACATGTTAATTAATAACTGATTAAATCTTCAGGCTTCAGATCTCGCTTCCTTCAGCACGGTGTTTCCATGAATGAGATAAGCTTAAGATGACACAACCAAAATTGTAAGAAGACGCTGAAAGTGCTTTTAAAATAGTCACGTATGAAAACCTCAACATTTTGTTGTTGCCTCTCCCTTTGTTCCAGTATATCCATGTGTGTGTTGATGCTTGTCCAAAATACACCCAGTTGTGGACAAATTTGCTTAACTCAGAGGTCATTAACACTCACTCTCCTTTTAAGTTGCACATATACACATATTTAAGTGTAAATAACAACATTAACCAGATTTTTTTTTTCCATGAAATATAGATTAGGCAGTAGGCAAATCTAACACATGACCAAGAGAAGTCAAATTCCATTCCACTTAGCAGCATTTGGGCATGTCAAACTTTTTACTGCCTTTTGTAAACAGAAGTGAGATTCAAAAGTTGTTGTGTTCTTATGGCAGATTACCTGAAAATAATTGTCTACAGTAGTAGGAGATAAATTACCTTTTATTAAAGTGGACTTTTAGAGTCTTGTGTAGTTATTGTGTGATGGAACCCCTAACCTCTAAATTCCCTCTTCCTGTAGAGGCATATTTCAAAGGTAAGAGAGACAGGTAATACAGATATTTTGGGACAAGGCTCCATGTACCATCTTACTTCCTTAAAGCTAATCATCTTCCTGATCAGGCTTCAGGAAAAGAGTAGCAAGATAAAAGAAAATGCCCACAGGGGGTCCAGGTGTACCTTGCCACAAATAAGTCCAAAATCCATCACCTCCAATAGCCAGGTGCTGTTACATTCTCTGTCCCTTTTCAGACCATACCAGTTTTTCGCAGAGAAGATGTAGAGTTTTGTGGCATTTGGAGAGAAACAAAAATTAACAAAGGTAAATACAGTGAGGGGAGGAAAAAAAAAGCACCTTCGTTTAGAGGAACACGTTCTTTGTACTTGGAGTTAAAAAAATGAGGCATGTCTTTTGCTGATACACAGTGCAATATTCCAGAGATTGCATTATTTCATATGAATAAGTATGTTTTGTTTATTTTTATCAGTAAACACTTCTTTTTCATTCTACTGTTCATCTCCCTTGGGAGCAGAGCAAAGAATTAGGTGTGTAAGGGAATAGGGAAAACAGGCTTTTGCAAAATGACAAAACCACAGAAAGCATTCATTTGAAACCAGGGCTCTTTTTATTTTTCCACACATGCCATGAAGAGAGAAGTCCTGCAGAGGGTCAAACAGTGCTTAAGTAGCTAAGTAAAGGAATTGGCCTCCAGAGCAGGTGTTCATGCTGTCTCAGCAGGCAGGGGTAGTATATGTTGCATCAAGCGCAGTTCACTCAGCATGTGTTCACACCTCCCCTGACCCAAACACTTCCTGGCTTTGCTACCATGAAAGTATCATGAGAAAGGAGGTGTGTTTGAAGGGAGTGCGGGTGGATCTTTTCAGCAATCAGATGCTCTTGGCTGCACAAACAAGTGAGCAGCAGCCATTTCTCTAAAACTGGGATCTTTCCCTGCCTTCGTTTACAAAAGATCCTGACCCAGCTCCCAGCAATGCCACTAACAGCTGGCTGGGTACAGTGAGCACACTGCCAGACTCACATCACACCCTGACAGCTCCCACACTGCTTCCTTATGCCTACCTGACCCCTGCGTTTTGTGGTATGTCAGGAGGCTCCATCACCTTCAACGGTGTCTCTCCTAGGTACAGACAGGGAACCCTACATGGCATTGGTAGGCATTCACATACCTTATCAGTGGAAGTCAGCAGAACTACCATCCAAAGCAGTTTGGTTAATTGGCTATAGGGTAATAAATTGGAAATCAGACTAGGTTTGGGTCACTTCTGACCAGCCAACCTGTCTCTGCTACGGCCAGAGAAACATTTTCCTGTGATTCACCAGCCTTCCTGCAGACCAACCTGCTCCATGCATTTAAGGTGTTTGGCACAGTAAGGTTAGAAGAAGAGGTGAGGTTAGATTCCTAGGGAAAAATCCTTTCTTCTCATACCGCCTGATTCTTGACTATTTTTCAAAGAGCAGGATAGGGCTCAATACGAAGAAAAGCTATGTATATGTTGGATAGCTTCTAAATATATTAATCCCTAGATGTGGTCCTAAGAATAATTTTAGTTGTGTTTTAATGGAGCTATTGAATGATTTTTATCATTGAATTTTATTTGACTGCAGTGGAACTCTGCAGGAAGCTGCTAAATTTATACGGTAATGGAGAGAGAGAGAGAGAGAGAGATAGGAGGTGGGAGGGTGGATAGATAGCAAACCTTGCCTCGGTTTGAAGGTACTTTGCATTTTATTCAATCCTCACAATTCATTCTGGTGTGGCTCTGTTGTCTGAGCAAATCTTATTGAATCTATCATAATAATCAACTTTTACAGATTCTTCAAATACATTTGAAACCACCACTGAATCAGAAATACTGAACTGAAGCTGACTTCACTGTACTATTCTTACACATATCTAGTGATATGTTGGATTTATTCATAATGCCAAGGAAAAAAGGCTATGAATTTTGGTCAGCTGTATACATGTGAATTTACATTTGTTCTCCAACATTCACAAAAAAGGCTGGCCTGATGTTGTGGAATGCAGAATACAATCTATCAGGCTTTCAATAAACTGGAGAATATATATGTGGTTCAACCTATCTAAAATGAGATGCAGCAGTAGCAATATGGAGAGGCCCAGCAAGGCTAGCAATAAAAGTAGATATACAGTATCTGACACCAGATTGTTTCAAGCTTAATTTCAGTAAAGTAATAAGGTCAGGAAAAGAAACGCTCAGTGATGCACAGATTGATGCTATTAGAAACTATGCACTGGCATCAAGTGAACAATTTTTTGTCTTGCTCTCATGGACAGAGCACAAAGATATTCAGCCTTATAGATTTATCACCACAGGAGTGGACCAAGTTTAGCAGACTGAGGTCAAGAACAGTACTAAAATTAAGCTATAAACACATTTATTAACAACACTAGAGGGTATTATATTGGTCTAATTTTCCAAAGTGAACATAATATTCCCACCAACACACATCAGCGGCTGTTGACATGCTACAGACAGGCATTAACTCCTGAGAGGAGGATATTTAGAAGTATCCCATACCACAGCTTTGTTTTCTTTCTATGCATCTACCTACAGGATGAGAAGAACATGTACCATAACTGAAGGCTAGTTCTTTTGAAAATATTTTCATTTTTAAACATTCCAAGAGAAATATTTTTTTCCTCATAAGCACTATGTGACAACTTTTGGATATCACTGAAAGGAAAACATCATCTTGTATCACCATTAAGTGAAAGTCTAATAGATTTTGGGGTGGCCTGACCAAAAACGAACATTAAAAATGTTGAGAATTTGTAGTACTTGTAACAATGCTTCCTGTGCTTTGTCAACTCCCAAGTCTTTTGACCTCTGTTTGCTTTGCCACGAGGAGATGTAGAGCATGTGTCTGGAGCAAGCCAGCCTCAAATTTGCTGTTGATGCAACTATTTTGCTTTGAAACATAAGCAGGAAAAGGATCTCCATTCAGCTGTTGGTAAAATATCATATCTCAGGTCTCTGTAAAAGTACATTCTTTTCAATTTAGGAGAAACCCAGTTTTAAAGGTGCAGTCCTGACTGCTCTTCTGATTACCACCAATACAGAATCCCATTGATTTTGCTCAAATATTTACAGGTTTCAAATGAGAGAATACAGTCATTTTAAACATATGGGGTACTTTAAGATAAGAGCCACAACCTTTTTGCCATAAAAAGAAATACTTCCTTGTTTACAGAAATACCATGTCTGATGAAAACTCAGGTAAAAGCATCTGTATTTTTCTCACATAGTTAAACGATTAGCTACAAATTAATGTCCTTGTTATTAATAGCTACATCCCAAAGCCATTTTTGGAGGGGGGAACATTACACTTTCCTCTATTTATATCCTATGTGTCTGTCCTCTGTCATTCTCTTTCTCTTTAATCTTGTTTGAGTGTACAGCTCACTCGTCCTTATTTTATTGACTCAATCACAGGCATACTGTCACTTTTTATAAAATGGTCACTGCAGAATCACATCAAGCAAATTCTTGATTCTGCAGTCAGTAATTTAGTGCCTTCATGGAATTGCAATTTCAGGGCTCACTGCTTGTTTTTCTAAAATGTACTTTAGGAATTAGTTACTCCAGCCACAAATCAGTTGAATTTATGCACAGTTGTAATACAGTTTATGGCCTCATGGTACATTGCTTCAAAAACAGCAGATGTGAAATTATGATAAATATAATGAGTGTTTTTTTGCCTGATCTACTGGAGTAGAGAAGGATCTGGAGCGTGTTTACCTATCCCATACAGTACATTTAATGTCTTAGTCAGGACTCCTGACAAAGGCTGATTAATGTCCTCATCTCTTTTATTAAAGATAAGAGTAGCACTGCAGTCAGGAGATAGAAAGCACACCATAAATCTTCGTAAAATGAGCAGTCAAATAATCACTCATCAGAAATAAAATCTACATACATTAACACTAACACTCAGCCTACCGTGCACATGGCCATTAAAAAAAAAAAAAAAAAAAAAAAGAGAAAGAAAAAAAAAAAAGAAAAAGATGGAACAGACGGATTTCCGGAAGTTTTAATTTCAACTAGATCTTTAAGTTTAATGTTACAGTTCCCGTAACCTGGATGCAAAAGCTGGCATTTAAAAGCACATGTGAAAGGACCAGATGCCTTGTCATTACATTAAGAGCATGAAGCAGGCCACAATTAAGTGATTCACTGGAAAGACATAATGCTGATCTATGCTAGCAATTAATCACAGAATACATTAGACAATGATGGGTGACCTACAAATTTTTGACAAAATAATTTTTCATCATGTTGGCGATTTCTTAGCCTAATATGCCTGCAAGGCACAGAGTCCAAACCTGTCATTTATTCCATCTCTCCTTGACAGGCGGCAACCTGTCTTCCAGACAAAATGAACATTATCTGTGCTCACTAGACATTTAGTGCAGGGCTTAGCTTATGACTAATGATAATAGGCAGACAGAAATATTAGAGTCTGAAATAATGTTCTCTTTGTTAAAGAAATTTCTTGAGGTAGATTTTTTTTCCCAAAGACACATAAAGATAAAAACTGGTTTTATCTGATATTTAATGCAACTTTAAAAAACAACTTTTCATTTTCTCCCAAAATAAACAGAAAAAGAGCATGTCTTTTTCTTTTCTCTTTTCTTCCTTGCATCCCATAAGAATTCATGCTACAAATTGCTCACACAACAGGGATCGCAAGTAGGAATTTCAACAGATAGAGGATTAATAAACAGCCTGGCTTATTAGCCATCGGTTTCAGTTATATTATTTTTTGTCAAGTTTACATAAATAAAGTAGAAGACAATACAGTTTTACCTGATAAAACGTAACCATATACTCTGCACCTTATTTTACATCTTTAGATGTGGATGGAGCCTAAATCTAATGTGATAGAAGAAATTTTAGAAATGTACCATGATGAAAATTGGTGGTTTTAGTCTTCATTAATATACCAGCAATGTACACTTCGAGATGACTATCCACCAGAACAATAGAAAGTAAGATAATTATTTTTGCTCTTGCCAACCATTTTTAGATTAGCATTCTGAAGATAACATGGAGCCCAAGGGCCAGGAGCAAAGGAGACAGCAAACAGACCACAGAGTAGTTGTTTCCTGTCTATGGAGTGAAGTTTCAGAAGCAAAGTCTTCATTGAGTGCTCACTTGGTTTTCTTCTTACAAAAGCTCCAGTCATCCTGTTTTGTGCTGAGTTCTGTGCAAGCACATACTGAGACAACCAACTTCACAGAGGATTTAGTGAATGACCTAATATTTTGCACCTTAGTTTCACTTCAGGCACATATTTGGACATTATAGAGTCAGTGGAATTGAAAAATTAGAGCTGTTTATCATTTTAGGAGTCTGAACAAAAGTTTAAATAATACAGCATAGTAAATAATTCCTTCTAGAAGAAATAAAATTGTGTAAAGTGAGATTTTAATTTTAACCAGAAGTGTGTCTTAAAAAATATTTAGGTTATTTTATCTCATACAGTTTGGCATTATTGTATATTTTCAAAGGGATATTTATGAATCCTGCAAAATCAGAGTTGTCTTCACATAGAATTTTACTCATTTCAGCAGACAAGGAGGTACAACAGGACAAAACTTGTTCTATTTTATACATTGTGTTCATTATTCCAGTATTACAAAGTGTGTGATATAAGTAGTTAAGGACAGGAATGTCTTGGCTAGTGTTTTGGCTTTGGCTAGAATTGCTGTCAACTTTTTTCCTTGAGGTTGACATTTAGATTCTTATTCAAATGGCAAAAAAAAGTTGTACTGACTATATAATGCCTGAAAATTCAGTAAATGAAGTAATTTTCTATTACTAATTTTAGATTAAATTACAGAGGAAATATGTGCAAGGTACCTTGCAATCTTATGGGGAAAAAATGGAACTTTTTTCTTTATTTTGTGTTTAAATATGTTGACTGAAACAGAATGAGTGACTTACCTTTTTATCTTTTTAAATTACTGAAGATTTCTAGTTGAACTGTTAAGATATGTTAACTGTGAAAACTTATACTTACAAATTCATGTAATATTTGGAAAACAAATAACTTTAGCCTTTAGTGGCTTTAAATCCCTCCTATTTTCTGAGTATCTATTTCACATCTTCAATATTAATATGAAAAAATTAGCACCTAATCTTTTTTCTGTGATATGATCTAGTATTGTTTATTTGTATTGACTCATCAGTCCCAGTTCTACAAGCAATGGAAAAAAATAGCCAAAAAGTAGTTCAAAATCATTGTAGTATTTATAGGGGGTTTTTTAATCACTATGAATCCAGAGAGAAATTCTGCTTTTGTTAAAGTAAAGTTGATCCAAATTGTTGTCTATCTCCTGACAGGAAGCAACAAGGACATCCTTGTTGAGTATAGCTAGCTAACAGTCTGAAGCCAAAATCTTCATTGCAGTCCGTCATTAAGGAACTGTCAACATAAAAATATCTTTTATAAAGCCAGTCTCGCAGTCTTCATCAATGTTTGTGAATCTGAATTATGAGCTGACGTAGTAATTTTGCTCTTCCCTCAAAACACATTGATATTTTATGTCATTATGATCCTTTTAATTTACTCTGGGGAAGGAAGAGGGAGGCCTTGCTCAAACGCAAATTGTATTGACATATTTATGTAAGAATCAGAAAATACTGGCAAATGCTATCCACAGCTTCCATGACTTAACTATTTCAGATATGTATGACACTTTAAGTGCTAAGCCTACTCACTAAAGCAATAAAGAAGTATATTGTTTAAAGAATCGGAATGGTCAACTTATAAGCGATAGACTAAGCAGCTTTTAGGCAATTAAAAAGTATCCTTGAGAGTTCATGTACTTGATTGGGAACCTATGATGCATAGTCTTTTGAAATATTCATTTCATAGAACCACAGGCTGGTTTGGGTTGGAAGAGACCTTAAAGATCCTCTAGTTCAGCCTCACTGCCATGGGCAGGGACAACCCTCCACTGAAGGACTAAATTTTGACCTTGTAAGAGTCAGTACAGCAACAACTTTCTTTTTTCCTGTTGGAGTGACTCACATTTTTATTATAACTTTAAACATTCTACTTTCCTTTGCAGCAATTATAAAAATTTCCAGCAGCTTTTTATGTCTCCTTTCACTGCCATCATTTTGAAAGGTTGCGTCATTACTTAACTGAATTTCCTACTACTTCAAAATTAAGATTTTCTTGACTTTTGTAAAGCTAAAGATTCAACCTTTTAGTGCTGTGTAAAGCTATAGCTCCATCTAAATGGTCTGCTCAACTTCCAGAAAACAAAGTTTAGTCCTGAAGATGAATATGGTGTTTCTAGAGTCTGATCTTATATTCTGTACACTTTGATCAACCAATCTGTCACAATGCGTAAGTCTTAAAGTGCACAATTAGATGTACCTCATCCAGTTAACTCTTCATCATCCCATTCATTTTTCACTTGGACACCAAAGAGCAATCACACTTCTTCTTTACTGAAACCACATGGTCTCTGGATGGCAGCATGCTTGCCAACTGCCAAGACCCATTATGGCTCTTCTTTTCTTTTCTTTTCTTTTCTTTTCTTTTCTTTTCTTTTCTTTTCTTTTCT
>VXBZ01007454.1:44341-88616 GCA_013399135.1 Heliornis fulica | reverse complement strand
CCTCTCCTCTCCTCTCTTCTCCTCTTCTCTTTTTGTCTTAATATGATTCTATAAAACCTACTTGACTGTCTTCCCTGCACTATAAATCGTTAATCTAATCCATGACCTTAACTGCCTCAAACTTTTAACATATCCTAGATATGTGCTCTCAAGCCAATCATAATGCTACTGTGTGAATGCTCAAGTTTCTGGTGCCATTCACCTAAGAATAGTAGCTTTTGAAGGTTAATATAGATTCATTTATCATGCAATTACAAAAATTTCTGTGAGAGAATAAGTGGTGATAGAATCTTACTAGCTTTGTGTATTCTGATTATCTGAAAATGAAGTAGAAAATCTGTACTAAATATTAATTTTGAATGCAGATGGAAAGAACAAATACTAATTTGCTATTACATTTCCTGCTTTTACACCAACACAAAGTAAATTCAATTTTTAATCAAAAGAGCAAAATAACCTTTACCCTCCTTAATTACTGCACAAAGGTAGAATCCCAAGTACTTGGAAATTTTCAGAAAATGGAAGCAGATTGTCAGTAGCCAATGATAATGCTACCAGCCTCATTCTCAGTTTGCCAAGATTGCTCTAGGAAAAGAAATAGTCACTATCTATCCTGAATATTAAACCATATAGTCTGGTCCTTAAGTTCTTCTGACAGACATTTTCAGCCAAATTGAACAGAGTTTAACAAAAAGTATACAGAATTTCAGTGAGATTTTGAAGCTTCATTACATCTTTGACTATATCATCCCACAGATCAAAACTGATGTTGCAGTTCTAGCTAGAAACTAGGAAGTCACCATAGCTCAGAGAAAATTAGTCAAAGGGTTGGTCTCAAAGCTATTCCAGTTGTGAGCTGCAATACTTTGTGGTCTGGTTTTCTGAGAGAAGATAAAGAGCAGCTTGGTATATGACACACTACAGAGACCAGGAAAAAAAAAATGTAGTAAATATATCCATACCAGGAAGAAATGGATGTCATCTCTCAGAAAAGGTGAATGGATACTATATGTCTATGGATCAGCTACTGAGAATCCAACAATTCTTCTCCCATGTGAGCTGACAAACAGACAATGTTCTCGTTATAAAATTGCTGTTACTTTCCCATTTTTTTGATCATGCCTCAGTCTCTCTCTACTAAGCTCCAGCTAGCTCTTATTCATGTCTTCCCCCTTTACAAAAGCTGCTTGCACATGCAGGAGCCCTAGCAAGGTCAGATGCAATAGAGTTGTAAATATGGGGCCAGCTGAAATTTCAGCTGTCTGCTTCCTAGCAAGAGGGCAAACAAAATGAGAGCCTTTGGAAGGCTATAGGATGTGCCTTGATGGGGGCGGGGGTGAAATCTTCATTGGGCTCCAACATATGCTCAGTGAGGAAGGAGTGGAGTCATGCCACAGACACTGAGACTTTTTCTGTAAGATTTTTTTTAAAAAAAAAAAACAAACTCATGACTGAGGTGTCAAAAGCAGATGACATGGACACACTCAAAGTCCTGCTATTGCTACCATCATTATATGTTTTTTTTTGTGTAGTTACTCTCAAAAGGCAGAAGAATGTGGTGTTTTAGCAGAAAATAATTAAGGTGCCTCTGTTTGGGTTATGATAATTTGCATACCACTGGAAGAAAAATGACATCATTTTTATGAATTAAGACTTTGTTAATTCTGTGATTTCACAAGTGTCTGTATTTGTCATATTTTCTTTAATTGCTTTTTTTATTCATCTAGCTTAGGTTGAAAGACAAAAACAATATAAATGAAAATGTAAGGATTATTTAAGAGAGCTCAGAGAGTTCTGCAAAGAACAATACAAAAGCTGAATGTGTAAAATCAGGCAGAGGCTAGAAGCCTGTTAGCAGCGTATGCAAAGATTATATGTGCTTGCTATCATACTGGTGGAAGAGCAAATCAAGGACATCTTGTAGACTAAGAAATATCTGCAGTGGCTGTGGGCCAATCATGTCATAAACATGAACCTATGGAACCTGAACTGTCATTTATTTTATGCCAATTCAAGTTCTCACTTATTTATTTTCCAGACGCGACTTCAATGGAAACAATAAAAGGAAGACTCAACTAGCAGAGGTCTCACCTCTATTTTGTATAATTTGCTGCTTAAAAGCTTACAGAGTAAAACATGTAAATATATGCAGACCTGAGAGTAAGACCTCAGTAAGGAAATTACAGAGTATGGCTGAGGAAACTATGGGCCATAAACAAGAAAAGCACTATGGCTGCTAAGCACCTAGAAACCTGCTATAAATTGCTGCAGAGGTTCTGCTTCAGTGGATTTAGTATTCTGGGAGAGGTTGGCTTTTGGCTACATGCAGCGGGGAATTCACTGGGGCAGGAGATCACAAGGATTCTCGCTGCACCCAGACCATCTGCAGCTCTCAGCACTATGAATGGGGGAATCTGTCAGAGTTATTACCCAATCCTGGCATCCACATTTTCCTTCAGAACAGCACGACTTGAAGAGAGAGGTACTGGAAATCTCATAAGGATGCTGCTGCTTGCAAGATTTCCACTCCACTGTTTCTAGTGCTGAACAATTTCAGATAAGACGTGTGATCATTTCAAGTCAGATACTCTGTTGATGTAAATTAGCCTTTGTCCACTGCAGTCAATTAAGGTACCTCAATTTTACAGGATTTCTCCCTCAGCCTTGGTGTGTGTCCCCCCACCTCACTTTTGAGGACCTGTATCGTTTAATTTCATTTTGGGGTTAGTCGTTCTCACCAAAGGAGTCTGGACCAGGATAGAATTTTGCATGCTGTGTGTTTGTTGGAGCTAATTACTTGTTGTTTTGAAGGACAGAGAATTGAAGTCAAAGAATTTTAACTGCCAAACTAAATATATACAATGAAAGTAAAGAAGTACAAGGTCAGATGTTTGAATGAGATTGGAACCTATTTAAACATCCACATGAAGTAGCCAGATTTTTGAATGCCCAGAGGAGACAGTGGATGGGAAACACTCCTAAAATGCATGAATTGTTTCTGTCAAATCTATAGTTAATGAAATTAGGAAAGCTCTCTCTAGTCCACATCTGGAGGTAAACGGGAATAAATTCCTTTCCACCTTTAATTTGAGTGATTTTCTAGAATAATGCTTTGTTGCTGAACTCCATCACCATTCCCCACAGCACAGTTCCATTTTCCTGAGCCAAGATGTTGAAAGGCTGATGAATTCTGTGCAGCTGACTCAGCACTCCCGTGCCGCACACCCCTGTTTACCTCATAGGAGAGGTAGCTGTCGTTCTTTCTTTGGCCAGAAAGACATAATTCTTCTTTCTAGTCTTTGGCCAGACCTGTATGTCTTGCTATGCTCCTTCTCATGTATTTCATCACAGGAATGTATGACTATTTTTAGTCCAGAAGCAAAGTTTCCAATAAGTATGTCCCAGTCTGACAGTGTTCTATGCTGAACCATCAGAAGAAATAGCCCCCAAAACACATAGCACCTCTCCCGAGCAAAACATAGGAGCATCTGGACCCTGCCAACACAGAGCAGCCAGGAGAATGATGGTACATTTGTGCAAGATTTTCATTTGTATTTAGTTTTGAAAGTTTTCAACCTTTACAAAAATAAAACAAAGATAACCTTTCACGTGTGACTTGTAAGCAGTTTCAGTGATATATGCTGACAATCTGAAACAATAGCTCTGAAAAAGGTGTGAAATGCTCTACTGATCGCAACATGATGCTGAATCTACAATCTAGTGATATTTTAAAAGTTGATAGCATTATTTGGTTACTGGTTAAAGAGTCATTTATCTTATGAAGATATGCACAATTAGTAATTTGTAAGCTGATAAAATAAGTAAGACAAATTTTGGAGCATAGAAAACATTTTATTTTTCCTGGCAGCAATACTTCATAAATTCACCTGACCCTTTTCGTTACAATTTTGAATTTTAGAATATAGGCTAAGTCTTTGTCAGTTCTAGCTATAACACCATCAATGCCAACTGACCATGGGACTCTGCTGTCATGAACAAAAATCTCCTGACCAATCTGTTGGAGGAAAATTAAAACCAACTACTATTTGGTTAACCCAGTGAAAACTAACATAATTTGTTATGCCCGAGTCTCTTTATTGCTTTTGCTCATTGGAGTCCCCTTCTCTGGAGATATTCAAGACCCATCTGAACACCTACCTGTGCAACCTACTCTAGTGAACCTGCTTTGGCAGGGGGGTTGGACTTGATCTCTCAAGGTCCCTTCCAACCCTTACAATTCTATGATTCTGTGATACTGTGAAGTAGCACAAAGAAATGGGTGGATGCCTCACACGTGCCTGTTTATTTCTTAAAAAAAGACTAAGCCTTTCCTTTTTTAATTGTGAAAGGTGACTATTGCAATTCACCATGAAATAAAGGTCCAGAGGTCTAAGCCATCAGGCCCAACGTACCACAGAGATTCCCCTCAAACTGAAAGATGTAATCAACCTGAAAGAAAGGTGAGTTTGGAAGATTTCTTTAACAAAGAAACAGATTTGCCTATCCTTTTTACTTAGCTTTTTCAAGCAGCATATAGCCAACAACAGAAAACACTAATCTGGCAATTCTGAATATCCAGCCTATCTTGCCTCCCATGCTTTAGGGTGGCCAGAATGGAAGTGGCACTAACCTCTCAAGGTAAATCCATATGGGGAATGTTTCCTGCAAAAGTGGTATAGGCCATCAGTTGGTGAAATTAGAGATGAATCTACCAAGGGTTCAATTTTCCTTGCTCCCACCAAGCCGTTTGTAGGTGTTCCTTGGCAAGGTGTCTGACTGTTTTAGAATAGTGCCTCTGACTTTCATCATAAGCAACACAGCATTTTCTAAAACACATACTTCATAAAGGTAATGATTGCATGACGAGCATACCATACAGATGGACTCACACATATCTGAAAGCAGCAAGGTGTTAGCAAATGAGGGGAAGGGTAGTGCATTGGATGACACAGTTACCATCCTCAGGAATTTTATTTTAGGGATACTGCCTGTGTAGGATACTAAAAATATTCTGATTTGTATTGAAAGTTGTTGTGAGGTTATAAACTGTCCCCTTATGAGCGACATTTATTCTGTGGGTGTTTGGTTCTCACAATAAAAACATGACCCATGTAAATTGCTTTGATTTCCTTTACAGAAATGGAGTGTGTGTAATTAGCTTGATTAATTTATCTCTTTTAAAATGGATTCTCAAAGTTTTTGCAGAAAAGATGTTTTCCTAAGACATCTAGATTATCAGTGGCACAAAAGGCAAACCAATCAGACTATATCAGGCATACAATTATAGGATGTGTCCTAACAAAATCCTGCAAATCATAGCACACATTATACTGGACTCCTGCATATCTCAAATTCAGTTACCCGAACCACCTACCTGCTGTAATCACAGCATTATACAATGCGTGGGTGCGCAGCATTCAGCCTGCTGAGATCTATTTCATGACTCCCAATGCATACCAGATACCAGACTGGTAGATTACTATATCTGTGTTCTCCTGCCTGTCACAGAGAATAAGTGATTTAATATACAGCTGTAGGATTAAGGCTTGACTTTTTTTTTAGAAAAGGAAAAAGCAGCATGCATCTTACTCAACTTTTATTGTTCCCAAATTCTGATGTCAGAACTATTTGCCATTCCAAAAATTGTAGACATATCCTTATGCACCTATTCACAAGAATCAAAAATAAATTTTTCTCTAACTTAATGTAAAATTGTCAAATCACCATTAGCATACAATCACCTTCTGCAGCATATCTCAGATTGGACTGGATTTTTTTGCTGTTGTTTAGCATACATGTACAACGATGGTAACAGAATGTTCCAGTTGAATTGGCAACCTCTTGAATAGAAGGAAAACCAGAGTTATTCAGGCAGTATATGCTACACTAATTCAGCTTTCTTGGGTACATTATGATAAAGGCTATGAAAAGGCTTTGATTACAGGATGCCATCATTTTATTTTTTTTTTCCCCAGGACCTCTGGCTCATTCTGTGCACAGAACAGACAGGTGCTGTCCACATGAGCAGTGATTCAATATAGGTTTTATTCTTACTGTTCAGTAGGTGGCTTCAGACCTTATTTACTGCATGCTATTCAGACGCAGATATGAAGATAGACTATTTTTTCATGGGTTTTTCTGTAACTGTATCTGCATCATTACAGATATTTAGTGTTTTAATTCTACCAAACCCCTGCAAGATGAGAAGTTTCCATATGGTTCCTTTTGTAATGTACAGAGAAATAAGGCACAAAGACTAAAGCTGAAATAAAATCCACGGTTTTGGATCTCAGTTTGAGATGTTTCAGAACGTATGGCATGGGGCATCCCTTCATGCATTCAGAATTGCAGCTCCCATTCACTTACCTTGTAGCGCTTTTGGCAGTCCAGCTCCAGATTTCCAGCCTAAGCATCACAAAATGAGCAAAACACGAGTATTAGCCAGCTGAACAAAACCTGAGTGAAGTGGTAGACTTAATGTCCTAGATCTGGAGGATCCAGGACAGACAGAAAGAAAAATAAATCCTTTTTTTAACTTTGCATTTCCTCATCTCATTCACCACACATCCTGTGCAGTCTAAGAACCATTCTACAGAAGATATTATACTTAATAACAGAAATTTCAACCTCTCTGGAGTAGAGCTCTCTGGTACACTAAATTTCTCTGATTCTTTCAACTCCATCAAGAGATGTTGAGCAGTCAAACTGACCTTTCTAAATGTGTCTGAGGTTACAACATAGAGCATAGCACAGCACAACTAAACTGCTTTTAGAAAAGGTAATGAAAGCAAAAAGGAGTCTCACTCGGACCAGAGTAACCAAGACAAGTGACAGTCAAAATCTTTGTTCTCAGTCTCTAACATCTCAGGTAGGTGCCCTAAATATGGCTCTATTAGCATTTCTGAATGGACTAGAAATCTGTCTGTTTGGGTGACCAATTTTTTTTTAAAATCTTGAGTATAACCTTGTGAAGAAAGGAAAAGAAATATCTGAAAATCAGACAAAAGTTTTCCATGTTTTCTGATTTTCATTGTTTCTTTCAGAACCTGTAGCACCCACATATTTGCAGTTTGAAGGATAAAATGTCATAAAACTCTCTAATCACCCTAACATGAAGACAATAATAGCCTAAGCAAGATGATCCTGCAGCCATGAGTCTCATCAAAGGTCTTGTGCTTGTCACCAGAAGCAGCACCAGAAAAAACAACACTGCCAAAAGGTACTTGTTGGCATAAAGAAGCTTTTAAGTTAGGAAGGGATTGCATAGATGTCAGTAATGACATCTGAGAACTATGATAGTACCATTTAATGGCATTGTGGTATCTGTGCACCAGGAGCAGAGTTTACACAGCTGATGCATAGCAATATTTCCACTGGAAGATGCACATGTTTTGCGTTCTACTGGCAAAGGTTGAACCAAGCTTTTCAAACAGATCTGAAAAGATTCTATCCATGTTTGCTGCTTCATTGGCATTTTCACATATCATTGCCACTTCTCTATTAGTTTCTTTAGGTGATTTCTGTCTTTGTGTGAGACTTCTGACTTTTCTATCTCATTGAGTAGTTTGTCTTTACAAGTTTGTTGTCAATTTGTTCTCTCAAATCTCAGCTCATTGAGTAAACATCTGAGTTTGGCTCTGTCTTTACCATCGTTCATACATTTAATCATATTATTTAATTTCAGAAGGCAATTTACATGAAAGAAACCTTCTAAAGTCTTGAACCATGTAATCAATAACAGCAGTGTGGTTTTCATTTATAAACGCTTTGACCTCTCTTGTGTGCCAGATTAAGAACTAATCACAGAATCACAGAATGTCAGGAGTTGGAAGGGACCTCAAAAGATCATCTAGTCCAGCCCCCCACTGCCCAAGCAGGATCACCTAGATTAGATCACACAGGAATGCATTCAGATTGGTCTTGAATGCCAACTACTGAACTCTTTACCTGTTTGGTACAGCCTGTCATGATCCTTAAAACATAGCATATACAAAACACGATGAATGCATTTTCCTGGAGTCAAAGTCTGGGTCGCAAAACACTGTGAACTAAGAAACGCAAATACCAAGTACTGGATATATGTTGTTTAGCACAGCAATACATATGACAGTAATAATCACATCACTGTCAGAGTTAACATGGTATACAACAGCAACAGAAATCTACCATCAAAAGTCTAAGGGCATGTAGCTCCTAAATCATCTAAATTTTTTATTGCTAAGCATCAAATTGTATCTCAACCATTGACCAAATAAAAATGGAAAGCATTTTATAATTTGACTAAAACACATGTTGATGATGAATAATTTACTCATTAATAAAATCTAATAAGCTGGCACCCACATCAAATAATTGTTTTTTATTTTTCATTGTCTCTACTATACAGAAAAGAAAACATAGTTTTTATGAAGTTGTACTCCATCATTATTTTACGCTTATGCTGAATATCTCACTGATCTCATTTTTCATGGTCCATATATCCTGACTTTAAATTTCAGTAACTAAAGTAAACTTCACTTGCTAACTAAACTGGAATATACATTTAAAATAATCGTCAGAGTTTGACAGAAACCTGCAAATATCGTGAAACCTGTAAATATCATTAAAATCAAGGTTAAAGTTACTCTTCCAGCCTCTTGTGTTGGGTTCTCAAAGAATGAACTTGTCCTCTCTGACAGTTCAGGATATTTTAAAAAGATCCACCATTTTTCATGGGAGAAATTGTCACAGCTCTTTAGCTCGTCTCTTATTTAATCCTGCTTGAATGTAAATGCTAAAAATATTCCCTGTCTCAGTAAAGGGAGTAGCTTGAAACCATCATGAGAACCTTTTACTGTGCAGCTGTACATAGGAACAATGCAGGTAAATTAGCATTGCTTTCAAATTTTTGTCCTACTTTTGAGACATTTCCCAGGTCACATACTGCAATTCCAGGATCTTTCTTGCCAAATTTGAACCATGGATTCTGGAGATAGATGGGAACAGAGGACTCCTCTGCCATGCCTTTAGTCTAAACTGAAGATATGTGAGCTAGAATCAGTCCCAGATCTTGCACATATAAATTGGGTGAAGTTCTAATGGTGAATGTACACATTTGTCAAATTAACACCTCTTTACAGTCACATGTAGAAAAATGCTTTGATGGAAAAAAACACTGTGTTGAGTAGAGTTGAGTGATTTAAAGCTGTAGTTCTGTTTGTGATATTTAAATTGAGTCTAAGGCATATCTATCAGGGAGGGAAGCTAGACAATTGGATAGACATGAATGGGTTCATCTAAATTTTACTTTATTGCAGTAAAAGACTCAAACAGAAGGATACAGATAGCATCTCCAGACACAGGGTTGTTCAAGGTATGGTATGTTCTAAAAAATTAACCATGAGACTATGATAATGGAAAAAAAATTATTTCTTGAGAAGTACTAAGGACATTTGAACTAACTCTGTCACCTTTCACAATATTTTTCATGTAGTTACTCTTGTGAAGTATATACACATGAAGTGCACATAAGCATTTATTTGAGTTTTAGATGCTACGGTTTATTCAACCTGTCTTTCCAGAGGGACAAGTCTTCTATAGATCCTGTGCCATATCTGCCAGTCCCATGAGGAAGATGAACAGCACTAGGAAGCTGTGCATCTCCTACTCTGGCCCTCCTGTGTTGAATATCTTCTTTAGTCTTCCTTTGAGTAGGACATGTTTCTATGCATCACTCAGTAGGACAACAGCAAGAAGGAAAAGCACTCTTATAAAGTAGGATACAAATGGGAGTCTCTTTTGGCAGCATGCATCCTTTGAAGTGTAAAGCCAAACCACTATTTAACAGCCCTGGAAAATAATTACTGATGTTTTGTTGTGCCCTTTGCATCAATTTTACTCACCAGTCTGAAGACATTATAAAGATCTCATCCTCTGAGCATCTCTCTGAGGAGAGTAAGTGAAACTTTGCATAGATCCTGACTTACACAAATTAATACTACCTGCTGTGACATATGTGTGCTGAAATTGTTATGTTTTAGTCCTGCTTGGTTGAACCAGTTTTAAAATCACAAATTGTTTCCTAATTACCTTCTTAGAGCTAATTCCAGCAATCTCTACTCCCTTTTCCTGCTCTTCCATGGAGCTATGCTACCAGAGTTCTGCTTCCTGAACCTTCAGAGGCTCTTCCTCTTTGCTATCTTGCTCTTTTGCTATCTTACTCTACTTCTTCCTTCTTCCTCCTGCTCATGCTCCTCCACAGCCTTACACCCACTTGAGCAACAGCAATGCTCCTTGGCCCTGTTCCCTACCCTCATTCTGGCAATCAGTTGATTTTTAAAAGTCAGTAAGAACTTTGCAGCAGAAGCCATATTATTGGTGTCCTGGTTGTGTTATATTTGTTTATTTACTTGTTTGGTTTTAAAGTACAGTCAATAATTTTTAATGTCATGCATAAACAGACAATGACAGCTATGATGGGTAATGAATCAAGATATTTGAGACTGGGGTGAGCAACCTCAAATTTGACAGAGAAGCTGAGCGTCCTCTTTTTAACAAGTATCACTCCCAAATTAGCTTTTTGCATTCTCCTCTGTCTTATATATTTATTATATTCTAATCATTAGATTATGCTACCTTAGGGCATGTGAGTACAGAAATAGGCTACTACTGTGAGATACCATTAGACTAGACGCCATAGTGAAGTTAGACTAATTTAGGCTAGTTACCCTAGTCACCACATAGTTGTCCTCACCTCTGATGGGTCAGGATTACAAGCAGTCCCACCCTAGCCACAGAGTAAGGATCTGTAAATATTGACTCCGTGGTTATTGTCATTAATCCTATTGAAATGAATGAGTGGCTTGCTCTGCAGAAGATATGAACATTCACCTTTCCCTTGAATATGTTCCTGTAGCAATTACACTGAAAGCTTGATTCCACAAGGTGAAAAACATATTCACCTTACCCAGAAAAGCATTTGTAGTAAATGTTTAAATGTAAGCACATAGCTGCCACTGGTAGCAGCCAATTTTGGTCTTTATCATATTAAATACACACACAAGACCTTTGGTGGGTTGTGCTGGAAGCTTCAGTGGTTTATAGGGATGAGTAAGGGATTCTGACTTGAAAAGGCTTAAGTG
The DNA here is from genome assembly GCA_013399135.1 of Heliornis fulica. Classification (NCBI taxonomy): domain Eukaryota; kingdom Metazoa; phylum Chordata; class Aves; order Gruiformes; family Heliornithidae; genus Heliornis; species Heliornis fulica. The sequence goes on along the minus strand of VXBZ01007454.1, from coordinate 77,496 downwards.
AGAAATCAGGACCGTGTCAATGAGAATGAACTCTGGGTCTTTTTACACTCTGTTTTCACATAGGAGAACATATCCCACAATTTCCTCTGCCCTCCCTACTACAGGTTTCCTCAACAAAAAACATTCTCACCTATTTTGCGTTATTTAAAATATTCCAATAGCTGTTCTTCCACATCTCCTGTCTATTCAATGCAAGTGAAAACCGTAAAATGAAGTTGAGTAATTCTGGCACCCAAAGAAAGTGCAAGGAGACACTTTTGAACAGCCAGAGGTCACAAAAGCACTGCTATATTATACTCTTTGTCATTCCGATTTTAACAATAACAATAAGTATATTAATCACCAGCACCACTGAAGTTTTGTGTGCAATTAGCATTTCAACACCCTCTCCCTTTGTTGGGGTGGAGCAGTTTGCCTCCATTGTGAGCTGTTCTTAATTGTGGTGCAAGAATGGACAGTTCTATGATTGCATTTTGGAAACTGGTGGCAGTTTGGTTGTCAGAGGCGAGCTCAAGTTTCTTTGTTTGTTTGTTTATTCGTTCCTGTACTTGTACTTCTGCTGTGCTAACTCATGGAAATTTCTCAGGGACAGATTTAAATCAAAACAGACAGTTTCCATTTTTGCTCTGCAACTAGTAAGATTTGTTTAAAAGGCGCTGCTGCTGGAACATAAGGCATGTCTGGAGTGTTTGTTTACTTACTCTTCTGAGCATGTGCCCTTTTGTTAGAACATAGGGCTTTCTGAGGTGCAAATCTCCAGTACCAGTGGCTGAGCCTCTTTCAATAATTAAAATAATAGTGGATTGAGATGGGTTATTCTTTTTTAAAAAAAAAAAATATAAAAAATAAAATAAAATAAAATAAAATAAAATAAAATAAAATAAAATAAAATAAAATAAAATAAAAATGTGTATGCTATTTATTGCAATGGTTTCAAACATTAACCTCATGCTTTACTGGTCTTTTAAAGACCTCCACAAACTGCACAAGCACACACATGTAAATGGTTCCTAGGATTATGCCTCAGCAACGTGAAAATGTTTGTATTTCTTCTGTGCTGGGTATATTTTGCTTACCCAAGCAGACAAGTCCTTTCTGGTTAATCCTACCCAGTTCTGTGACTTGCCCATCCCCTGGGGATTTGGTGCATGGAGGTTATTTGTTCTATTAATCAGGGGGTTCCTAAATTCTAATCCTTGGTAAAGCACTGGATTGCCATCTGACCTTGGCAAGTCACTTGACCTCCTTTTGCCTTAGTCAATCCAGCTGGAAAATTGGGTAAAAAGCGGGACTTTACTGAAAAACAGATGCTGCAACAAAGATGAGATTCCTTTCGCAAATAATAAAGCATCCAGAGTGAGACTAAAAAGGGAAGTTTTGCAAAAGGAACATACTGAACTTTACTAATCTTTGTTAGAGTTTACATTTTGGTAGGAGATTCACCAAAATGCCTTGTTTGACTTTATAATGTATGGTTGTGGGTGAATGGCTGATGCAACATTTACACAAGGAGTTTTGTTTAACTTGAAAGACCACATAGCTTTCTTCATTTAATAATTTACATTGGCTTATTCTTGATGTAGGAGGAATGAAGTAATGAAGGGACTAGACATGGATATCATATCTGACTGAGCCAGCAACTTGCCATGGGCCAGATTCTCTGGCCCACTCTGCTCTGCTTCACTCTTCTGATGAAGAATAAAAAAAAAAAAAGGCAACAACAGCCAGTGCTTCTTTCCTATTTAGAAAGGCAAAAAATACATTCTTCTGAACTGTGCATCATTGGAGGAAAGGAAAAGTCTATCCTCCTAAATTCTTCTGCCACTCTATTGTTCATTTTCTACTCTCCATCACTGCTAGGCAGAACAATGATGTAATTGATGTTATATACTCAACTACAATACATTTCAGTGGAGATTGGAATGTCAAATGTCCATTGTGCAAACCTAACAAAAGGTTATTTGTTAATATTTTATATAAAAAATAAAATTTGGCTCAATACAAAAACTTTTATGTGAAAGCGTAAGAAATGGGCAATGAAGACTAACATGGAAATGAAATCCCAATAGGGGATAAGAGATGAGTAATGATGAATACATGTATATACTTAACAGATTGCAAGAAACTTTACTTGTTTATTTTTCTGTGTTACAAAAATTACTTATGCACTTGTTTACTCTTAAAAAATTATAAAATATCTTAGAGTTCTATATGATTTCAATGAGTTCATCATTGCTCTCAGCAATTTAAGTCATGATACCTAGATATTTAGATTACTAGAGATGGGTTCAAGTTTGCCTGTATAATGTTAAGTTCTGTGGGAAAAAAGAAATCATCTATGTCCTTAGAATCACAGAATCACAGAATTGTAGGGGTTGGAAGGGACCTTGAGAGATCATCAAGTCCAACCCCCCTGCTAAAGCAGGTAGGCATACAGATAGGTCTTGAATGTCTCCAGAGAAGGAGACTCCACAACTCCCCTGGGCAGCCTGTTCCAGTGCTCCGTCACCCTCACCATGAAGTTCTTTCACATATTGGTGCGGAACTTCCTGTGGTCCAATTTGTAACCATTGACCCTTGTCCTTTCCCCACAGGCCACTGAAAAGAGGTTGGCCATCTCCCTTTGTCTCCCACACTTCAAATATATATAAACACTGATGAGATCCCCTCTCAGTCTTCTCTTCTCAAGGCTGAACAGCCCCAGCTCACTCAGCCTTTCCTCATAGGAGAGATGCTCCAGGCCCTTAATCATCTTTGTGGCCTCTGCTGGACTCTCTCCAGGAGATCCCTGTCTTTTTTGTACTGGGGAGCCCAGAACTGGACACGGGACTCCAGGTGAGGCCTGACCAGGCCAGAGGAGAGGGGGAGGATCACCTCCTTCGATCTGCTAGCTATGTTCCTCTTAATGCAACCCAGGCTCACATTGGCCTTCTTGGCCACCAGGGCACACTGCTGGCTCATGGCCAATCTGACCTCCACCAGGATCCCACTTAGATTTAAAGTAGAAAGTAGAATTCAAATGATGGAGGCTTGTCTAAAATTAAATTAGAATAAAGTGGTTGCAGATTTGAAGAGCAGAAGTACCAAATTTAACAATAGTAACTGAGCAAGAATTAATTCTCCTAGGTAAAGGAAGAAAACAGCAATTAAAGAAGACATTCAAATTTTCATATAGTTTTGGGGGCGGGGGGGGTCTTTTATTCTTTTCAAGTTCTTCTATAGGTCCTTTAATCTTGGTGGCAAAGGTTCATGTTTCTTCTTACTGATTCTCTCTGACAATAAGTTGGCAAATTTCCCTGCAAAAATATGTTGGAGGCAGTTTAGGTCACCCTAACCCTTAGGGAGAAAAATAGCATGGTGAGAGTCTTTGTTTCTTGTCATAAAAAATAGAGAGAAGTATTTTTTTATTTGATTCCATAAGCAAGAATTCCTATTGTGCACAACACACAGTACACAAAAAACACTGTGATTGCATTTAGATTACTTTTCCATGAAGCAGTTAATCTTTAACTGGTAAATGAGTGGCATGATATGGCTTTGAATGGCATCTTCCATATCATCTTCACTTAAAGCCCCACTGATTAAGTACCAAGAATATTTCTATCACCTGTCAGCCCATACATGAAATCATTAAAGTAGTTTGAAAATCAGGTAGGCATTTTAGAAAGAAGTCTTTCAAAGGCTTCAAAGACTTTCTTAAGATAGAGTAGATTTATTTTTTCTATGGAAAATTCCAAAATTCTAACTCACTTTTACCTCAAAACAAGACAAATATTAAAAAAATATAATTAAAAGTATATGTTTAGGGCAACAAATATTACCTTATCAAAATTAACATTTTCACCTTTTTTAAATAGCAAATTTCAATATATCAAAGTGAAACAATTCATTAAAAGATTTCCTAACAAAATCTTTAATTGCATCAGAAATGATTTTGTGAAAGAATGTGATCTGTACTTGACGTCTCATTAAGCTATGCTATACATAATACAGTGCTAGGTGCTATGCAAGAGCAAAAACAGAAAAGATCCCTGCTTTTCTGAAGAATTTACATTCTAAAAAGAGAACATTACAGATAAGAAGAACAGATGCATCTTTGTTCTTTCCCCTATTCCTTCTGATCCCTGTCCATACCAGTCTCCTCTCTTCAAGTTTGCATCCCCATCCAGCATCCCCCTTTCAAATCCCAAATCCACACTCAAGTCATCCTCCAGCAGCAGTTTCACTCAGACTTTCCACCACTGGCTAATGTGCACAGAAGTGCTTCCATTGCACTGAAAGATGCCTCAGTAAAGGCTATGTATTGGGTTCTGGAATTCTGTTATTGGATTAGTTGTATGGACAGACTGTAGAGACAGAAGTCATGCCTTTCAACATCATTGTCTTTTTACTCTCTGCCTTTTGCCTCTTGCACTGCTGGTAGCTCTTCGGCATTAGTCAGACTTAGTCCAATACTAGTGTACGAGTATATTTTCCCAGTGAATTCCTAAGCCATATGTTTTCATGTGTTTACAATATTTTCCTTCTTTCTACTGATACCTATTACTCATTTTTATCATCTCCCTCTTCTTGACGGATGCTACTGTATTAAGAAGGGGAAGGGAATGTACAAGCATGAAGATGTGAGCACGGATGGATATTCTTTCCATGTGTTAGGGGAAATATTTTACATATGTCAATTAAAACCCAAGATTCATTTCTGCATTTTTTTGTTGATGCAGAAACAATGGGGGCCTTGGAGGATAAGGGGCTTTTATTCACCAACACCACCCTTTCTTGACTCTTACTTCCTTCAGATTTTATTTTTGAAGTTTAGGCAGTCACTACTGATAACATGTTCTGGTGAGCAAAGTGAAAAACAATTCAGGTTATTGTATTTAACCTGTACAGTGTCTTTAAGTGAGAGCTGAGGGTGTTTGACCCTATCTAGGTCAGGCTCTAAGGAATTAACCAGGCAGTGAACTCTAATATCCAGCTTGCCCAACTTCCTGAGAAGTTGACTGCACTCACTGTGTAACCACACAGATTTCTGATAAAATTCACCTTGTACTAGGGACCAGTTTCAAAGGGAGGAAAAAGCCCTCCCCTGTTTCTTGAAGGGAAAGAAGTTATGCTTTCTTCTGGGCACATACAGAAAATAGTAACATTTTAGTAATGTTAGCTTCTAAAGAAAAATCTGTATTTTATCCAATTGATACAACAATTATTTCATTAGGATGGCCTTCAACCAATTTTTTTGTCAGTAATTAAATAATCTATACCTGATTATGTGCATGTATAAAAAACTACACTCACGTTTTTTTATTTTTTACCTATCAGGCAGAGTTTTCTATCAACAGTCAGTAAATCACATTGGGCTTTTTTTTTCCTCATTTTTTTTCCTTTTCCTTGATCAAGAAAACAGTATGTCAGTGCAGGGGAAATCTTACTGCCTGTTTAAGATAGAATTCTTCCATGTGCCTCTTTTACTGTCTTGGAGAATTGATGGAGTTTGGGATCTTGTTCTGTCTCCTTTCCTTTTCTGGTATATTTCTATTTAAAGTGTCTCTGGCTCTAGCAGTTTCATCTCCTGTGAGAAAGACAAAGGCTTCATATAAGAAACAGGTAGATAGCAGCTACCTCACACTGGTGATCTGAAAGACTCAATTCTTAGGGCCTCATACAGTACTTGGAGAAGTGCGTGGACTAGTCCTTGGACCAAGCCTTTACTCTAGGCAAAGATCCCCAAAGGAAGATGTGAATAACACTCCAAGCAAAAGACTCTTGTGCTATTGTTTTTATTGGGATCATTGTCAGCATTTATATCTCTCTTTTTTTAAAATCACCTTCCACTTCACCAGCAGAGAGCTAGAAAGAAGTGTCCTTTTTCCCCTCTCCCCAAATGTGTTTTGGGACAACCTGTAGTGATTATAGAGGCAACATCATGTAAGTATTAGCATGATTAGGCTACTGTGCCTTAGACATCACGGCGTTCCCAGTGCTCTGGATCTATGTATTCCAGCAGTACCCCTGTGAAGGAAGTAGCTTGTGTGTTGATGGATACCATGAAAATTGTTCTGTCTGAAGGATCTCTTGCACAATCAACCTATTTTGAGACAAGAAAAAAAACTGATTCCCTCTGCCTGTGTAATGCTGTCACTCAAACCACACCTAAATACCAGTAGGAGACTGAAAGTTTGGGGAATTTTTGGTTTTGGCTAGCAATTACTATGCAGCATACAGACAAATCCTGAGCTGAGTGGAATGAGAATAAATCTAAAACTCAACCCAAATGGCTTAAATACTCCAGGCTTACATCAAACCAGGGCAATCAGAATGACCTAGCTGCACGCATGACCACCTAAGAAAAAGACAAGCACAGTAAAATGATTTGTGCAAGTGCATGTAAAATTTTGAGATGTACTGTCTGCTTTGCATACTTTTCATTAGTATTTACAACTATTTAAAGAAAGCTACCAGTGTTGTCAAAGCAAATTAACTTGTTCTTTGAAAATCAATCTTCCTTTTTTTAGATGTATACTGTATATCCTCACACATTTTTTTGCCACTGATGGTTTGACATGTTTTTATCTCCATGAACAACAAAGCCATGTATAATTCCTTGCAATTGTCTTTTAAGATATGAAGGGAAAAAACCCTAATTTACAACACAAATATATTAGGTTTTTATATAAAAAGCATCCCATGTATTGATCAAAATGACTTTCTTTACAATATTTTATGCTCAAAAGAGAACTAATTGTATTACATGTTATAAGTGTATATTATCCCATTCAAGCTGTGCCAAACAGGAAAATTGACAAGAAAGTGTCTACACTGGAGTTACATACCTCCAAGTTGTAATCAGATAACAGTGTCTATATACCAAAGTAATATTATCTTAAAGGACCTTTTCAGATGCTGCCTAAGAGGACCCTAGAATATCATTATTAATCTTTATGTAGATTAAAAAACACCTTCCACATATATCTTGTGTGTTTATACCTCTTAGTTCCCAAATATATTTGTTAAGGCTAGACAGTCTTCGCACATAATGAAACTGTTACTCGTATAATTCAAAAACCTAAAGTAGGACAGTTAATCTAAAACACATTCATATATACTTATAAACAGTACAGGATGAAAACAAAATTGTCATGTATGCATACACAGCATATATATTCCATAATAAACTCTTCCTAATCAGTTGTATGCTTTATAAAACAATGTAAGAGAAATGACAATGCTGTCATTTGTATATTCTCCTTCAGTTCTCTAATGGAAAGCTTTTTTTTTTTTTCCTTGCCAACTCATTCCTGACAATGTTAATGATTCACTATAAAGCAGCTTCTGTGCTATGATTTGTGACATTCAGGCTGGTTAGATGGGAGGACTAGGCAGGTTTCTGGGGAGTGTTTTGGATGCAGAAATGCCTTGAAGATAGCACTTTATTATATTTAGGACAAGCATGACATCCCACTTCAAGGAAAAGGCCCCTATACATATTGAGAAGGGATTTCTATGGTTTAAGTGGGGAGGAGAAGGTTAGTTTAAAAGAATGCCTCTGTGTTTTTTGAGACGACATGAAGATAGGAGGTAGAGAAATGGAGGCAGGAGGCAGAAGGATTATGGATAATGGAAGAATTTTGCCTGAGGGTATGTGCCTGCTTTGCCTATTCCTGTATAACTAGAATATTTATAATTCAAATACTTATCTTTAATAATTAAAAACCAAGGAATATTAAAGACAAAAGGTAGAGAATATTATGTACACATATGTAGGCATCATGCATTAAATCCCTACAGTTGCAAAATATAGCAAGAGGTAGATTTAAAGGAGGTTAAAAAAGTGAATATTTTAAAATGTCTTGAAAAAAGAATTTCTAATTCACTCCAGTTCTGCCAGAAGTGATACCCCTTATTTCTTATTTCTACACATAACTAGTCCTGGGGAGAGCTACTAAAAATACACTGCATGGTGGCTTGACATCAGCACATCAACAATTAAAAAGTAGATACAAATATTTCAGGTTTTCACAACCTTAAAAGTTTTGCTCATGATTTATGAAAACGTCAGATTTGCCAGGGCAATTGCATTTTGCTTTTCAGGACACTTAGTTACATAGCTTAAGTAAACTGCTAGTTGCCACAGAATGTAATATTCTACCACATTCAGTAACACCCTCTGATCTGCTTTCCACAGACAGCAAAGAAACAAAGAAAAACAGCTATTGCTGTGGATAGAGAAGAGTGTTTGAAAAAAGAAAAAGACCTCAAATATGCCCCTAGGTATTATAAAGCTGTCAATTACAAGCAGAAAAACAATACAAAGGCTGTAACAAATAATTTATAAAGAGAAAACTATGCAAACAAATAATAACAAAAATTAATCCATTAGCTTTGAATAATTCAGAAGATCCATTTAAAATATTATAAATTAGTACAGCAAAATCAAAAAGGCTGTGGTTAGAAATATTTCAGAAACAGAGATCTTGGAAACCAAAATATGAGTAAATCAAAGATTTGAGTCAAATTATTCACGAAGGGCAAAGTAGTTCAATTTTGAGGTATGTTGCCTTTATGAAAGTGAATTTATGGATGATAGCTTAAACTAATGCTTGAAAATCAGAGGTGTTAATATTTACACCTTTGCTCATTACAACAAGGAAAAGATTAATGAAGAGTTAAACATCCAAGTCTCTTTGCTTCTCCATCAAACACAGTAATCTCCAGCTGAACATTAATGGAACCTGACAATAAAAAAAAACTTCTTCTCCTACACATATATGTATGTATACTATACAAATAAGCTTTAAAATGGATGCTAACACACCTGATTACAAGTTTAATATGCTTACACTGGTATTAACTAATGAAAACCAGAGAAATCATTACTCCAAATGGAGGAATCTGTTCATCTAAAAATATATCAGAAAAAGTAGTAAAATGCTACTGTTGAAATGTAAGTGCATCCTGTATAATCTACTTCACCAGCACCTGCAGGTTTTAATTGACCATGATATTGAATTGTGGCTTTTGATAGATGTCTGAAATATTACAGATCAAATAAAGACTCAGGAAGGTCCCTGTTTTTAAAGTACAAATGTCTGAACAACATTTTTTAATGAGGTTTTGGGGGTTGATTTTTTTTATTTTTTTCCAAAAAATTATCAGGAGTTTTCTCCTAGAACATGAACCACAACCTATCACACTTGAAGGGCTCTTACTGACTTAATTCTGTTTTAGGTTTGGCTCACAGGACAGAGAAACAGGAGGAATGTTTTTATATAATTTTAGGAGTAAGTCTTAAAATTGTCTGAAAAAGTTATGTATATGTAATAAGGGAGTACAATGCCACCAGCATTATCCATTCAATACCAAAGTGAGGGACAAAGGCTTTCTGTATCATCGTGACTTGCTATGTATCACACACAGCATTAGTGAGGTTAATGGTAACTAACCAGTCATCGGTGGACACACGACAGTGATTTTGCTAGCCCAGTACAGGTAAACAGAATGAGTCCTGCTTTAACCTTGCATCCTCCGTGGCACAGGCTCAAAGCAAGCAAAGGATAGGTTGGCTGCTGCCTGTGCCCACATATTGTCAACACAGGTTGATGATGATGAGTAATAGATGGGAAAGATATGTGATGCTTAATTAATTACATTTGACTGCTGTGCTTTTTTTTTTTTTTAATTTATTTCTGCTGTATGCATTTTAAGTTTCTAGTAATTGCAAGCTTTTATTTTTGGGGAGGGTTTTGTGAAGAGTGTTGAAAACAATTTTATACTAGTTTATCCAAATGCAGATACTACCTGTTTATGGGCTTTCAATTAAGGGAGTGATGTGTTTGGCAGCTTGCACCTCAAATTAAACTCAGTTTCTTAATTTATGCATGTCTGTTCATCTGAAAGGCCATTATTACAAAGAAAGCAAAGATCTTTTGACAAATTGATATAGATCAATAAAATAGCTCAAGCAAATCACAAATGAACAGCTGCTATACCTCAGTGTCTACTTCCAACCAAACACAGACCCATTCCTTTTCCTGAATTTGCATCTATGGAACACTTTCATCAGCCTCTGTGTTTCATGTCACCTACTTCTACAGCCCAGGGAGATACCTCTAGTCTTCCTGTTTTCCTGGTATTTTTGCAGTCATGTCATTTTCAACATAAAAAAGGGTCACTGCTCAGCTTCATCCTTATGGTTTCTCCAATGTGTGCCTATCAATTCCAGAAAAAAATAATTAAAATTTTAAGCAAGGGGAAAAAAACAGGGGTTTGGGGTGTTCAGTTACAAAGAGAAGGTTCTGTCCAAACAATCCCACTCTTCACAGTACGCTGTCTGGGCTACATTTTTCTTCTTTATTCTTTTTCTTTTTTTTTTTTTTAATAGCCAAAATATTAAGTAGTTATAAAGTAGAATATCCAGAATGAAATCAAAAGAAACTAAGACTGCATTAGTATGTGTGCAGGAGTATACAGGAGGTGAGGCAGTGCATCAATGAGCAGAGGGAACATCTAGATTGCCAACCAGCTGATAAGACAGGTCTACTTGGATGTTTGAAAAGATACTGTCGGCAATCAAAAAAGGAGGAATTCTGAGGATGTACTGAACTAGACAGTGTACATTTAGTAGCACAAAAGTCACTTTACCAATGCCACATGGGATTTCAGTGAAGTGACAGAGCAGTGGACTGCAATGTCTATAGACTGCAGAGGAGACTCCACAGTTTATATTCTAGATATTTTTAAACTGCTGGCAGCACCGGAGCAAAAATTACTGCTATTCACAAACCTTTGTATTCTTTACCTGCTGCACATACAATCCTATGAGTATTAAACGCTACAAAAATAGCCTTATGAAAAATGCCGTATTTGTCTATGTGAACCTTTTCTGATGTTTGATGGCCACTTTGTATCATACATTTAAGACAGAGAAGGAAGAGATAACAACTTTTTAAAATGAATAGCATATCTGCTGCCTGTAGCTGAACATGCTCAACTTTTAAGCATCTTTCATAATTATAACATGGAAAACACCATCCTTCTAAAATTAGATGGTTGCAGATGTAGCAAGTGTCTGCTTATGTGAGTTCACTAAGCTACAGGTTCTCAGAAGTATCCTAAATAACCCAGGCAAGAGGACTGACCCCACAAGAATGTGAAAAAACTTGAACTCTGCATGCATGTAATCTGTTTCTGGAATTCCTATTCATTGTTATCCTGTCTTTTTTCTGCATATCATGCTGCTGGGCACAGAACAGATCACACAGACAAAGCATTGAAAAATTGCAGCCAAACACCCTTGAGCAGAGATGCCCCAGAATACACAGGTAAGTTGGCGAATATTGGATTTGCATCCTCAGTTTCATGTTAGGGCTGCTGGAAGTGTTTGATCTACACTCAGCAGAGCAGTTAGGTCCAGTAATGGGTCAATGTCAGCAGTTGCTTTCCCATGGCTTAGCAATAGTAGTAAGTACTTTTATGCTAAGTCATACTCATATGAATATCACTCCCAGAAATGAGTAGGAATCTGGTGTGCTCCTCTGGTTATCCAACTGCATGTGTGAAGGTAATCTTTGGTTTGGCAAAGAGATCAGGGATTTTCTATGCCTCTACTTGAACCATGCTCATAAGAGCTCAAAGATTAAGCAGGAAGAAGGGAGAAAATTGCTTGGCTTTAAGGTTCTGGAAAAGAAATAAATAGAGACTGAGTAGGTAGAAGGGCCAGAAGGTACAGGTAACTGTAAACAGAAGTTTATTACAAACTACTTATAGGTCAGTCCAAGATGTAAAACAAATGCAATGCACCCACACTTTCAAGGGAACTGCTCTGCTCAGACTTTGTGCATATTACTCTGGTATGTATGGGGGTAGACAGTAGGAGGGTATGGATACCTACATATGTGTAGACAGACCCTCGGTTCATACACCCAGTTTCATGCCAGAAACCACCAATGTCTAGAATGAAAATGAAGGAAATTGGCAGGACATCATGGATTCCAAGATATTTATAAACTTGGAAAGCTTTAACAATGTAAAGCTGTCTTAAGATGGAGCCAACTACTAAGAGTGCTGGCAGTCTGGAAACTAAAAAGCTCTGTATGTTCATCTATAGATATGTTTGAGTATGTTTCAGCATATTTGTGCTGCTCTTGTAATATACTAAAACTCAGAGCATATCCCTCAACCTGTCAAGAGCCAAGTCCATTGTTGCCTTTTGGTATTAGATTTTTGGTTTTCCTCTTCACCATCCCACCCCCAAACTCTTCATTAGTGCTATGTTGTTTGTATAGAAATTGAAATGACCTAAAAAACCTGTTGTTGACCAACAGAACATAATAGTGCTTTCACAACTACTGCATGACTTTTTCTTGATAAAGAGAACAAAACTCCAAGCTCATAAATTAATAGAAGATCTTTAACATTATGATGGTAACATTATTCCAACTTCTAAAAATAATGTGTGCTGGAAAACAGCTGAGTAATTATGAAACTGTGTCCAATAGAGAGCACATAGAATCACACTCGTGGTCTTCCATGTTGTGGTAAACCAGCTGAGGTGGCTGGGAAAGCTTTACAATAGCATCTGGAGGGATGTTGCCCACAGCTAGGACAGGGCATATGTGTTCAAACATGCAACTTTCATTCAAAACAGCATGTATGTAAAGAATTAAGGCTCTCAATGCCTTAAAAAAAAAAAAAAAAAAGCAGAAAACCCACCCCACTTTAGCTGCCTAATTGCCAACGCTAGTCTGAGTAATAAACAAAATGTGTTAGATACACTAATTTATAGAGAGCAATTATATACAATTAGTACCACATCCAATAGAATGATTCATATGACTGAAATGTTAAAATCACTGGCTATAGACTGCGAGGAAAGAGAGGGAAACTAAAGGACAAGCAGTGAATAGGGTACAACGAAGATAGAACTATCTGTTCTAAAATTATTGACAGAATAGAAAAAAAAAGGACTTGGAATGCTTATTGACCAACATATTAAAAGATAAATCACAAGACGAAGTAGTGGTGCAGGAGTCAGCATCAGGCTACCAGACTGAATCTAGGAAAAGGATGAACAGCCTTTTAAAAATCTGTCTGGGATAGGTAGAAAAATTGCATTGTGGAGGATGCTAAGCAGGAGTTATGCGCAGAAAATTTCACACAGTGAAAAAATCTTGGAGTCTCTGAAAACTCATGACAACTTTCTAATTAAAAAAGTATTTCAACAAGTTCAAGAAGGTTCTAGAAGAGACTTTGTTCTTATGGATAATAAATTATTTGTTGACAGTTATCAAAGTAGTAGTGGGCCCAGTATAACTTCATTTTTATGTGCAAACAAACTATAGTACCATCCGGTAGTAAAACAGCCAGCAGCCTTTCAGAAGTGATATACCAGATTGTGTTTTTCTTTCCATCTTCTCTTGTCTCTGAGTTAGGGGGTCCAAGCTCTTGCTGGTTTCAGAACTCAGTAGGAACTAAGAACTGGGAAACACTACCTGTCTCAAGATCTCATGGCTCATCGCTCATGGCACGTGACATTCAAAACCTCCTCATTTATCACTCACGCTGGGGGTGGTTGACCCCTGGTGCAGGAGATACACACATATATGTATACATAAATGTATGTATATACACAGCCAAAACCAGCTTTGAACAGATTTGAGAAGAATAGAACGTTTTAAACAGAGATGCAAATAGTAATAAGGAACTGTTTAAAAATACCTTGTAGAATATGGGAAAATAAGGAAGAACAAAAAAGAGAAAATCTGTTTAGCCATAGAACAAAACAGAAAATTTGTTTCAAAACTGTCCCAGTAAGGAGTGAAAAGATTTTTAGATAGATAGATAGATAGATAGATAGATAGATAGATAGATAGATAGATAGATAAGGGGAAAAATGACACACTGATTATAGCAAAAAAAATCATCAACATGATGCAAATAACTGAAAGGTCAAAAAACTCCACGTCCCATGGTGTTTGTAAAAAATATCATTTTAGATTTTCTAATATATATCAGAAAAAAATAATACCTTACAATGACTTCTCTACTATGCAACAAACATGAAATTATCGGTGTGCAGAAGTGAAATAATCATTCAACAAATATTTATGTTCTGGAAAGATGATACATTTATATTTCATAGAAAAGACAAAATACATTCCATTTTAACAAGCAGGGAGGACATTAAATAGCAACTATTAAATATTTTTAGATCTGCAAGATAAGTTTTCACCAAAAAAATACATTGGCAAAGAAACTCCATGAAACACTACAATTGACTTTTAACAAATCCTGAAAAAGTTAACATTGTGCCAATGCTTTAAAAAGACATGTCTACATAGCTCGAGCCTATACCACTGACGTAAATCCTGCATTAAGTAATGGTAATAATGTGTTGTAGACAGTGAAGACTTGAAGGTGATAGCATAATGTAGAGGACTGTGGTTGTGTGGAAAACAATCAACCTTCATCTTCTTTTGTGATGGTATTCCAGGTTTGACTGTTAAATATACCTGCTTCTGTTGTAGTCAGAATAAAAATCAACCAGTTTCCTTAATGAAGACAAAATATTGCAGATTACTAGATTACAGTCTGGAAGGAACAACACGAAGAGGATATTCCTAATAATAGAAAGTATTTTAGCCCAACATAAAAAGGCATGGCATGAATAGTTGGAAGCTGATGTTAACTAAACTTCTATTAGAAATATATTTTAAAAGCAAGGTCAATTCAACTGTGAAACTATTTATCAAAAGATAGAGAATTCTTAATATTTGCAATCTTCAAAACAAATCTGGGTACCTTTTCCAAATGCACATTATCTTAAACAGAAGTTGTGAGAATAGGGAAAAATTTAGGTGGCTTTTTTTTTTTTGATTGACATGCCTCATGGCCCTAAAATTTGCAAAATTTTCAATTAAATCAAAAGGAATTTTACCACTGACTTCAGTAGGAATAGCTCTTCTGTATGAATAACCTCATATAATGACTGAAGATAATCAGGATTATTCAAGATAGAGCTCATGGCCATGAGCATATTAAGATGTTTGGATTTTGAAATATAGCTATTAATATCAGAAATTATTTTTTCTCATATTTAAGGTTTCAAATGGTTGCCATTTCAAAGATACTAACTTCTCAACAGTTAAAGTAAAAATATCTTCCAAAGGCAGAGGAAAAGGCAGCTCCGATGCACAAGAAATTTAAAACCACTCTGAGCACAAAACTAGAAAATATATGACCATGTATAATCCTGTACCAGCATCAAGGAATGGGCAGTATATCTGTTAAACAAGGGGCCAAGGTGTCTGCATTAATGCAGATCAACTCTGTTACCTGACACTTGTGGTGGCTACCTGTGCTACCATCCTCTGATAGTCAACTGGCAGACTACCAGATGCAGTCAGTGAGATGGACTCAAAATATTTAGTTGGACAAATCCTTTCTAACTGCATGTTTCCTAAATTTAACAGAGGATTGAAGAGGAATCCTAATTCCAATAGTTCCATCACTTCAGAATTCAGTGCTGATGCTGGTTGAGTTATAAGACCACTCTTACCAAAGACAGAAAAAATATTTTATACCTCTCTTTATCTTATTCAACTGCTCTCAGAAAACTCCATATATGTTTTCGTAGTGAACAAAAAAGAGACAACTTTAACATTTTAACATGACTTTCTTTTAATAATACTTATGGAAGAAGATGTTGCTCTGTGCCAAATTACAGACCACTGTTTGAATGAAATCTCTCTACCTAGGGATTCTTCCCACCTCTTCATATATTTGCATTTATCTTCCAAATCTATTTTAATGAGCTCTATATAAAAATGAGAGCTCATACTTCTCGAGCCTGATGAACGGGTAATTATTGTTTTGATTCCCTTGAGAGGTCTTTGAAAACCCATCTTGTCATGGAAGTTAAGGGCATAATGTTTTAATTGCAGGTAGGAGAGTGATGGGATAGTGTTTAAGATTAATATTCTACCACGTAACCATTGTCCAAAATACCTTTACACAAATGACCTATCAATTGTGATGCAGCTTTCACCTGTATGTTTAAGAGAGGTTAGATTTTTCTGCCAGGGAGTCTCAATTATTATCTCTCTCTCTGCAAAACTAAGAGCTGGTTTTGGAATTTCTCTACTTCAGGAGTTTACAGTAAGATAAAGCAATATGCTCTAAAGATAAAAATTTAGGTCCATGCTTAATTGATGACCTTCTCACAATTAACAGGAGAACCTACTCTTTCCAACCTAATTTTGGTGTCCATATGCTGCATCCTCGTGCTGCTGGATACCATATCAAAAGATGACAGTTTCCAGAAACATTGCCTCTACATCAGCTATTAGACAGATGATGTAATGGGTGCACCAATGGGTAATGGGTGCAGCAAATTCTGTTTGCCCTAAGGCACAGTGTCCCTGGGATCAGTGACATAGTGGGAATATTGTTTACACTAACAGTAGTAGCAGTGAAGTAGAGTTCAAATGTTCCACAGCTAATAGAGCTTATCAGAATTGATTCAATCCTACTTTTTCAACATCAAAATAAAATAACATAAAATAACATTTAAATTAAATTAAATTAAATTTTAAAAGCCAAACACAGCGTATTGTTCAGGTCAAGATCAGGCAAGGGTTAGGAGCAGAAACATGGCCAAACCAGGGATTTGGAGGACCAGCCTGTGGGGAGAGAAGCTACCAGTTGAATCACGCAATTGTGACATAGCTCCTAGAAGAGCAATTGGAAATGAACTTCCTACAGCAAACTTTTTAGCTAACAGTTCAGTAACTGATTGATTTAACACCTAGTTTTTCAAAATCAGATTGTACCATCCCTTCCACTATGCAGATTAAAGAAATTAATTCATGATGTCTGCTTAAGTACCAAAATAAAAAAAAAGCTTATTCTCTGTAGCCCTTCTATAAAGAATAAATTAGTATGTTTTTATTTTTACATCTATTTCACTTCAAAATGCATCTATTTTTAAATTTTGAGGGGAAATAACTTTTCTTTAAAGAAAAATGAAATAAAATGGTTTTCCTCAGATTAAAAGAAACTTTTGATTAATCCAAAATGAATGTTTTCCAGTTTACATTTCAGAAAGAAGAATATAAATTAGCTTTACATTGGCTCAGAAGGTATGTTTTTTCAATTTTTTTCCAGCATCAAACAAAAAAAAAGTAATTTTATTTACTCAGCTCTCTACACAGATATAAATGGAGCTTGCAGGAGAGACAGGTGCTCAGCATCTTTGAAAATCAGACCATTAAAGTAATGATTTTACCCTATTGATCTTAAAGAGAAAGGAAATTGTACAATGAATATATTTAGAGATGATACCAAATTAGGAAGGACTGGAAATAGCAAACATCAGAGGATCTTAGAAAGCATTAAAACAAATACAATTTAATGTGGATAAATGTAAAATAATACACATGGAAGAAAATACTACCTGGCATAAAATCAAAGGAACATTCTACAGGAAGAGCAGTAACGTGGAAAAGATTTGGGGTGAGAGATAAGAACATATTGGACATGAGGTTTCAATTTCATGACGCTGCACAAGCAGCAGATTTATTCATGAAAACAGAGAGATATGAATTAAGATTTTGATTTGCTTTTTGCTAATGACTGATGTAGTGTTGTACTTATCATTAGCCAAATTCACGGTTATTTGGAGAAGTCAAATTATTCAGAATATCCTTTTTTATTTTTTCTTTTTTTGTTATATTACCTTTCTGCAAACAAATTAATCTGTTATTATGTTCAGTATGCACTGCATGTGTCACAAAGAGACTCCAGGAAATGATGATAGAAACAAGTATTACAAGGTGCAATCTATTTTGTTAGAGGCAATGGGCACTCCATGGTGAGACCTTAAGGAAAAGAAGCTATGATAACAGTCTTTAAGCATTTAAATGGCAATAATCCAAAAAGAGAGAGAGATGATTAACCGAGGTTGGAAATGGTATGTTAAGGAACAATCACTTGAAAGGGGTAGAAATGTGTATATAAAAATTAAAAACAAAATGTAAGTCACAAGGACAATGAGATGAAGAGAATAATTGCCCTAGAGGTAGCTAATGCATCATGTCTATGTGTTCTTCACTGGAGATTTCATAAAACCTCATGGAGATTTGCAGAAGAGAAGCTCTCCATGTAGGGTATTGGACTATTCTCTCTAGATGATCCTTTCCACTTGTTCCAGTCTCAGCGTGTTCTGCTGTGTTTCTATCAATCTACCTGCCATGGTTTAGCCCCCATCAGCAGCTAAGCACCATGTGTCTATATGCTTTTGCTTTGATAATGTTTTTTCCAGTTCAAGCTGATAAGGTTTGATCTGGAAAAACAGAGGAGCTGGCAGGCACTATTGGGTTTATCAGGTTTGGCATTTTTGCAGCAGTGTTCAGATACATCCTTGACCAAGCATAACAGGCAACTTTCTGAAACTCCCAAGTTCAAGGCTGACAATTTCAGAGCCTTGATGCTTTTATTAATAGGTGTCTCAGTAAATGAATCATTCTGCTCAGAGGAAATGTTCCAGAGCTTCTTCAGATGCGAGGATGGAGCTCAGAGATAGTAAGCTTGCATTTCACAGCTTCAAGAGGTTTTCTGCAACCATACGATTTTTTATTTCCAAGTGAATATTGAATTTCTGAAGAACAGGATGACAGTCTCGGTTAAAAATTTTTTAAAAGTAAGAAAAATTCTCTAGGTTTCTTCCCCAGCATACCCCTGTTCAATCTGATCCTTGAATGCAGGGATTTTAAGATAGGAATCACATGGCTAACATTAAACTCTTGTTACAGGATTAGGGGCCTCATCTTGAGCCAGTTTAAATTGAGCGTAGCTCCGATGACTTCAGCAGGTTTTACCCTTTCACAGCAATTGAGCATCTGACCATAAAGATGTCTTGGGCTGGTTTATTACAGGAATAGTTAGGTATGTTCCTATTTGATTTCTAACTCCAAGTTTTCTTGACCTCTTATAGTTGTCTAGTTCTTGACAAACCGAAATAACAAATGACATGCAGATTGAAATATCTGAAAGCGCCTTGCAAAGTAGGAAGTGCAATGAAGAAAACCTGACAATGCAACATTGTGTTGTCCCTTTTTCGTGCATTATGTCACACATTTTAATTGCC
The DNA here is from genome assembly GCA_013399135.1 of Heliornis fulica. NCBI lineage: Eukaryota > Metazoa > Chordata > Aves > Gruiformes > Heliornithidae > Heliornis > Heliornis fulica. Next base: position 58,355 of record VXBZ01007454.1, on the reverse strand, counting down.
TGTGTGCACACATTTTTTTCACACACCTACTGCCACACATTATATATTGGTTGGCATAAGACTCCTGTTCCTTCTATCTGTTCCATTCCATGTGTGGGTCCCAGCCTAATTTACAGTCCTGCAATCCAAACCCTACATAAAATACACAAATACACATGAGCTTTTCCATAGTGACTTATTAATTATTTTCATGGCATCTTATGAGAAAAACACTTCAATTCCCTTTCCACAGATGGGAGAACTGAGAAATCAAAGGAATGTGGCCAGCTTTGGGCCACAAAGTGGACTATTCCAATAAACAGGATCAAAATACTGCAATGATGATGAACACAGTGGTCACCTGTAAAAATATTGTTGTAATGCTACTTATGGAATTTCTGGTACAGCGACAAATATAAACTTTTCAAGGTCTACCGCTTAACCACTTGATCATACTTTGAGTTCATGAAATCTCTTATTTTACACACTTGTTTTCTCTCTGCACAACATGATGTGGGGATTCCAGCAACAAGCCTCCTTGCAGCATGATGAATCTTTGACAAGTACCTGTTTTTGTCATGTTAGAACTCTGAAAATAATGTAAATTTTTCATTATTGATTACATGTGTATTTTAATTACCTTTAAATTACATCTGGAATTCCTGAATCTCTGCACTGTGGCATCATCTTGCAAAAAGTATGAAGTAATGGGTAAGCAACCTTGCCTGTAAACTGGATCCTCATATCCTTCTATATAAGGCTTCATCATCAATATGTACTAATAATATGCAGTATAAGAGATTCAGGACAGTTGAAAATCTTTGGTGTATTTGTTCCTGAAAACTTGTTAAGAAATTATGTATCTCAAAGTTTTTTGTTATTATTATCATTGTGATTATTTGTACAAAAAATGAAGGCATATGGAAAAGTTATTTGTACACTTTTATTCATCTCAATATTTTATCTTTGTTATGATAACAAATTTATACTGTCCCAAGGTGTATCAGTCATCTGCTTACTATAGACTGGTTTGGTATAGTGGAAGATAAGATATTGACAGTTCTCTACAGCAGAGATTAAAGCGATTCCCTGCAAGGATAGTCAGAGGACCTGCTCACTCATTTGATCACTCTTGTGTGGGGTCCAGCAGGATCCTGTTTTGTGTGTTGGCCTCCTTTTCAGAGTTTTTTATAAGAAACTAAAAGAAAGGGAGATATATTTAAAGATGAGGTTGCATCTCTTTTTCACCAAGGAATATGGTCTCTCCTACACTGGAAGGATGAGAATGTTGAACATCATGAGAAAGGCTGTGTTTACAGTACTTTTTTGGCTGGAACTAAAAATGGAAATGTCAGAAGATCCTAAAGGAAACATATACTTGGGAAATGTTTAGTCTAAAGATGCAGGTTAAAGATCTCTGGGCCTTCTTCTAAAGCTTCTGGGTGAGCGGATGATCTTTGAATACTTACCTGAATGCCACAACCTGCAAGATTAAACCAGGAAGATTGGATACACTAGTTTAGAATATATGGTCACATTGATGTCACAAACACAAAAAGACAAATCTGAACTGCAGATGTAGCTCTTCTATGGCAATGCAGCTTCTCCAGATGTTGCATTTCAACAAAGAGTTTCTCTCAGCATCGGGTTTTCAAAATCAATATTCAGTTTTCTAAACAGCTGTGATCTGTCTAGACAGGAATCTTTTAATTTACAATGTCACAACTCAGATTTTACTTTTTTTTTAATCCTAAACCCTTTGAAAGGAAGCCCACATCATACAGAAAAGATATTGTACCCCTCAGGTAAGCAACACACAATAGCCACCTTAGAAGCAGAGACACTAGGCAGATGGATGGACTTACACACTCTTACCAATACCTGCTAGCATAGTTCTGCTGATCTAAAGGTCAGAAAGCAAAGAGCAATCCAGAACATCAACATAGTTGTGGATACTCCTCCCCAGAGGACACGTTTTTCAAGGTTCTGCAAAATCAGGTTGGCAGAAAAGATGTAATCTTGCTCCCACGTCTCATGCAAAACCACAGGAAATAGCACTCATGTTCTTCACGCCAGAATTCAAGACATACATAATCAAGTGCCATATAGTCCCTTACTGTAAAGTGTAGTCTGGAGGCTTTGACTTGCTGTCTGTGGTCAAACAATGTGTCTGAGCAAGCACACAGAATAATTTTTTTCACCTGTAAAAATTATTTTTCATTGTCATCATCATGAAGGTGTTTGTATGATTCATCCCTCAAACAGCTGCTTTTCTAGATACATTCTCCTTTCCAATGGCTAGCATGTGCATCACAATCATTCTGTATAGGTGCTTAATGCCAAAATGGGATATCTAGTTCCGTTTCACCTCTTATTCCCTCCTTATCCTTTTTTGACCACTTCATACTTTTCTTACACCAGTAGAAATGCACTGAAATGTGAAAGCAGAGTCTGTTCAAAACTAATTCTCCAATGGGAAATTTACATTCTCACTTCTGCAACCTCTCTATTTAGCAATCGTTAGAGAAAATAAGAAAAATGAAATTGCTGAACAGAAATGATTGAAGCCTTATTACAGCAAAAAGCTAAATTATTTTATAAAGGCTGATTTTTTAGAATATGAACCCTTTTCAAATTCTAAAAACGTTTGTCTATTTTAGACATTTGTAAGACATTTGGCAAGTACTGCTTAGGAGATGATAGTGAAATTTAATTTTAACGTTTGAAAAACTTAGTTTAGGTCAGAAATGGGAACTTATTTGAAGAGCTGAGCCTCTGCTGTGAAGGACAGATCTTGTATCACACAGACAACAGGAATTCATTTCTGGCAATCTTCACTAATGGAATTTAGACAAGACAGGATATTGTGAACTATGAATTACATGCCAAAACCAAAGCTTGAGGCTCAGGGTAGTTGACTTAACTCCATTGCATGACAGTTGTGCATACTACCATTCTAAAGAACACCAGTTCTAACAAGCAGTGTTAATGTTTGAATACCAGTGTTATTTTACACATTGCCGTCACCTCCTCAGTTCTGTACACAGTTCCAAGGCTACAGGTGAAAGGCTCTAGATACTCTGATCATGATTTCTCATCCTATCAATCCCTTTTTTCTACCTTCCCTCTTTCTCAGAACTGCATATTAGCAGTCTGGAAACCTGGTGGCTCCTAAAGAGAAAAGAGGGACATTAGGGCTATTAGAAGGTACAAAATGTGAGCCGTAGCTTCCTCTTATCTGTCCGCAGCTCTTGTGGAAAATGTGAAACCCAGAAGACAGCTACTGGCTAGGGAAGCTTGAAAAATGAATCTGCGTGAGGTGCCAAGAAACTAGAGCACAGGTGAACACATAAAATCTAGCCCTGCACAGAGGGTTTGGGACTTTGGAATCCAGCAGGTCCAAGAGTAATTTTCACAGTCTGTTCTGCCATGGAGTAGAGAAAGAGTAAGACTTACCTGCACTGGAACAATTTAGTAGCCATGTCCCCATGGAAATCCTATGGGAAATAATGTCATTTTAGCCTCTTCCCTAGAGTATTTACTGATAGAGGGGACAATCAGGCCCAGACATATTACATACAGATTATCCACTTAATCTCATTTCAACAATTATTGGTATCTCTCCTCCTGCATTTGTTTTAAACAGACAAATGTATCTTCTTTTAACTGCTGCATAAAAGGGTGTCTCTTTCACTGTGTTAAAGCCTAACCTTCAAAATTAACTTTTCTTTATAAAATAAAAGGGAAATACATTTGATGGAGGAAATTACAACTAAATTAAGATCAGCATTAGATAAACAAATCCTTAAATGGCTGCTAGCTATTGATTTACTTTCTGAACTGATTTCTCTGGCTCAAAAACTCTTTCCCTTGCTTGGTTGGTAATATACGTTTCAACCCTAGGGTTTGGTCTACACTAAGGAAATTTCTGCCAAATCATCAGTGGTTTTAGAATTTATTTGCCAACACAGTTTTAAAAGTAATTGGAATTGTTGTTTAGGCTTCACTGTGTTGGAATCAAGTAATAACAATTTGAATTGTTTGGCGCTTCATCTATCCAAGGACTTGAACTGGCTTTTAAGCAAGAATTCAAGAGCCCATATTAAGAAGTAATGACACTCCTGGGAGCTCTGAGTGACATTGAGCCTCTGAGTTCACAGCTTTCTTCATCGCTCCCAGTGTTCTGGGATTTTTATCATATTTCACTGAAAGAAGAGGGTTGGGTTTGGGTTTTTTTAAACATGCTCTTAAGCACCAAACTCATGCATCATTTGATAGGTACAGATTGTAAACGTTTTAACATAGTGCAGGTATTTATGAATTTGTGTTCCAATAGGGAACTTCAACCAGTAAGTAATGTTAAAAATGCAGAGGCTGTCAGACTTTCTAGGTAATATTGTCAGTACCACTGACAATAGTACGGTTCTGCATTAGGTCTCCATGTAAATTTCTGTTTAAGGATATAGCATCTGTTAACATGCAAGCTTGAAAATTGAACCTGCAACCACATTTCTTTTGGTTAATATTTTTATAAATATAATATAATGTGCTGAGTAATTTTATAGCACCAAGGATGAGCACGCACCATGAACAAACAGTTGTTACTTTCAAAAGTCTTTTATTGTAAACTCAGAAAAATTGTGAAATTAGTGGCTTCTCTACAAAGAAAAAAAAAAAGAAAATAAAAAGCCTTCTGTATCTTCTGTATTATGAAAAAAGCAGTCTTAGAATTTTGCTTTAACTACCTTGAAATCACTTATGTAACTGCATTTTGATGGGCACAGATGCAAGGTTTCTATTAAATAACAGCTGTATTTCCTGGAGGGGAGGCCCTTTTAATAGCAAAAAAAAAAAAAAAACTTTGTAGAGTAGGCATTTAGCTCTGCTTTCTCCAGTAGATGTCACTTGCAGTACATAATAATTCATGTAAAGAAGTCAGAGTATATAGAAATGCATTGCTTTCCTTCAAATATGCAAGCCAAATTAAAAAGCCATTTTAGTGCCCTGTGTATGTAGTAAGTTTGGCATTTGGTATATTTTAACAGATGGCGTTGAAATAACAAAAGGTAAAGCATTTTTGTTTCAAATTGATCAGTGAGGATTATGTCCCTATCTCCTGTTATTTGAAAGAGCAGAAGGAGGGAAATTTACTTGTTGACACATGTGAAATCTGGGTCATACATGATCTAATATTGTATTGACTCGGATTTGGCAATTACCAGATTCAAGCTAAAGTGAATCTGTATTATGTACATTTTTTTTTTAATTTCAGAAGCATTAGCATTCTGGATGAAACTTTGTAGGGAAAAATTAGAGGACACACACCCCCCAAGAGCAGAGCTGTTTTCTTGCATCCACAAAGGAGAACTTGTAGGTATATTACATAGTTAAGGGAAGTGCCTTATGTTATAGTTGATTAGAAATGTAAGTGATGTTCTAGGAGCTTCTGATATGATTTCTATTAATTTTTAATCTACTTCTTTTACTATAATGGTATTGCAACAACCCCGTCTTCAGTCAAATCACTATGGACTTATGCAAATGCAAAACACTCGTCTCTGGTCCCTCAGTGCCTCAGGGATACACCTTGCCTCCATGATCTCAAGGCCACTGCTGATGGTGAATTATCAGCAAAGATCCACATTTTATAGCTTGCATCATTTTCCCTGTGTTCAACTGACGTGTCAGCTGAGACTCTATGTCATTGGATTTAGGTGCTGGTTTTCACTTGCTGGCTGACCATAGTTTTTGATGTCTCCTGTTTGGAGCCATCCCTCCGCTGCTGCTCGCCATGGCAGTCCTTCCTCTCACCAGGTACAGGAATGGTACAACTGCTGTATTTATTTCCATTTCACTCTGTGATGAGGCAACTAGAAGACCCAGTTTTGGACTACCTTTTTCTTCCTGGTTTCTGATCAAAGAGCCACAGAAAAATCCAAAGCACAGGTGAGAAAGGAGGGTCAAATGTAGATATGCTTTCTTCTTGTCTTGTTCCCAGGTGATTCCTCTATCTCCCCCAAGCAGTCACACACAGATAACTTCTAGAGCTTTCAGGAGCAAAGTAGGAAGGAACCACAGAGATGTGGACATTACCCCCACTATTATATCTTTGTTCTCTCTCACGAGAGACTTGAATATTTCAAATATGGATAAACCACATCCTGCTCTAGGAAACAGTTTGAGGAACCTACCATGGGAGAGTAGTGGAGATCGTTAAAGCTTTGTCTCTCATCCCCAAAGAAACCTGATGTACACTGTAAATGGGAAGAGTAAAATCCTAGAAATGCAATAGAAATAGTTTTTTCCCCAAAATGCAGCTAAAGGTAAAATACTGAATGGGAAACTAAAAGACCAGCTCCTGCAAATTTGGTCCTAGTAAGAGGTACATGCTGTGTAGATATGGAAGGAGGCATATAGTTCATCTCTGATGAACCTGGTCAGTCTCTGTGAGAGAGACAGAAGGAAATCTAAGACTGTTGCCTTCAAGCTCTCTGTGATGCCCACAAGGTAACTTTCCCTTTTGGTTTTCCTAAAGGGAGATTCATTTCTCTCTCCTCAGATTCTGAAGGTCAGAGTGAATGGCCCTGAAACGGTAATCTGGCCTTTTACATTCCTGAGTGGCTCTTCTTACTTATCTGCTGTTTATCCATGCTGAGGAATACGCAGATTTAAAGAATTTACTGCTGAAAGCTCTCTGGATTTAAACATGGCACATACGGGTATCTTTTGATATTGTGATGGCATGAGAGACACATCAGCTTCTGACAAGCTCATCTAGGGGATTTGGGGGGGACAAGAGGTTATCCCTTTCCTAAGTTATTCGACATCTGGGTTTCTCCTTCTACAATGTTTTGACATGAGTTAATTGCCAGCTTCATTCATGTGAGTGGATGGTTTTAAAGGCAGCACTGCAAGAAGTCATGTGCTTCTTCTTAAAGGACCAGAGCACCCTATACCATTTCCAAATTGATATCCCTGCTTGGATTTGCTATCAGTATCGGTAAATGTATATATTTAGTTTCACTTGACCCAGCAAAGCTCCATCTGTCACGCCAGAGAGTAAGGGCCTCACACTGGATGTAAAGGACATTGAAGAAAGGGAATTGGTTAGTTTATTAGAGTGAGCATTAAGTAATCAAAATAGAAACCCTTAATAAAAGCAAACACCCTGGAGTAATTTCCAATGGGCAGATTACTTCTGGCAGTTTTGCCTTTTGGTTCTGTGTTCTCATCAACATTTTAAGCCGTTCAATTTCAAATATCCACAGAACTCACAATTAAGACAAGAGATCCAATACTTTATCGATGCTTACAGCCAGCAAAATGAAGAAGCTCTGATTTAAATGGTCAGGCCAGCCATCCTTCAAGCTATCATTCTTTTAAATCCCTGTGCTCCAGCAATTTGCTCCTAGACTTGCAACTCATCTGATTCCCGCTTCTGAGAACTAAATTCTCTAAAACAAGTAGATAACCTCCACTGGCTATGATTTTATGACAGTATTTGATTAACAGGTGATCCTTCTACTGAAGTCAAGTGAGGCAAGTAATTATTCTATTTCACAGTATTGCTGTTCAGGTATTGTTGACAACTGAATTTTTTTGTCATACTAAGCAACACGACACAGGATATTGGCTGCTCAAAGGAAACTATAATTCTCTTTGGGGTGTGGGGGGTGTTTAAAAGTTATACCTGGTCATTTTACACATGGCATGTCTCTGAGTACATGCAAAAATATAGCACATTCAAAAAGAATATTTATGTGTCCCCTCTTCACTACATGTGTGGTATATATTGCCCATGTCACAAAAACAGTAACCACAATTTACAAGTATATGCACAATCAAATTGCTATTGATTTAGCAATGCCTTTCTCTGATGTCCCTTGCCTTAACCTCATTTATAAAGCTGTTTTGCATTATTTCAAACTGTCAATGATTTGTGACTCATGAATATTCAAATCTAATTTGCACTTACCTTTTTTGCATGCATGCTTACTTGTAATATGTCTTATTTGCCCTTTGTTTTGTGTTTATTTGCAGATTGTTTAGTGAAATAAACTCTGCTTTTAAAGTAACAGCATCTAGTTAAACACAAGTTATGCAATTCTCGCCTTACTACAGTTTTAGATCAATGTAGCTCCATTAAGTTCAGTAGAGTTTCTGCCACTTAGGTTAAGAGAACATAATGAAGTCCATGAACTCTTTCTGACTGTTTTCTCTCTGTCCCTGAGTTCATATCAACATAATTTAGTACATTTTATTGGAATACCAATGGATCTGTTTGGTATTTTATTCAGAAAGAAATATCAAGGCTATGAAATATCATCCTAATGCATAAAAGGTTTAGGAGAGTTCAGATCTTCAGATCTGAATAAAAATTAAGAATTCAGTCTTCTGGTTTAGAAGTGTTCTTTGATAACACTATAATGGGGGGGGGAACACCTTATTTTGACTTATTTTTATGGCTATAATAATAAACCCCTTCCCAGGAAACAAAGTAACCCATCTAGAAGGATAATAATTGCAGTACACCAGATACAAAATCCCATTTTTACATGCATTTTAATCTACAAAAAAAAAAAGGTCTGTTGAACTCTTAGGTGCCCAAGGAAAGCAGGACTGAGATCTTTCTGTCCTTCTTCCCATGTGTGGAGGATTATACAATGCCTCTCAAATACTAAATATCGTGCTAGATGTTTATTTTGGGAACAGTTACCATTAACGTATTGGCTGTAAACAGGTCCTTCTTCAGTGAATGGCATCTGGAAACAACAGCAAAAAGAAATTTCCTCCTGGATCAAACAGTATCATCTCAGTTGAATATCAAAAGCTGCTTACCAGGGAAAGTGATCTGAAGTTAAATTTGGGGAAGGGGGGGAATGGACAGTCAATTGGTGATTCTCCATAATCTTTGAAAGCTGAAATTAACCTACAGTGACAAAACTAGTTATGTTCCTGGGTTCATAGTGCAACCTTTTTTACAAAGCAGCTCTAGGCAGTTCAGATGGCTCTTGTTTTGATCATGTTTATGACCATATACATGAACCTTAAAACAAGCAGGATTTTTCTTTGAACAAGTATTAGGTGAATATATTTCCTTATTAGGTGAGTAATGCCAGGACCATGCTTTTAAATGGCATGTCTCAGCTGTTGTGAAGTCCAAGGTAAAGTCGTGTGCCTTCAAACACCCAAGAAATAGTATTATCCAGTATGACACATGCCTAGATATGTCTTATTGTGATCATAATATAGCCTCAAGCTAAGAGCACAGGACAATCACTTGTGTGTTATTTTTTCAATGCTGTTTATGTTTATCTGCATCAAATAAAAGCTTCTGCCAAAGCTATTTATGCCATTGATCAATAGAACTATTAGTGATGGTTTATAAATGCATAAGAGACAAGTTTTAAATTTAGCATGTACTTTAAAAATGAAATCTATTAGTACATTAACTTGATCATGTTTCATCACTGAAAAGCCTGCTCGTTTTGAAAAATGCTTTTGAAAAGGCAGAATGTACCACCACAACACGAGAGATACTTAAAGTGTCAAACAAAACTGGCTGTGAATCACCTAAGTATGAATTAAAGAACCGACATTTTCCTGTGCCGAAGGCTTACTGCAAGGGAGGTGACCATCCACATTTACTATCAGGAGGACCTGAAAAGCTGAGTGCTTTACCCAAGCAGACTTGGCAACTTGCAGAATCCTGCCCTGTGTCCTGCATTCATGTTTTCTGTCAGTTAATGGGTCTTTGGTTTGGGAACGAAGATATTGAAGGCTATCCGCATGGAAAACATTGGTGACAGAGATTTGCAGCATGGTTTTTCTATGAAGTTTTGCCCTCCCCAATAGGTGAGGCTTACAGACTGAATGGCAGCCTTCAGGTGAGTGAGGATTAAAGCCTGTATAACATCTCAGTGTGCCAGGTTTTTGGACCTGTTTTTGCTGTGCAGTCACACACTGTAGGTCAGTTTTCTTTCTAAGGCACTAACATTAAAGTCAGTGGTTATACAGCACAGATGAGTTTTGCTCTTTGACTTCATTGGCTCACTGTGATGGGCAGGCAAAACATGGTGAGTATGTAAGATTTCAGATGTAAGATGTCAGTATGTAAGATGTATGTAAGATGTCAGAGGTACACTTTAGACATAGGGCTTGTTGTCTGCAATTTGGAGCAGTCTCTGCTCTTTAACATCACTACCAGAAAGAAGATACCATTCAATTCCCCCTGAATACAAATGCCTAGATCATTTTGTTCTAATATGGAAGACTTTGATGTCTGAGAATGTGCTACAGCTAGATGTTGTCCCTCTGGTTCCTCTTCATTGGTCCTGTGGGGACCATTTTCTGCCATGAGAACTGGATCTTCCCATTCTCTGCAATGTCACCATGAATCACACTGCTCAACCTGCCAATATTCAAATGGAAGAACACAATTTTCAGAATTATGAAGAACAGGGAGAAAAAAATAAAATGGCAGCAATCATGGAGGGTTCACCTTCATAAAATACTACATTCCCTAACTTGCCTTATACCAGACTTTTTATTGCCCTGCATTGGTGAATTAATTTATCAGGAGAGATGAAAGGAGCCAGTGTCTCTGTTTCTAGTTCATCCATGTTTGTGTCCTGGGTATCTTCTGATAATAGGGAGGGCGAAGTCCTGTAGTCCAAGGCAACATGTCTAATCTTCTTGTGTATCTTAGATCACTTACAGTGAGGGTTAAACTAAAATCATCTAAACTAAAATGTTTCCTGCTTGCATAAATATATATACANAAACCTCTGGGGCAAATGTTTGCATTGAATTGTTGAAAGAGTCTGAGATTGGCAACGCCACCCTGCCCTTGGCTAATGAGCCTTCCCCGAGAGAATATCAAGTGCAATTACCTTTCAGGGAATAACAACATACCAAAGAACCATGGACCCTGCAGAGAAAAACGAAACACACATTCGTAGGTAGAAACCGCTATGAATCAGCATTAATTATCCAATAGAGAGAACAGGGTTGCAATAAGTCTCTGTTCCTGACTCGCACCATAGATCACAGCAAATGTGAGCTACTTATATAAAAAACATTTGCAAAGTTCAGTCCGCCCTAACCCCCCTCTCCTCCCGTGTACACTTCTGCACTCGGGTTGCGGCTGGGGGCTACGCTTTAGGGACAAGTTTCCTGACCCCCAGTTTGGAGACGACTGGGAGAGGCGATAAAAAGGGGACTGGTGGCAGTGAGGGACCGTGAACGTCAGCGGGACAGTTAACACAACGCAAAGAACGATTCGAGGTTTGCCCTGCGCCAGCGTGGCCATGGACACGAAGCCTCTTCCATTCAGGAGGTCGGGCAGCCGCCTGCCTTCGGCCTCGGAGCCGGGCGAACTTTGTCCCGCCGCAAACGCAGAGACGAGGGGACAGTCCCGTGGGAGTGGGTTTGGCTCTGCGCATTCCTAGGAAGGAGACCGGGCTGGATGGGGAGGGGAGCGGGAAAACCGCGTATTTTGGGTTGAGTGAGTTGGGAAAGTAAACCAAACCAAACCCGCGTGGAAGTCTATGTCCAGCGCTAGAGAGGTGTCAGGGGCCGTTGGACACCGCCGTGACTGCCTCAGTCCGCGCCCCCACGCTGCGGCGCGTCCTCCTGCGCAGGCACGGCTGCTCGCCGGGGCTCTGCGCACAGGCAGCCACGGCGGCGGAGCGGAGCGGAGCGGGGCGGGCGGGCGAGAGGCGGCACAGCGCTCCGCAGCNGCTCCGCAGCCTCCCGCAGAACCCGACAGCGGTTGTCTGGTGCGGCCCGGGACGGATCCCCAGGGAGCCGAGAAACCCCGCCGCAAACTCTTCGGACGTGAAAACGGTGCTGAGAAGGGCCGGGTGCTTTGCTGAAACAAGGCGCACGTATATTGAGTTTGTCAGGGATCATAAAATGTGAATTGATTATTCAAACAGCCATTGATTATAAAAGAATGCTTACTGCAGCAATGGGAAAGGTTAAAAGGAAATTGACCCTCTGCGTACGTGACATAAAGTCATTAGGTAAATGAGATATTCATACAGGGTGTAATCAAGGTCATGCTAATTTTATTTGCCGTGTTCAACTCAAATCTTGAGCTTCGTTTGGAGGCAGCAAATCGTCCCCAAGGGAACCGAAACGCCAGGTAGACCCCAGGTGCCGCAGAAAACGCGTAAATAAAAGCCAAGGATGGCTACAAATTACCCCGAAGCCCTGTGCCCACGAGAGGGTCCGAGACCGACCCCCGGCGTGGTGGCGGGAGGGCGGAGCGGCTCCTACGGAGAGGCGCGAAGCAGCGCGCAGGATCGGGCCTCCCCGGAGGGGTGTTCTCACCTCGCTGCTCCCGGGGTCGCCTCCTCTGAGCCTGGGAGAGCTAGAAAGGCAGGCAACGTCAAAGATCCTAGCCTCTCCCAGATAGGATGAGAACGTGTAAAAAAATTAGATGTATTTATGCACATATTTATCCCCTCTAATTATAGAAATTAATCCTCTTACTTATGGCTAAAAGGTAACGTCTAAGGCGTCCCTTTGATGTTTAACAGCATCATTTGTGGCTAACATTCAAACTGATTAAGGAATAATTGTTGTTAAATGCTTTACAAGTGGATAGTGTTTAATTGAGAGGCATTCATAATTCTACGGCTTACCACAAAATGAAACGTAATTAAAAACGCAGGAATTTCCAACTGATTTTATTCTAATTATGTTTATTGTTCAGACTAATTACTGCGCAAGATGGGGTACTTTTCCTCATCTCTAAATGGCACACGTCTCCCAAATATACCTTTGCAGGTTTTTCTTTTCCAGGTACAGGCTTGGGACGGTTTTCTGCAGCCTTCGTTCNCTCCAGCCTTTTCTTCTCTCCTTCATGCAACACCTTGGGATGTGAGAAAGTGATGGCAGCTCTTTTCCCTCGGAGCTCGAAGTAATTGTAGAAGGGCTGATGAATTTCTTGAAGAAACACTTGCCACACACTGAGGAAACCATCTCCTAGCAGGATTTTACAAACCAAAGTAAACAAAGCACCCCAGGGGCGATTTCCTCCTTTTGCGCAGCTTACTTCTCAATTTACCTCAGAAGTGATCACAAACACACACAAGAATTACAACAGAAATCATACTTGGTCTGGGGAAGATATTACGCATAAAAAGAAGCAGAGAAATTGAAAGTATTCAAAGGAAAGTATGGTCATTAAAATACCTGCCAGGCGCTCTGCCGTTCCCCAACCAACATCTCCTTCTTACCAGTGAACCCAGAAAATCTCTTCTGCATCTCTTTAAACATACATATCCCTGGAAAAAAAATAGCCACCCATCAACCTACAATAACACACTAACACACAAACACACACACCTCAGGTCCATTTTACCATCGCCTTTAAAACAACCTCATTCTCCCGAAAGGGATGGGGAAAAAGTTACTTGGCTAATTTCACTGTTCGCTCGATCGAAGAGAGTTTAGCGTGTAAATGGATTTATTTATTCCTGAGTTTTTCTGTTCCTCAGATGGGGTCTCGGAGAAAATTAGAGAGAGGTGTCTGATAAAAAAATCAGAGCTTACAGTTAAAGCGAATAGTCAGACCGGATCAGACCCTGACAATGTGGGGGCGGAGGGCATCAAATGCCCAATACTGCTTCCAATTCGCGTTTTTCCTTTGGGTTCCCAACAGTTAAGAAAGGATCACACGCGTATTTATTGCTCCTTTGTCTCCGTTCGAGCAGGATCCAAACCCCCGCGCCTACGTGCGCGGTTCAGGGGACTGTTGCTCTCTTTGGGAGGGTTGCGGCACTCACAGGTGTGCTTTGGCTCGTCTGTCTCCCGGTACAGTTTCTCAATTCTCGTGAAGGGTTTTATCTAGGTGTGAGGGTAGAAAAGAGTTTAAATTCTACCAGGGAAATAAGGGGTGTGTGTGTGTGTGTGTGTGTGTGTGTGTGTGTGTATGTGTATTTGTGTTCCCTGTTATGCAAGTTAGGAATAGCTCAAGCTTTCCAAAGGGATGTTTAAATTGGACTTAATGGAGCAATATCTCCAC
>VXBZ01007454.1:0-32359 GCA_013399135.1 Heliornis fulica | reverse complement strand
CCTCCCCTTTCTTGATTGTTTGGGATGGCTTGTAAACATGGTCAGAGAGACAGGGGAAACGCAGCGTGATATACTGTAACCTGTGCCATCAGAGCATGTGACACCCGACAGCCATGCCCAGCCCGGCATTAGTAGTATTATTATTTTTTCGGTGTAATATCAACCGAATCATTAAATATATACAACTAAACCCCTTCCACCCTTCTTACTTCTCTCAGCAGAAGCTCTTTTCCCGAGTAGGAAATGACATGTTTAACAAAAAGAGAAATGAAAGCTCTCCTGCCTTTCTCCAGCTCCTTAAGTCATATTAACCCCAAGCAAGTACCAAATGTTTGGAAGAGGCAGGGGGCCCCTGTGCGGCGTGGGCAGGGGGCTGTACCCTGGGACGAGGACGGCTCTTCCCACAGTCTCAGCGAGCAGCTTCGTTTTACTTCTCCCGGACACACTTAGACACCACCACCATCCCCCTCTCCCCCCCCCTCCTTATTTTTTTTTTTTAGCCCCGGTTTAAACCTATCGTGTCCCGAGTGACTAGTTATACCTGTCTGGGCTGTGTATGGTCCAGATATACCGCCTGGGTCCAGCTCCCAGAGTTCTGATATTATCATCAAATTGGATTTTCCCCTGCACACTAGACTGAGCCCACTATCTATCTCTAACTTGTTGCTGCGGCAAGTCTCTAGAGAATAATATGCACTGCAACAATTTCTCTATTGTTTCCTTGTCTTTAACTATTGTGCCCCTTAATTAGAGTTACTTAAGGAGTAGATCAGAGGGTTGTTCTTGCTACCAAAAAAAAAAAAAATTTGCGATCCTATATTTGGCCATTATTGATAGTATTATTGTTGTTGCTGTTTCCAGGTTCATGAATTGTGCGATAACTTCTGCCATCGGTACATTAGTTGTTTGAAAGGAAAAATGCCAATAGACCTCGTTATTGATGAAAGAGATGGCAGCTCCAAATCAGACCATGAAGAACTCTCAGGATCTTCCACAAATTTAGCCGATCATGTAAGTCCTTCTGATTTCTTTATGACACTTTTTAAGACTAACTTGCTTATAGGACCTGTCCCCGATCTCATTGTTTTGCTGCTGTTGTCTGTTAGTATTCTCATTATTACTACTTTAATCTTTGCAAGTTCGGATCCCATCTTTACATTGTCTTCCCTCCTGCTTTGTGAAGTTGTAGAATCGCAAAAGGTCCCCTCGGTTTCCATCTGTAAAGCAGGGAGATTGCAATGGTTTGTAAAGTTTCCTAGTCCGGGCGGCTCCGAGAGCTAGCAGACTGTCGGTTTGATGTGGGAATCGGTGCTTTCTCTTCTTTGCCAACTTTGTAAGCAGTGCAGCTATGTAAGGAAAGAGAGACAAGAAAGTTAGGGAGAAAGTTTGCTGATTTGCTCCCCCCCCCTCGTGCGGATGACAAGTGATGAGAATTACTGGCAATACTACACTGCATTAAAAAAAAAAAAAAAAGTTAGCACATTAGAGTTTCCAGTGCTTGTGCTTTATAGCAACTTATTGTCAGAATATGGACTTATTGCCAAACGCCTGAAGCATCTTTATAATAAAAGACAGTAACCTTGATGAAGCAATTATTAACAATGTATTACAGAAAGCTGGAGAGAATGATGATTGAGTAACCGTAGGTTAGCTGTTGATTTTAACACTTTAGGAGTTGGTGAATTAGTGTTATGTGTGTAGGACTGAACGTTGGTGTTCGTGGTGAGGAGGGTGCCTTTGTTTTTCCGGGTTTTGGAGCGGCTCTTGTGATCCTTCAAAAGATGTAGACGCGGAGAGACTTGGGGATGTGAAGGGAAAGATTACAGCTGGTACCGCAAGAAAGGGAAGGAATAGCTCTGGTTAAAAAGAGTGGGTGTGAACTCCAGTTTATTTATAGGAACGCATCCCTGGGGGGGGAAAGGGGTTTACACAGTTATAGTTTCAATTGAACTCATAATCTAAATGATACAGTCTAATATTTTAGCGGTTGAAATATTAATTTAACACTCGGTGTGAAGTTAACCATGCTTTCTTCACAGGCGCCTGCCTTTATTTCCCAGTGTGTTAAGAAGAGTGGCTGTAAACCCAGGGAGAATGAGCTTTCTAGGAGCTTTTGTTTCCTTTGAAAACATATTGTTTGTGTGTGTATTTGATAATTACATTAGACCTGGACTGAAGCTGAATAGGGAGATAAAATGATAATAATAAATTCTTCTAAATGCCCTCCTTCTGGCACGGCTTTGTTACAGAGCCCAGGAAATATTTTTGGACCCAAACCTTAGCTTTCATTTTATCATTTATATTCGGTAAACATTGCAGGACAAGTTTGGTTTTTATTTTGTGGTGTTTTACATTTTAAATCTACTATTCTGAGAGAACAAAATCATATACAGAGGTTCTTGAAAGTTTCTCTGCTTATCAGCTATGTCACACGTAGATAATAAACTCTATGAGGCATGACGCTATTTAAAAAATATTTGTTTTGTGGTATTCTACAACCCTAAATTTGTATGTACAAGTATTCTGGGAGAGTGCAAGAAAAGAAATTGAGATATGTGGCAGCCTGAAAGATAGGGGAGTCATTGTGTGTATTTCAGAGCAGCAGAAAAAAAAAAAAAGACAAAAAAAGAAGTACATGTTTCCCCAGTACAGTTTCTTTCTAAGAGTGTGTTTCAAGTGGAAGTGTAGAAATGGAGCATGGTTATGTTTATATTGAAGAGATTAGATAAACTAGCCTGTTTAGGGTTCTGGCAGATGGTGAATGCTCAAGCCAATTTGCAGTGCTCCATTATAATATTTAAATTCACACACAATGATAGGACAGAGGTGGAGGGGTTTAGCTTTTTGATAATTTGATAACTATTATCTTCCCTAAGAAGAATCTCCTCTTGCTTTTGTGGCCCAAAAAACAAACTCAAGTATACATGACAACCTATTTATCTTGCACCCGTTAGGGTTTACCACTTCATTGGGTATTATAATTTAAAGCCTTTTATTTCCTGGAGATTTGAGCTATAACATTTTTACTTTAGCCCCCTGCTATTTGTTTTGAAAGGAAGCAATAATTTGTGCAACCAGAACACCAACTGGGAAATGAAGAGTTGTATCACATAGTTACATTTTATTCATGCGTTTTGGGAAATGTGTCTCCTTATTGGATTTTTTTTTATATTAGCTTGTTTTCCCAACAAAACTTTAACACTGTTTCATAGCTTAGTCAAACTACCGTGTGTGTACATATTTATATTTGCACTGCACAGGGCTCCAGCAGGAAGAAATTAACTTTTATTCACAAAAAAGGAAAAGCTAAAAAAAACCCCAAAACCCAAAACCAACAACTCTAATATAAACATGCAAGACTATAAAAAAAATGAGCTATCATTTGTGAGCATCTACCTGGAAATGTAGTAGTTCAAGTATGTAAATTTGTCCAATTTGACTCTCTAGGTTTATTTTTTCATTTGCTTTGATATGCATATTTAATATTTACCCTAAGGCTAGATCTCATTTGGTGAAAGTTGGTGCAGGGGTGATGATGAGCCACTTCAGAAGGACAGAGACAGCCTGTT
This sequence comes from Heliornis fulica, assembly GCA_013399135.1. Taxonomy (NCBI): domain Eukaryota; kingdom Metazoa; phylum Chordata; class Aves; order Gruiformes; family Heliornithidae; genus Heliornis; species Heliornis fulica. Next base: position 28,790 of record VXBZ01007454.1, on the reverse strand, counting down.
GTTTCCTCTGTTTTATGTATTGGCCCACTATTCTGATCCATGGGTCTTCCCATCATGGTTTTATTTGCACATGAAATACTGGGAGCATTTCAACTGATTGGCTATGAATAATGATAGCCAAAAAGAAGTGTAGTTTAATTTGTTGTGTGCTAGGGTTTCTCTTGTGAAGGTGACAGTTTGTGACAGCTGTTTGACACCCCCAAAATCCATACACCTCTATTCTTATTGAGTGGTATAAAGCTACACTGAGCATGTTTAATGTCAACGTGAGGGGTGGTAGCGGTGAGAGTGGCAGTGCTGAACCAGGAACTAAGGCAGCTCTCGCTTTTATTCCTTTGCTAGACCTGAAAGCCAGCATAAGAGAAAGTAACAGAAAGAACTGTTAAGATTAGCCAATATTTATCATAAGACTTTAAACAGGCTGCCCCAATAGTGCATGCTTCCCTTTCCTAAATCTACTGCTCTACTATTTATGTAACTTAATTGGAAACCAAACCCAAAAACCACCAAAGGAACAAACTCTTCAGACACATACCTATGCTGAAAAAAGGAGACAGCTCTAAGCGTTTGGGTTCTACGTGTTTGGTAATAAATGTGTTTATCAAATTTTATTTCAGTGTACTATTAGCTGTTATGTAATACAGTAAGTGTAAAGGGTCCAGGGATTCGGCAAATCAAATAGTGCAGTGCTGGCCACAAGAAGCTGAAACTTTTGTTATTACTCTGCTGTGTTTAGTAAATATAACAGTCCATAATTAGTGTTTGAATTTTTAACACCCTCATATTTTTTTATTGCTCTGAGGTATTAGCTGTAGATGGGAAGAAGGTAATTACAGCTATGCCCTGGCTGAATCAGATTGGTTAGTGGAAAAAGAAAAAAAAAAGAATAGAAAAGAGGAAAGAAACCTTTCCAGCTGCACTCAAGTTGAGCTTCCCAGCACAGACAATCTATTATTGTTCAACATAAACATTCTGGGTCCTATCCTGCATTCTGTGTCCAGCCTAAATTATCTGTTGAGGTTGCCAACAAATCTTTTCCTTTCCCCACCCTGCCTCCACTTTTAGCTATTCAAAGCTGAAAAGCTTAATGCTTGCAAAATTTGGAGATTTGTAAACTTTTTTGAGCATACAATAACATTTTTCACTTTAATTAATTTTTTTTTCTACCTGGCTTCACCTGGAGCCATGTGATTCCTTCTTTTGCACAAACCTACTTTGAAGCCTAGTAACTCTCCCATAGAAATTTATGGCTCTCCTTCTGCTGGCTTTCATGGGAACAGGATCAGGGCCTCAGCCTTTTTGATATTTGTTTATATGTTCTAGTCAATTTGCATCTGAGAGGTAATAATATACAGATCATCATTTATAAAATATAATTAAAAATGTGTAGAAATATACATACATCTCTCTTTTATAAAAGGACTGTTGACAGATTAGAAATCTGATGCCTTAGCAGTAGAAGAAAAACATTAGTCTGAATATTAAACCTTTCAGCTCTCAAATGAGGATATACTTTTATTTCGTACTTTTGGACATCCAGACTTTCTACATTTCTTTAAAATCTCTGCTCAAAGAGTGGTCTGTGCAAACTTCTGACCTTGCAGATGAGAAGAATATAAAAGTAGGTTGATATACATCTGTTCCAGTTATATTATTAAACCTGTAGTTAAAATTCTAGTGAATAATGGGGAAGTAAGTGGGGTCCTGATGCTCCAGTCTCCAGGTATGCCACACTTTGATGTTTTCTAGTGTCTCAGAATAGAAACTAAGCAGCTAACTCCAACAATAATCAGTCAGACATTTTTCTTTAATAACTGTTATTTCTTAGTATGGGACTTAAGACTTAGGACGTTATGGTAGACCTTGTGCTGTCTAAAGGGGCAAGGAGCATCAGGAACTCTCCGAGACTGTAGAGAATTTAACGTATTTCCTCTTTGTGATGGGCCAAGGTACTCTGCAGTCAAGGGTAATCTACAGGTCAAATTTGAGTGTTTTAAATTTAAACTGGGTTCTCTCAAACTGAACCTATAATGTATTTCATTATCTATTTGATGTCGATGTTCCCTCTTTGGTTGAGTTGTCTATCAGTCTAGATTAAGTGTAGCCACACAGAATGACATAGGTGAACAATTAAAAAAAACAACAAACCTCTAATTTTTCAAGTTTTGGTTCCCTACTGACAGGTGGATTAGATGTCTGATTTCAATCTTAATTGAAAAATACAAAGCATGCAGTTTTTCAGAATGCTGCCACATTCTAGGAGTGTCAAAAATTCGTCCTGACACTTTCCTCAAATGTAAAATCAAGGGACAAAAATTGTACATTCAGTTACATATATGCACATAGATACACAAATATCTGTTAGATCACAATGCCTTGTGCTTGTGCTTAAATGGTGTAAAACTGACACAAAAAAGTTATTTTCATAAACATGCATCTCTAGGGAAATAAACCTTAGTAGTATTAGGAGTAGTCATTTTTTATTTTTTTTTTAGAAAACATACATGCCATGTTGAAAAAGAGTTTTTGTGGCTTTTTTTACTCTCTGAAAGTTTCTTATATAAGTTTATTATTGCTGTATTCCACAATAGTCTCTATGCATACAAAACATACAACGTAGATGCCCACACAGAAGCACATGTGCATGTATGTTACATGTTTCTTGGTCTGGCCCAGTGTACCATGTTTTGATATACTGTGGTACCTAGACACAGATTTTCATGGTGTTCAGTGTCAGCTGTTTCACTATGTCTACAAGCGTTACTTGTAAGAACAAGGTGAGCAGGATTTGGCTTGTACTTTTTTGGGGGGTGTGGTTGTGGGTGGGATGGATGCATTCAATATCAGTAGTTCAGTTCAGTTTTCTGCTTGTGAAATTAATTTACCAGAGCAACCTTCAGACCTTTGAGTCCAACGATTTTCACAAAGAATGAGGTCTACAGATTTTGTCATTTCTTTTATGAGAGTAAGCTGAGTCTTATTTGTTCCTCCAAGATCAATGGTTTTGTCTATTTCATCTGATAAAAGGTAAGGGCCTCATCCTGTCAGCATTGTATGCTTAAAACTTCAGTTAATGTCTGTGAGCCAAATCCTGCTCATCTTACATGGCTATCAGCTGGCTGTCATTGATTTTACTTCCCAGTTATAAATAAGAAACAAATTCCTTATGGTTAATTGAGTCTTTAATATCAACTCAAAAAGCAGTGTGAGATCAGAATCAGCACTAGCAGGACTAGACACACTCACAAAAAATTATCCAGACTTTGCCTGGTGGAAATTCTGGGCATACAAAATAAGAATTGCCATTTAACAGAAGGTTACCCTGTCTAAAAATTCTCTGTTACAACATCTCTGATCAAGAAATCCTGTAGCAGTTAAAAATTCTTAGGGTTTCTACCAGATTTGCATCATCAACAAAAGAGTAACACATCAGATTTGCTCTGTATACCAGGAGACTTGTCTTTTCTCTTGCTCTTTTCTAGATTTAGCAAAATTCAGTGGTGATGCTAAATCAATTTTTTTTTAAACTTTCAAGGGAAAATACACTGGCAAAATTGTATTTTCTAGGGAAGGCTGTGTGTGTAAATGAGAAACAGTGGATAGCAGCGGAGTTATCTCCTGTGGCCCTGCTAGTACAAGCTTTCCCCATATTGTCTCCTGCTTTTATATTAATTACAACTTGCATTATCAGCTGCGAGTCTGTAGCCCAGCAAATAGAAAATACTGCCCCTGGAGACCTAGCTTCTTGTATCTATTTTCCATCTCCTTCTATTGTGCTCTACTCAGTATTCACTGCTTTTCTCCTGGTAACACTGCTCTTTAACACAATTAGGTAAGAGCAAGAGGAGCACCATATTTGACTCCCAATTATTAAAACTACTGGGAATAGATACATGCGTGCTGTTTACCTTCTATGGTATCTGGCATTAGTTTAGGTCATATGTGTGTGAAAATTTTGTAATACATACACGTACACAAAACAAGTGATTGCATTTTGGCAGACACCATCGCCACCCTTCAACGTGTTTCTGCAAAGTATATGACTAAAACTCGTGAGAAGATATGAGAAGTCATGCTAACAGTTTGTGTAATTTATCTAAAGCTATCTGTTTTTCTGTTGTTTTGTTGGTTTTGGGGTGATTGGTTTAGTTTCTTTATTTTTTACAGTCTGATACTTTACAAGTTTAATTAATAGAAATATTGCCATTAATGTTAGTGGCCTTTAGATTAGGATCTCTTTAGATACCTAAACTATACTGAGAAAGCGTTTCAAGTAAAATACGTTCTAGATGCATCATTGTTTTTTGGGTTTTTTTTTGTTTGGTTGGTTTTTGTTTGTTTGTGAGGGATGCAAGTTGGAAACAGTCTAGGGGAGAAAAAGAGAAGTTCACTGACATGTACAATGATCTTAGTCCAAATCAAAAGAATGCTGCCTTTTTATGAGGCTGTAAACCCCACCCCTAGAGTTGTCATTTTTTTATAATATAAAGATCTACCTATATACCTCCCTTTCAAATCCTTGCAACACTCTACTGTCGCATCTTATAAATATCCCATCTTATTATTTCTGTCCTTAAAAAAAATCTGCCAAATTGCTTCCTAAAGAAAAACTGTGTCACAAGAAATACATTGAATCCCCAATCAATACAGTTTGTCTTTCTAAAACAGGATCTACAAACTGAGGTCAAGAGCAACTCAGCCTGGTAAAGACAGCAAGTGTTTTCAGCTGCAGGAAGTCTTATTCAGTGATCCTTTCCAAATTGTTATAGTTTCAAAACAGAAAGGCCGGTCTAGCTTTTGAAATACTGTATGATAGATTTTGCATGGCATTTGCCTTAAAACATAGCAGTTAATTATTGTAATTTTCATATGCTTGATAAGGAGCTCCCAACAGCAGCCAGCTTAAGAGAGCCTGCAGTGCATAAAATTAACATAACTCACTGTGTTCCCTGAAAAGTTTAGCCTAGGTGAACATGTTGCAATTATTGCATTTTCTAAAAGGTTCCAGCCTGATGTTGTTGTAGGGCTAAACTCATGCTATGCTATTGTTTCTTTCCTTTTTCATGTATTTTTTCTAGCTCTTTATCTGATTACCATCCAGCAAACAGCTGACGCTAAGAGACTGCAGAGGGCTGAAGAGCTCCTGTCTGCTGTTTGCCTTCAGCTTGAAGCTATTTGAGTGGCTTCCTAACTCAGAGATGAAAAGAGAAGCTCATAGGCACAACTGGGTTTTAATCCAGGTTGTAACGAAACTTGCTCAGGTTTTTTGCATTTTATTTTCCATCTGAACTTTTTGCATAATCTTATTTTCAACTTTTTTTTTTTTTTAAAGAACTTCTGATCTGATTGAACTTTTAATTTAAGACTTCTTTCTTTTTGTGTGTTTCTTTCCACCTGACTGTAAAATGATAGCAAAGTAGGTTTTGTTTTGTGGTGGCTTTTAAAAAACTAAATAGTGATTTCTGACAATTAATACAGCAGCCTCAATGACTACAAAATAATGTTGTTTGGTGGCTTGTTTTTTGGGTTGGGTTTTTTTTTTTTTCCTCCTATTGTGGTTCCATGTGAGGAAAAGTAGATCAATCTTCTAGGTTGTGGAGGAGGTGGTGGTTTAGCGTTGTAAGTGCTGTCGCACTCTCTGCTGCGTTGATAGGCTAGGCAAATTTCAGATCCTGACCTGTCTTCTGATTTTACTCATATCCTCCTGCTGTGGAACCACATACATGGGTGCATGTGTGAGTCTGTGTAAGGTGAATAGGCTTTAGATCCTTCTTACCCTTTGGTCACTTAGAGCTTTATTGGGAACCTTCTGAAGTCATGGACTCTTCCCTTTGTCTCTGCTGTGATCTGGGTCAGCTCCATTAGATTTATGTTATTGGGTATTGTAGCAAGCCGTTATTTGGCAGATCTATTTTATGTTGCTATAGAGCATGTGGTACTAATCAGTGCTAGGAGATTACTTTGGGATGTTCCTATATATATATTGGGACCTGACTCCAATCACACTTACGCTCAATTTTACAATGGGTAAATCAGTTAGTTTTGTTGAACTTAGGCCTACTACATGTCAGAGTAGATGAGGTCAGAGCCAGTCCTGCTCAAAGAACTTATCCAAACTTGTCACTTGCTGCTTTCAGGACCTCCTCATACTTTAATAGTCTGGTGTTATTTCACAATACAGGTTTAAAATGCAGTTGAAACTAAAAAGCAGTACTTTCTCTTTTTTTTCCTTTTTTGAGTGGAGAAAATTTTTTGCTTGTTTTGTTGTCAAATTATTATAATGTGCTTGATTTAAGTTGTCAGATACAGGTGACAAGTAATGCAGGTCCAGCCCCTAGCCTGATCTGTTTCATGTGTTCTTGCTCTCCTTTTCTGCCAGAGGAAATTCCATCTCTTGCCTGCCTTCATGTGGTGCTGATAAAGCTCTTCCTGTACAGTAGAATTCCTGTTTTCCTTTAAGCAACAGCAGGGTATTGGGAATGATCAGGAAAGGGGAGGAGGACAGGAGGAGAATACACTCAACAAAGTAGCACTAAAATGTAACATTAAGTTTTCCTCACTTATCCATTTAAATAGCAGCCCCTGGCTCTAGGAAAGCCAATACTCACTAAATTAGAAAGATCTCATGAATTATGTGACTAAAGTACAGTAGTTGAGGTCTTGCTTAGCCAAGTTTTTGCAAACTTCATATGTCTGTCTTCTGCGTTCCCTTTTGTCATGTTTTATGCATAGTAAAGTAGAAAGAATTACATAAAAATCAGTATACATGTTATTTTATATAATCACCTGGTGGTTATTCTTGACAATACGTGTAAGCGAACTGTTAGAGTGATACATCTAGAAAGTATTTTGAAATGTGTCATATCAAGGTGGGGGGGGGGGGAGGAAGCATCTTTCCTGGTGCACAATGTTTTTCAGAGAAAGCTTGTTTTCTCCCCTCTCACAGCTTTGCATTTGCTTGAAGTTTTTCCAGCAGTCAAATGGGTGAGAGAGAGGGTAGGGTGTGAGGGTACGCTCCTCTCCCATGTATGTTCTCCTCTGCTTCTTGAAACAGTTTCCCTCCTCTTCCTCTCCCCTTCCAGCTCTAGTCAGTATGGAAGAACAAAGTATGTGAAGATAGTTTGCACGCCAGCCATCCTGATCCTCATGCCAACACCTAGTATCATAAACTCTGCAGGTTGATGCTCTCCCTTGTGCCTCTCTGTTTAGCTCATTAAGAAATGTTTTGTTTTTTTTGGTTTTTTTTTCTCCCTTGAAATATTCTTCTGCAGTATTATTCAGACAATTAAATCCAGACAGCTCTTTGGAAAGTTTAATTTTTTTTTTTAAATCTGTCCTTTATTTTACCACATAAATCTTTGTACCTTCTCTGCTTGTCTTTGCTGAAGAATTATTACACTGTGCAAACAGTATTGGTGTTTGGCACGTTTCACAAATGCTAATGTGTATGCTTTCCTCCCCCCTTCCTCCCTTCTTCTCCCGGTCTTCTTTCTGTTCTTCATTTGCTATTGGAATGGGAACTGTGGAAAAAATTCCTTGGCACTCTGACACCAGAATCCTTCATCTTGGAGAGACCACGATGATGCAACCTCAACGCACTCGGCAGGCACACCGGGGCCCTCCAGTGGGGGCCACGCTTCCCAGAGCGGAGACAACAGCAGCGAGCAAGGTAAAAGGTCAAACTTTTTTCCCTCCGCAAAGTAGGCATGACTAAAATAACTGCAGTTTTTTTTATTATATCAGTACATCTGCCTTAGAGTAAACATGGAGTGGCAGACTTGCAGTATAATCAGCTGTAACTTAGGGAGACGGTATTTCCTTTTCCTAACCCACTTAGCTACGTTTTATTATTATTTCAAAGTGAAATATCTAATCTTCAAACAAGCTTTGTAATAACAATTGATTAGTTCTGCCAATTCCTTTACAAATTTGGTTATCTGCAGTTTATTTTTTTGTGGTGTAAGTAAATATAATGACAGACATACTCTCCAGCTGTGATGCAGTCGTTTGAGCTGAGTTATAGACGGAAAATTTAACCTGTAGTTTTAGCTGGGAAAGAGACTCCTATATGGAGTTATATGTGAAGTTATGAAGATGCTAAATGATATAAAGCAGGAGAAAATCCTGAGCTTGACAGGAAAAAAAAAAAAGTTTCTTGCAATGATTGCTTGTACAGACTTGTTTCTGCTTCTGAAAATCTGAATTCAGAATGGGAAATAGAGATGTACCTGAACTGCCAAACCTCTGCTGGATCTATAGAGCGAAGTCTTCTCAGGGGTTGATTATTATTATTTCAGGGTTTTTTGTTTACTTCCTACTGCATTGTACTTTGTGTGTGGTCATCTGCATCTATGCTGAGTGAGTGTCAAAAGCTGTCATTCTGATACGATAGTGTTTTACACTTGTTCATTAGAACTATAAGTGACTCCAGAAGGTGTAAGAGTCAAGCTTCCAGTGCTAAAGTTGGGTAAAGATGGTCTATTGCTGTTCTTGGATCTCAACTCAGAATTTTTTTTTTTTTTTTCCAAGACCAAGGTTTAAGGTGGGCTCTGCTCTTGTTCTTTGTAAACACAATAAACCTCAGCTAGTAAGACATTACCTTCATATTGGTCTTCTGATATGTTCATCTCGTGCATCTGCAGTGTTTTGCTGCTGTGTTTCCCCCGTGTGAGGGTTACACATACCCAGCTGACAGGTCTGCCATCCCACTGGACATGTGTGATCCTAAAACTGGAGAGGGGAGCAGCCTTTAGGGCTAGAGCTGCTGTGACGAGCCTCAAGCTGTGGGCTGCTTCCCACAGTGATGTTCGCCAGGCTTAGGCAGCAGAGAAGATATGTGATTTCACGTCTCTCACGTGGCCCACTGCTTGGCACAGAGCTAGATCCCCTCGTCTGTCTCACGATCTGGTGTCATACCCGTTGCAATTCGAGGAACTTGCAAAGTTTGTTTCTGGTAGAGTGGTTTGGGTTTGTCTCCTATTTGTATGAATTGTTTGTACATTTGTAATCTTATTGCTGATAGAAAGCAGCCATAGCACAGGGTGTGATCTGACTCCCACAGGAGTCACGTGGGATTGTTTTTCATGTGGTTGGGTCAGAGCTGTACGAGGCTCAATGTGAAGTACTACAGTTTCAGCCACTAATGAAAGGGAGAGCTTGACTGCTAAGCTGTCTATTAGGTGGCCATAGGCTTTTCTGTTAATCAAATGTTTATATTGTATATTGGGACTAAGGTGTTTGGTGTAGCAGATGACCGCTTGCTTACTTAAAAATGATTCCTCTGAGCAATCTGCCAGTGTGTTCTTTCTACCCCTAGGTAAGAAATTTCCTCACACCTGTATCTCCACTATCCCGCAGTAACCCCTTAGAAATTAGAAGAGTTTCTTCTTCAAACCATACTTGATGTAAAGAAATCCCTTGTGTCGGCATCCAGGGATCTTGCATTTCCCTAGTCTCTGATCCTTTATCACATAACTTGGGGTGCCTGAGAAATATGGCTAAGCATAAGAAAAAGTAGGTGATAACTACATCAGCTTCCCACAGGAGACTCAGGATTCTGGCAAAATATATATGATTTCAACAGACCTCTTACACTCCTTTCTGTGGAAGGGGAACAACTGCTGAAGGGCCAAATTAGTCACAAATCAGTGCTGCTGGGTCTAGCAGGGTGAAACATCACCAATATGCTTCCCTTTGTGCTCAGTTGGGCTTTTCAAAGGGAAGCAGCAGTGCAGTGGCAAATCAGCATTCTACTCAGCTGCTGGCAGCTGAAAGATGTATGATCCTACAGCACCAGCAAAATTCCCATTGGAGACAGCTTTGGATTGCTCTCCCCTTCTCAACCCTGGGAAACACTAAAGAGAATGAGACCTGTATTGAATTCTCCTTATGCTTTCTTCAGGGGGACAGGGTTTACTTCATAACTTGTGAACTGGCAGTGAGTCAGTCCCAGGCAATGCCAAGATGGGTAGTTGCCCTCCTGAGCTATTCTGGTGTGGTTACTTATTTGGGTCAACTTGGTTTCCCTGCAATTTTGTTAGGACCTTTCTCAAAAGCTGCTTCAAGTATTCCACTTGCCTCAATGGATTTCTTGGGAATGGGAGCTCATTAGAGAAGTCTTGGGTCACATTAGCAACTTATGGCCTCCTCCACTGATGCTTGCTGGTAGTAGGCATTGATTCAAACTAGAGTCAGTCTCTTCTGGCTCTTGGGAGCACTCTTTTCAGGGGTCTCTGCTTCTGTCTTGAGTCTATTGTGTGCAGCTTGTGATTTTATTTTTTTAGAGGGGAGGTAGAAAGGAGCTGGGTGAGTGATGACATGATTTTTGCAGACTTTGTATGTGATAGATCTATTTATTATGCAGAAGAATTCATCCAAAATTCTGCAAGTTAGAACCAAATGAAAAAGGTGTAGGTGTATTTTCTGTTTATGGAGAATGGCCTCTTCATGACAGTGCATGACTGCCCTTTGGCATCAAAAGGGTTATTCTAGTCAATGTTTGCTATTATTAGAAATGCTCTGGCACTGAAAGAGTTAAGAAAAGGACCTTCAGGCAGTAAAGGTCGAAAGATTATCTTAATTTTATTAGCAGTGAATATCTATGTTGTTCTTAACATGTCACCTCTCTTGTTCAACAGAAAACTAAGCTATACAACATATTGATCATCTAGCAAACCAAAGTACTAGTGACCTGTAATCTACCAAGCATTTATTGACTTTATCCCAGTTCAGATCCACAAATGCAGATCAATGTGGTGTAATACTATTTTAGAGATTGGTAGTTATGTAGTAGGTCTGATCAACTTTCCTCTTGCTCTGGAAAGAGTTAAATATATACAATAATAAAAATAAACTGCTCTAAACATCTTACAAAGGAGAAAAAGAAGCAGCTGATTTAATGGTCTAATGAGGCCATCTTCTAGAGACTTGTTTTGTGTAGGGCTTGCTTTGACCTTTCGCTTTGCTCAGGAGCCCAACGCTTCATTTTTCACATTCTTGCAATTACGTTAACGCTTCAAGCATTTCTGACTCCAAGTCAGCTAGCAACACCAGGCATAACTCAACACTGTGAGTTTTTCTCCTCTCTGTAGATTCATTAACAGGTCACTGGGGTCCCAACTGAAATTTAAAACTGACTGGTTCTGTTGGGTTTGCTGAGTTATAGCAAGGGAGATGGCAGGAAAGGAGCTGAGAGAAGGGGAGGGGAGAGGGAAGACTCTGGTGTTTTTGACAGGGAATATATGTGCAAAAACCCCCCCAAACCTAAGTGGAAGATTAAAAGGTGTATGCAGCTTTATCCTTTATCCTTTTCTTTGGTGGGGGGGGGGGGGGGAGAAAGGGGGTGAGGAAAAAGACATCTGAAAGTCTTCTGGAGTACTGTGTTTTCTTTATTCTTAGCGAAACAGAGTGAAAATGTCCACTGCCTTTACATACAAGGCTAAATGACTTCTAGAATTCAGCATCCATTTGTACCACAGTGATGGATATGACGCTTCCAGACTTTAATTCCTATTTAATCTCTTTATGGGATATTTCAAATAATGAATATGGCAGATTATGCATGAAAAGTGGGAAATAAATATTTTTAAGTTTTAAAAATATGTGGTCTACAGGAAAGCACCAGGGAATAGTTTGTTTCATATTTTATGACACCAGCATTGTATTCCTGATTTGTCATATTCTTAGCTCAGTCACTCAAAGGGCCTGATCCAACCAAGTCAGATGAGGGCTGTGTTTCTTCAGGACCTTTTAGGAAGTTCATCTTTTTAGGGTTAGGCCTGGGGTAATAAACTTAAATGTAAGTGAGAAGCCAGAGACAAGAAATTTCTTCTAGGCTGTAAAGCAGTAAAAATAATAAATGGTCATGACATCCACTTTGTCTTACCCATGTGAGTAGTTAACCAGTGTGTGGTTTTTTGGTTAGGTAGCTTTTTGTGGTGGAAATAATGCTGAATGAAAATGATCTTCCCCTTTATAAATAATATCTGAGTCTGCTCTCTAGGGCAGCATCTCAAAGTAGTTTTGAAAGACTTTTGTGACAGTTTGATGTTTGTCCCATAATTTTGTCCACAACTGTTTTTTGTGGCAAAAACTCATCATCTGGGCAAAGTCAACTAAGATATTATCTGAAATTATGTTTTCATCCCTAGTTAGGTCTCTGGGCTGATGCATGTTGGATGAATTAGGCAGTCCATTTCTTATATAATTGTATACCATCTTGTAATAATGATGGTATACAAACTACATTTGTAAACAAACCTAACTGGTAGTGGCCAAAGACCTGTCCTAGTATTGAAAATCTACTGAAACTATGAAAAGCTTTGAATCAAACTCCTTCAGAAAAAGGAGAGGGATACATTGTTGTTAATAACAAAAAAAAAATCCCAAACACCACCATTTCCACTCCCCTGGAAAACCCAAATACATTCATGCAAAGCCTTCAGAAGCTTAATATCCAAAATATAATGTTCAAGCTACTTTTTCCTGGTGCTAGATGTATAGGTAAGCCTGCTGAGGCTAGTATGTGTATTCATCATAAGGATTCAGAACATGTTTTTATGCCTTTGTATTTTTACCTATAAAACTATAGGGTATGGTTTTGTTGGAAGAGAGCTGTCTTTTAAGAAAGGAAATTCCTAATAGAAAGGCTTAAGCACCCAGACTGTGAAAAATCAAACTTGCAAATAAATAATGCTTCACTGGAGATGCATTATTTCAGAAGGCACAGCTCTCATAAAGGTGAACTGTATGAAGTATGAAAAACTCTTAAAGAACAATGACTTTTTTCAGCTGAGGAAGATATAGGAAGAGAGTAGCCCTTATTAATTCATCTTTTCCTTTCAAGTTTGAGGGGCCCATACTTGTGTTGATATGTATGAGTAATTCCCATTAATGGTGATGGGAGTTACGCATGTGCACTGACAGAAGAATAGACCCCTTAGTGTTCAAAGCACACAAAATTTACATTTTTTCCTTTGCTGTAATTGAGATGTTGACAAATTGGAGAATATTAATAAGCCTTTGTTTTAAGTATTTCTTGCCAAGTTTGCTTTATTTTTTCATGGTTTGAACAATGGTGTGGGTTCAGCAGTAATGAATAATAAGGGTAGAGTAAAGATAACTTTGTATTTCAATATTTTGATGTGCCAATATGAAATAAATTGTCTTAGGCAAATGGAATATGCTGTTTTAATCATTAGCTATGCATGAAAGAAAAATTGATGTTGACATCTTTGCTGTAAAATCGTTGTAATGGGGCTTTCCTTACAATTCATTTTTGTAAAATTCATTTTGTACATTTTGCAGCAGTTGAACAATCCCTGCACTGTGAATAGGCAGAATTCCCAGAAATACTGAGACAGTTGGCCCAGTAACTGCTGAGCTCACACTGCACACCACATGCACATTAACCATAATGATGCCAGAACCAGCTTAGCTAAATATAGTCACATTTTACTATCCTCCTATCCTTTCTTTTCTTTCCATCTATTGCATGAACAAACACATCTTTTGGCAGTTTTTGATTGCTAGAGCTGGGGAACAGTTATGTCCCTACCCACTATTCAATAAGTAGCAGTAAAATTTCATAGTGAAGTGAAGATTCACTATACAGTTTTCTAATAATCAACCTGGTGGCAACTGCAGATTCCTCACCTTTTATTAAATTAAAGAAGAAATGTGTGGGGGGGAGGGAAATGTAAAGTATTATACTTGTATTTAAGATGCTCACCTCACTCTTAGCTTTTAAACCACCTAGGTTTTTATATTTAGACATTGATAAAAATCTATATATACATTAGAAAACACTTACTTCCATATTTGAAGTATGTTGTGCTGGGATTTCAAATGCAGCCTAGGAAAACTCTGTCAATGGAATCTTTTCATAGTGGCAGTAATCTCTTTAAAATAACCCTAAATACAATATGACAGATGCCATCTGGAATAATCTTTTGCTAGTTGCTTTCAACTTTTATTTTTTCCTACAGCTAAGTTCATCTAAAACTGGTCACTTACTGTTATGGTAAACAAGCAAACTCTTTCCTTCCTTCCATTGGTGAAAGCTCAGGGAAAATAACTAAACAATTCTACTTAAGAGATTGTTACTGTTGAGAGGCTTGCCTGTCTCTGACTTTGTTTCTGTGTGTTTTTAAATACATGTATGTGTATATGTGTGGTATATATTTATGTGTTTGTAATTCCAAATGAAAAAGGTAGGATTCCCCCCTAGGCCATTCTTTCTGTCTCAGATTCTACTCAGTCTAACCCAATTTGCCTCCAAATGTTAGATAACATCCCATTTTCTAAATCATAATTGCATGTTTGTTACAATATTAATCGTTTCATAATGCAACATATTCAGACGTAAAGAAGTGCTTAAATGTCTTCCTGTGTTGTTACAGACTAATTTCTTCCTATATATGTCAACTTATTTGAAAGATCTAGTGTTGGAATCTCTGTTTTGGTTTTTTTTTTTTTTTAACTTAGTCCTGTAAAGGGATGTCTCCTGATGCCTGTTAGAGTTTAATTTAGAGTAGTAATTAAACTTGAATACTGCCTCATAAACAAAAGATAAACAATAAACCAGCCACACTCCCTGCTGCTTCATAGCTTTCTTTCCCAGATGTTTTAGCTTGATAATTTTTACATAGTGAACTACCTAGCACAGAGTGCTATGGACAGAGGTCAAGGCCTGGCTCTTTGTAATGGGTTTTTAAAAACTTTTTGTTAATGAAATACCACAGAATTTCCCTTTGTATAGCTGATAAAATTGTCAGTTACTGAAGGACACTCATTAATTGACTTTTTAATTCTCTCCCTCCTGTTTAACAAGATGGCTGTAATTGAAAAACACCCCACTAACTTTCTTTCAACTGTTGACGACCAAGGAACGCCACAATTTCTTGATATTAGGGTGCCCAGGCAGTACATGTAGTCTTTAAAAAACAGTATAAAACCAAAAACTCCCTTGACAGGAGCTGCACCCTCCACGTTGATCCAAAGCGATTCGGGAAAGGTTTGGGGTGGAAGGCTTTCCTTCAATTTTTTTTTTTTCTTTTTTTTTTTTTTCATGCTGCTCCTTGGGCTGCTGGAGTTGCGTGTCCATCTCTGGGCCTCTCCTCTGTCAGGCATGATCCTTCTACTTGCCAGGTAGTGGTAGGCCATTCAGCTGCAGAAGCCATGTTATTTTCACTGGGTGGGGTAATTACTGAAAGCTGAGAATAGCTGCACTAAAGACACAGGGATACTTTCATGATCCCCATTAGCATAAGAGAGGGTAAATTATTCATGCCAAGTGAGGATTCTATGGGGAAAAGTATAGTTAATGCACATAGTTTTTAAATGTATCCCTTTCTGCTCTGAGACTAAATTCTTGTTGGATTCAGTTCTCAGACATTTACGGGAAAGCTCTAGTGGCATGTTAGACGCAGTTCATCTCTCTCTGTTTGCAGCGCTCTCAATAGAGACCATCTGGCAAAGATCCAAAAGGTGATTAAACAAAATGATCAGCTCTTGTTGCTGTGTTACATGACCAATACTCTGGATTAAAAAACATGACCCACAACAGTCAGCTAACATCTTTTTTTTTTTTTCCTGTCTTTCCCCTTCCCCTGTAAGAATTCAGATGGTCCACAAATGTCTATGCCATCTTTGTGTCCTTATGGCCCATAATCATGAACAGGTTGTGCAAATGGCTCTTTCTGTAACACGGTCTGTTCCAGCAGCATAGAAACATTTCATATTAATTGGGTCAGTCTAATGTTCATAATGACATGGGGAAAAATTACCCAAATGTGTTCTTATAGTAAACACTTAAAATGTGCCTTTCTCCTATTAGAAAGTGAAATTTGACATTGGGCTCATGTGGCTGATTTATTTTTTAAGATGGAAGAAAATCAAAGCATGACACTGTTATCTGCTGAAAATAGTTTAAAGCCCCTTCTAACGAAACAAAAAAAAAAAGGCGGGGGGCATGTGTGGAAATGAGCTGTGGTTTAACACCACAATCAGGGATGAATTTACAGTGCTATTCAAAAGAGTACTCCCTTATCATAAACAAGCTAATAGTCACACTGAATCTAACTCCCAATTAGCTCTTTCTTTGCTCACAGAGATCAGCGTACATGTCCTCCTTAAGCCGTGATATGTTGCTGTTGAGTCAGACAGAACATTTGTATACCTTATGTCATATTCAGAATTTAAGGATTAACATTATATATTTACTAGAAAACCCAGCTAATCAGCAAGGTAATTTTTCAAACCAATCACTTCAATGCCTGAGTTAAGGTGCCAAGACTGTGAATAGAGGACATATGTATCTTATCTTTTGGGGGTTGCACCAAATGCCAAGTACTAGTGTAAATTCAACAGAAACCAGACATTGTTGGAAAGTAATTAAAGAAATATTGAAATTAAACCTACCATATGAGTGAAATATTTGTTGCACGCATAACAATTTGCATGGAATTGAACAGTGTTTCTTTCTTTTTTTCTTTTTTTACTCCTTGAGTTGTACTTTGTCAAATACAACAGGGGAACCACCTCTGTGTATTCATTCATCCATAGGACAGGACAGATCTTCTTTGTGCTGAGGATATTTACAGACCAAGATCAGCAGGATGGGAAATTTTGATTAGAGGATAAATTTATATATAAAATAACCCAAAACTCCCATAAAAACCTAAAGCCTCCAACACTATGCCATGAGAAATCAAATCCCATATTTTCAAGCTTGAAAGGTCCACCAAGGCTGTCAGCTCTCCTTACTGTGTAAGGTGAAAGCAGCAGGTAAAAGGCACCCACGTGTCCAGAGCGCTCAGGGAAGGGAGCCCAGGCTCCCTGAGCTCAGCGCAGCCTGGCAGATGAAAGGGACCCACATAGCCTTGGGGGGCTTAAGGCTATTACAGGGCAACTCATGCTCTGTTATCATGTTGTTTTTCGATTGATTTTTGGCTGTACAGTACTTGTAGAAGGCCCTCTAGAGCATCAAACACTGCATTATGGCTCTATGCATCCTAATACCTTGTGGGGCTTTTGTCTTGTCTTTGCATGGGAAGAGGAGTGCTGGCCACCCCATGATTGCTCTGGCTTCTGAGCAGCTTTAAAGCCTGGGGAAGTAGGACAAGTGAAGGAAATCTGACAGTCGATTTTAGCTGGCTCTTAATTTGGTTGTTGCTTTTGTTTGTAGTTTCCAAACAAATCTGGAATTGTGTTACTGTAAAGCACTACTTTATTTTATATAATTACTTCTAATTTTAAGAGACTGATCTCAGGGTGCAACCAATAAATCCAGGTCAACCCAGGTCTGGGATCTAAATATGCTTTCTTCTTTCTCAAACTTGTCCTATGATTCCTGTAACTGGTTCTAGAAGTGACCAAAGTTTGAGATGAGGTTGCAGGTAGCTTTCTTTAGGCTGAAGTGAGTAACTTGTCCTATTTTCTTCTTTCTTCACTATCACTATTGTATTGCTCATGTAGGTTTTTTGTTCACTAAAGTATCAAGCTAGTTATGCATAAGTCTCAATAAACAGGATTTTTAAAACCAGACAAGTGCCTATATATTTACACATATATCTTCAAATAAATGTTTACAATTTTAAGCAGTGATTTCCACTGTCCTGTGTAAGTCTTTGTGAGTGTAGTAGAAGATATGAACAAATATTTTCAAGTACTTACAAGAATAAAAATATGTAGAAACTTAGAATTGCAACTTTCTAATGTAATGGGAATTATAAGAAAGCAGTATAGTTGTAAGGATAGGATGTTAACAGGGCACCATGATGGTCACCTTAAGTAGGCTCAATCCAAATGGCAAGTATGGTCACTGGGAAGTCATTTGCTATTTCTGTGGCCTGCCTGTAGTTCCTCAGTTTGTTGCTGTGAGGTAAGGACATGGCTCTCAACCTGGGAGGAAGTAGCTGCAGAGTAAAATCCAAAATCCAGCAGAACTTTGTGTAAGTTACAGGGCCTCTCTGACATGTGAGGGTACTTAAATGTTTCATGATTGTTATGAAATGGTCATCTGCTGTCAGTGGACTGCTCCGATATTCCAGGAATGCATGGTAAATCAGAATATTCAAGTGCATTCTTATACTGACCTCTCTGAATTTCATAGAAGCAGCACTGGATATATATATATATATGTTTGCAATTTGCATCTCTTATTTTAACACTTTTAATCTTTTTTTTTTATTAGAGGTGAAAGAAGATGAACGAATTAGTCTTGATCTTTAAGTTGTTTCTAATTAATAAGGCTTATGAAGTGAGCAGTATAAGATGACATAGATCACATCACTAGTTTTTTAGTGATATTTGCATGAAGATGACAAGTCTAAAATGTTGTTTCCAATGTTTTAAAACTGTGTTGTATCGCTACATATTTGTATTCCTTGCTTAGTGTTTGTTTCTGGTTGTTTTGGTTTGGTTTTTTTTTTTTTGGTTGGTTGTTTTTTATTTGTTTTTTCCTTCTGTCCCCCTGAACAAGCATAGTTAACGTACATCACGGAAAGCTCAATTCTGTGTTCATATCTAGGTGTTAGGGATCTAAGGGTAATATTGGTGAAGGTGAAGGACAAGATTGTGCACTGCACTTTTTTTTTCTTTTTTCTTCTTCCCTAGGATTTCCTTAGTACTCTAGAGCTATGGAACAGGTTGCGATGTCTAGTGACCTTGCACATCAGTACTTCTGTCTTTTTTTTAAACACGGACATTAATTTTCCTCATCCTGGCATGGGAAGATCTAGTATACCCCCTGCTCTGCTGCCTAAGAGTTTTCATCATGTACACAGGCAGTGGTGGCTAAGAATGATGGCTTAGGGCATCAGAGCTGGCAGCAGTATCAGGAACAGTCTGCTTCATATTTAGAGGTTTTTTGTTAACTATGAAATACAGAGTATCTCTTTTGCTGGGGGGAGGGGGAGAGAATATATAACCTCTTGTATAAGTATCTTACTGTTGCTTATTACTGGTTTTAGTATTAATAAACATACTGATCTAGATTTAGTAACTTGGTTTCCTACAGAATTTAGAATTGACATTTTAAAATGGTCCAACTGGATGTCTTGATCATAGCTGTAGCACTCATGAAAGATCGGTCTTTTATTTATGGGTCTGTGGTGGACTGTGCAGCGAAGGTCTGAAGGGAGTGGGAATCAGTTAAAAGTTCTTCCTCCTCCTTGGAAGAGAGACAAGGAAGAAACTATCCACATAAGAGCTTGATCCTTCTTGCATGGAATCAGGAGCAATTACAGGGCCACTGCTGCTTTCAGATATGCAAAGTTTGAGTCAAACACATCCAAATAAATGAAAGCTAAGCATGATTCTCTTATCTTAAAAAACAAACACAGAAAAAACCCTCTATTCATTTTTTGACAATTCACATAGAAACTGCTGCCATTAAGACACCTGGGAGCTACAAAAAGGCAGCCATAAAGGTCTAATGCAGCCTAATATTTCTGAATAAAATTTAATCATGCTTTACTTTTTAAAGGACAAATAATAAAAGAGACCTTTTTTTTTTTTTAGATTTGCATAGGAAAATTTTGAATCACTATTTTCCTATGCTGTTTTTTAGTTGTTAAAGTAAGCTTCAGAGAAAAATAAATCTGTGCTTTCAGTTTGCTTCGTTTCTTTAAATACTGACACTTATCTAAATCTGTTGCAGAGAATAAACTTACACAGTAAATTCAAAATTACCTTTAAGGAATTTGACTGCTGCTGTTTGGTTGTGCTCAATATAGTAATTCACCTTGTGTGCACATATGTGTGGAGTCGGAGGAAGTAAATGACTTTGTTTCCTGCTCTTGCATAAGGGTGTCTGACAATAGACAGCCCCAAGGCTTGTCTGTGTTTGGGTTATTTGTGAAGCCAACGTTACCCCAGCAAACCCAGGGGATTGATCTGGTGGCAAAGTTGTCCCCATAGCCCTGGTGCTTCTATTCCTACCTACAGCCAGGGTAGCCAGCACAGAAAAGACCAAGACAAAGTGGTTTCCCTGTGCTCCACTGACTTCCCAGCTGCTCCAAGTCTGAAGTCCATTGCTAACTCCAGATGCTCAGACTTGCACTGAGGGCTCCCTGTGACTGCTGGCACATAACCTGTGGAAAGAGCTCAAACTGTGTTATGGATAGTTACCTTTGTAGACCCTTGGCACTATTCATTCCTTGTGCACAGTCTAGGATCGGGGTCTTTTACTTTGTTGCATAAACAGAGCATTTGCTATAACTGACAAGGACTGGTGGTGCAGCCAGGAAAGTAAGAGAGGAGAATTCAGCAAATTCTCTATTAAGATGTGTTTTGTACCATGAAACTTTCTACAACCCTAGCATTTAATTCTTAAATAAGAGCACTCTTTTTACTTAAAATCTTGCATTATAGCCACCAGCTTATTGTGGCTACACTTGTTCAAACTTTCCCTGGGCCTCTCAACATGCATCTGTTAAGTTGGTCATACCTAGATTTAAGGCAGCCTCTGCTTGCAGAGAGTTCAACAGAAGTGAATGTGACAAATACATGCATAGAATTTATTGCAGGACTAGGTGCTAAGGTCCTAAATTATTTACAAGCATGAAATTCGCATGAACTCCCTGTCTAATTTTACACTCCTGCCTAAAGAAGATGGAACATCGCTTAAATAGCACAAATCAGAGTTTTTCAGCTTGGAACTTCCTTCCTAATTCCTCCTACCTCAGATTTACCACTTACTGATGGTTCTCTATTTCGTGGTACTCCTGACCCCGTACATCTGTTAAAGGGGATAGTTCAGGATGAACACAGCCTCCTACTCAGTAGGACTGCAGTGTTCTCTTAGCTCCTACTAGATGCTTGAACAAGCAGAGGGCTTAAGTGAAATCCTTCAGCTGAGCCAAAATCTGTTCTTATTTAGGGACTAATCCAAAGCCTGTTAAATCAACAGAAAGATTTTGGTTGACTTCAGTGAGCTTTTGATCAGGCCCTTCCTTGCTAATACATCTGAAATCAATGGAGCTACGTTGGGCTTCTGCCAGTAAAAAAAAAAAAGGGAGAGGGATTGTCCTTCTGCTTTGTTTGTACAGTATCTAACCCACTGAGGTCTTGGTGCTCAAACAGTGTTCCCAAGTGTTTCATTGAGACAACAGTAATTTTGACTTGATTACATTGTTTGGTGTTCATGGACTCCTGTTCAGCTGGGTACATAATTCAGTTGTTTAAAATAACTGTGTATGCTGTGCATTCGCCTTGTGTCCAAACACTTTTTTGTCTTTTAATATTTTATATCAAGAAATTTCTTACAAGAAGTAAAAAGGGAGGATGACACTTTTTCTATCAATATTTTTTTAAATACATATTTCTCTGCTATCGAATTGTGGAGAAGGCTGTTTTGAATGAAGAATACTCAGTCTATAGAACATGTAAATCCTGATGAATGTATCTTTTATCAATGTTTCACTGCTTTGAGAAAATTAATAAAGCCCCATGTCTTCTCCACAGCCAAAAGGTTCTCACATTTTCATTATTTCCTCAGTACTGCCCTTTATTTTTATTTTTCAGTGTTAAACTGAAGTCCAAATTATAATTTGCCACTTGTCAAAGATTTTAGTGTAATAATTAGCATTATGGAGTAAACAAATATTTTCAGGCAAGAAAAGACAAAAGATTAAAAGAATCTATGTGTGCATCAGCATAGACTTCTATTTTCACAAGTGACTATGACAGGTTTTGGCTAGGATAGAATTACATTTTCTTCCTAGCAGCCCATATAGTGTGGTAGTTTGGATTTAGGATGAGAATAATGTTGATAGCACACTGCTGTTTTAGCTGTTGCCAAGCAGACAGTGACTTTTCAGCTTTTCATACTGGCCTGCCAATGAGAAGGTGGGGTCCTGGGAAAGCACAGCCAGGACAGCTGACCCAAACTAGCCAAAGGGATATTCCTTACCAAATGATGTCCATCTCTGTATATAGCTGGGGGGTGTTGCTTGGCACATGCCAGAGAAATTGTGCTGTGCCTCACTTGTTATGTATATTCTTTTACCATGATTATTATTATTCACTTCCTTTTCTGTCCTATTAAACTGTCTTTATCTCTGCCCACGAGTTTTATCGTTTTCATTTTGACTCTCTCCCCCATCCTGCTCGGGGGAGGCAGGGAGTGAGTGAATGGCTGCGTGGTTGCTCTAGCTGCAGTGGGTTAAACCATGACAAACAACCACAGTAGGACCTTGATCTGGCAAAGACTTACGTGTTGATTAACGCTGTATGTTACAAGTCCTGTTATTGAAATAGAGAGGCCCACCATAGGATTAATATTGACCACTTCAGCCTATGTAGGATTTGTTTTCAATTCACACTTTCTAGTCCTAAATTACCAATATTTTCCTTATGAGGAAAGTTGGTAAGTTTTGTTTGGTTTAACTTATTAGGCTTCTGATATTAGATTTAATATGCTTTTGAGCCCATGCACTTAAGATTCATTCAGTGTATTCAGATACTTAATATATTTTGTGCAAAACATCTGTCACCGTGTAAAATGTATTTGAGTAATAAAAAAAAATCCTGGTTCATAACATTTTTGTGTGTGGTAAATTTAGACATCTTTCTAGATGAAAAGCATTAATTAAAGCTTTTTTAAAAAATAGCCCTATTTTGCCTTTAACGGTCTTTTATCCACTTTATGGAAAATAGCAGATTAGATAAGTTTAAAATTTAAAAAAATTAAATTTTTATTTAGAGGTTACCAACATGCTTAATAAATATAGATGCCTCTTATTTTAAGGAAAGAGGGATAGGCTGATCTGTGTTAGCATCTCAGCTGCCACAAGTTTGGGTTTTCTGCCCTACTCACATGCAAGAATTAAAAAAGAAAGACAACTGCAGCACCCATGCTTCAGTCCAAAGGAGAAGTAACAAAGCAGTTTTCCAGTGAAAAAAAGATGTAACAAAGAATATCTAATTAGAGTTGAATGTTTCTTAGGTTTTAATTACTTCTAGATCTTACTCTTTTCTTTTTCCGTTGAAGGGACCTAACTTCACAAACTTAGTGACCTGAGTCAGGCGTAGTTGATAGTGAACTGCTATGTATGTGCATGTTTTCTTTCTGTTTGTTTTTGTCTCTCTCTGAATAATTAAATTCATCCTACCTTACACAGTTCTAGAAAATCATCTGTGGTGCATAGCTGCAGCGATTGATAAAACATTTTGATTTAGCTGGAAATTGGTTACCCTCATAATTTCACAGAATTAGATCTTATTAACAGTTCATATTCCTGAGCATAGTTCGGCATAAAGTAATGTCTATGAGCAAGGTTTTGTGAAAGAAGGGCTTTAATGATAGTTTTGGATGGTTTAAGATCTTTCATTCGATTAATCTATAATTCAGGCTCAAGTACAGATTTCCCCCTTTTGAGTTGTTTTGTTTTTTCTTCTCTTCCGAATCTGGACAGGAATATGTTTCATATAGTCAGGCCTTTCTAATCTAGTAATTGATCAGTGACGTTAAGGGTTCGGTTTCAAACCCCTCTCTGCTTTCTTGTAAACTAATCCTACAGTCCTAAGACCACCAAAGAGAAATGTCATTTTATCTAAAGTCTGCACTGTCAGAATTCAGGCTTACTGTATGCCAATTAACCCTCCTTTAAGCTCTTCCAAATGGCTATCAATCTGGTTTATTTAAAAGAAATAAGATGTACTTTTATTTTGGAACTAGTAAGAATTTTACATCTTTCCAAAGCAATTTTCTGAATTCTTACAGACTTCATTGATATGAATGCAAAGTATACAATAGGTCAAATTCTGACTTGGGTGGGAGTTGATAGGAGCACAGTCTGCATATTTGAAAGCAGAATTGAATCAATCTTGGTGTGCCTGTGCAGCAAAAAGTCTTATTTCTATATAATTTGTCTTCATATAATCAGAGAATATAGATTTGTGTTTGTTTCTTATGTTATTTTGTATGACTGCCTTAACATGGGCTCAGAGAAGCCGCTTATGTTCTTAATAGAGGAGTGGGTATGTATTTATTTTTTTTACTTGTTTATTCACATATAAACATTTTACATGCTTCCTTAGAGAATTTTCTTGTAAGGTTCAGTTGTTCTTAAGAGACTGAGAACTTGTCTAGCATGTCATTTGTACACTATGCAAAGAGCACCCTCCAGCTGGGGCAAACCCCAAGAACAATTCACTTGGACTTGTTTGGCTTGCCACTGCGGTACCTTTGGACATAAGGATCCTAGCTGGAACTGCAACTGTAATGAGCAGGATATATACCTGCACAGACAGATGTCCAGTGGAGGATCCACGTATTGGTCTTCTGTTCAAATCTTCTATCAAGCAGCTGTTTATTATAGCATGATTATTTTATTTTTAGATTGTTTGAGAAGGGTATTGCTTCTGAAAACACAAAACCCCAGCCTTATAGTGCCCTCTGCTCTTATGGGTTCTCTGTGCTTATTAGCTGTTCTTGAGTTGTCCATCTTAACTCATGGGAACAGGGTGTAACTTGTATGAAAGAAATTAGACTATTGCATCCAAAAGCAAAAGCAGGATGTCAATTACACAGTGGGCAGGGATGTTGCCATTAATTTAATTTCTTTTTACTTGTGTGCTTCACCTTAAAACTGAGTAAAAGCTATATCCCACACTTTCAGAAGAAGACTTCACTTACACCAGGTTTCTTGTGTTTTAAGTAACTGATTTGGAGGCTTTGATCTACTCAGATGTTACTTTCTTGCTACCTTTCTATAAACAATTTGTTAGGAACTTCTTACCTTCTTTTTAGCCTGTTACAGGTAGAAAACGTTGACATAAAAAAGTTTTTCAAAGTAGTTTAGATCTTTAACATAGCATTAAAATATTTCTGTAAATCATCTCTCATATATTAAAACGCAACTGTCAGTTTTCCTTCCTATCTTGTATGTATTTGAAGTTATAACAATAGCGGTTCTAGGCTTAGCTTCCACCTCTCCAACCCCCATCCCCCCTGCATTTTTTTTTAAGTTGATGACTTTGGGGGTTAGTATTTCTCTTGGTTATATTAATTATCTATGAAGGTAAAGGGTTTTGCTTTTCTTTTTCTAGTATGGCAGAGAATAGTAGGACATAGCTGGAGAGGGTTAAACCTTTCAAAAGTGGATTTTATAAAATTAGGGCATGGACGAAGGTTTGTCAGGTTTTGCTTGAATCAGCCTGTGTCTGTCATAAGAAACAGTAGATCTGTAGAGAGGCTATGGCTTTTGTCATGTCCAGGGGAATCCACTGAATCTTGGCCTTCGTTTAGGATTCCCTCCTGATGAGCAAATTCCCATGACCACTTTTGAAGCTTTAAAAGCTTTGGTTTTGTTTTAAAAGGCTTCTGAGCATAGGCAATGTTTTCATAGGCATTTAGAAACAAAAACCCAAGCTTTTAAACCTTCAAACATCGCTGCGGGGATTCACTTCACTTCTCAGCAGACCAACTCTGAGATAACACCTGCAAGAAGTGTGTATCTGTGCATGTGGATTTTGTGAAAGCTGTGATGCACCATCTCAACTGACCCACAAATGTGACAGCTGTGTGTGTGTGTGTGTAAATCTCATTGTTACATTTCACTGGTATTCATTTTTAAGAGAAAACTATTATTTTGGTTCCCTGGAATGACTGATGTGGGTAAGATTATTTTGGTTTTAGATTGGTTTTGTTTCTTCTCCCTGTACATCTTCCAGTGCAAACTCTAGCAAACGGTCTTTGGAAGAACATGGAATGGAAGTCCCTGGTTATGTTTTATTATCTACAGAGTATTGTTTTGGTTTGTTTTTTTTTTTTTCTTCAGCATTACTTTTTCTACAATTAATACCAGTTGTGCAATAAAGGGTATTTTTTTGTAAGTAGATGGGTCACACCATCTGTAAACACAGGTCAGTGATTACTTGATGAAAAAGATGTGATTACGAGATGTGTACAACAGCACTGAGTGGAAAATCATCAGGATGGTGAAATAGAAATACTCATTGCACTCCCTTTCAACTCCATCTCTCTGCATCTTAAACACCTGAGGTGTAATTTTGCCATGCTGGGGGGTGGGGAGGGGCACAGGATATTCAGAATTAAGGAGAGACATTAAATGAATATATTAACAGTGCTTTTCTCCTGTCCTGTTCTCAAAACACCTGTTAAACAAGCACATATTTTGGGGTTGACGATACTGACTGTCAAACTTGGCACCAAATAACCCGCTGAAACTAAAATGATGCAGAACATGTGCTTAACTTAACAGTCCATAACCCTGTTTTTAGAACAGTGAAATACCTACCCTGAGGAAAGCTCATAAAATGAAGGTCTTTAAAGTTCATAGATTAGACCGATGAAGCTGCGGCTGTTTTTAAGAATGCATATCTCCATTGACTAATTCAAGATGGCCAAGTGTATGAAATATGAGACTTGAAAGAACCAAAGGGTTTTGGGAGGTGTGTGTGTTGGATTTGTTTTTTTTGGTTTTTTTTTTTTTTTTTTGAGGTGTGCTTTAAATGGGTTCAGTGGCTAAAGGAATGAGCAGAGGAGGGATCCTTCGAGGGGCAAACATTCTGCTTTTGGGGGGGTTATATACTGCAGGCAGATCTGAAAGAATCTCTGCTTGGTTTCTATGGGTATTTAATTGAGCTTTTTACAACATATAATGCTTAATTCCCAGTGCCCTTAAGATTCTATTGCTTGGGAGTACAGTGAGTAATTTGGCATATCTCTAATCATGTTTCCCCTTGTGTAACATTCCAGCCATGCCTGTCTTTCTTTACTGTTAAATATATAATTTATAAATAGATAACAATCCCAATAAACTTGTTTGAATCCATTCTACAGCAAAATAACTTCTTTTGTATTTTGTGTGATAGCTTCAAGCTGCTTTAGAGTAACTGTTCTCAAGAAAGAGGAAATTTTTATTATGTCATTCATCTAGAGGCACTGGAAATTAAAAAGCCGAGCTACTGTAGCAACTAGGACCTATTATTTCTGAAGTCTTCTTGGAGAAATAAACTTTTTACACCAGGCACACCTGATTTCCTAATAAACACACAAAGGCATATAACCTTCCTTTCCGTGCTTGTAGTTTGTTTGTTACTTTGAGATAGAAGAAATTAGAATAGGCTATATTAAGCTGAACAGAATTTTCTTCACTGAATTTTTCCAGCCGTGTAACTTTCTGACAAATTGCTTACTGTCTGCCATTTCTGCTTGGTTTTGCCTCCAAACTATATACTTTGTTGTTAGACATTTTGGGATATGGTGATTTTATTTCTCTTTTTGGGGGATAAACCAGAAGCATCTTCTTGTGCTGAATACCCAGTGG
Source organism: Heliornis fulica (assembly GCA_013399135.1). Classification (NCBI taxonomy): domain Eukaryota; kingdom Metazoa; phylum Chordata; class Aves; order Gruiformes; family Heliornithidae; genus Heliornis; species Heliornis fulica. Next base: position 1,494 of record VXBZ01007454.1, on the reverse strand, counting down.
TAAAGGAAAATAGAATGCTTAAGCCATGTATTGGCAAGGGTGTGTGTGTGTGTCAAACTGGTTATTTTTTACTCAATATTCCCTACAATTTTTTATAACTGAATAAAACTTGGGGAAAAGACAAGGGGGAGTTTTTTGGTTTGTGGGTGTTTTTTGTTTGGTTTGGTTTTTTTCCAAAACAAACCAGTAAGTTGTCCTTAACAAGGAAATTATTTAGAAGTGCAACATGTTTACATGTATCTGGGTGAGAACAGTGCATTGTTAGTGGTGACTGCATGCATCGCATGATGCAACCCTTTGAGAAGTGGGTGTCTGCTGGAGACATCTGTGAAGGATGACCTTTCGCCCTAAGGAAGAATGCTCTGGAGGTGGGGAATGCTGGTATCTGTCCTGGCCCACCATGCACAGAGGTAGCCCACTGCTGCCCTTGCACCCACCTGCTTACATAGCACTTCAGATACAAACCAGAGGAGCCAAAACCGAGCAGATTCTCCCGGAGAAATAGGAAAAGCCGACTTGCTTTTGCCTTGGTGGGAAGGCAGAGGTTAAGTCAGGGGCCTCAGAATGAAATTAGCTTGAAGTCCTTAGCCTTTAAGTAGTCTTATTACAAGGATTGCTAATATCTCACATGCCTGCCATTCCCTCAGAACCTTTACTTGGGCACCTCACTTGTTACCGGTGGTCTGGAAAACAGTGCATACAGCATGTTGCCCTTCAGACACACAGGTTCAAGTTATAAATTGCAGCATGCAGACACAGAAAAGCATCACCATTTCCATTTTCAGGTGGTTGGAAAGGGAAGGAGGAGGAGAAGGGCTGGGGAAGAAATAATAATGATTTAGTGTCGGGAACGTTTTCAGACCAGAGTATTTCTGATTTTCATGGAAAAGAAAATCCATTGTATTGGCTGTAATCTGAGAAACTTTATCTAATCGTGCTCTTTTTAATTCAGGGTAGAGCAGGCTCTCTGAAAAGCAGCACTGTGATTACTGCTTCTTGTAATAGGCTTCAGAGGTGGCTCACAGACAGCCACTGGCTGCCTGTTAGTCAACAAGGACCCGTGTCCCACTTGTTATAGGTGAAGTGGTTATTTCTTGTCTCAAGTGGCTGTAGTGTTTCAGGAGTGTAGTTTGGGCTTGTTTGTGCTTTTTGGTGTGTTTTATGGTTGTTGGTTTGTTTTTTTTGGTTTTNNNTTATGGTTTTTTGTTTTTTTTTTTTGGTTTTTTTTTTTTTTTTTTAAATAAACCCCAGATAACATAAGGATCCTTGGCTGCTAAAAACAAAGTAACAAATATTATATCCCAAAAGGTGGAGCAGTTTTGAAGAAAACAAGTTATTCCCCTCCTACCCCCCAACCCCCCCCCCAACATCCCCAACACCCTTTAGTCCCACAGAACAACTGCATGTTTCAGCACGGATTTCTCTGCTAGTTGGATCCCTGGAGGCCTTATTGAGTGCAGCGCTGCTTGGGGAGTTGCAGCTGTATAAAGTCGG
>VXBZ01007453.1:157261-208176 GCA_013399135.1 Heliornis fulica | reverse complement strand
GGGGACGCGGGCGGGGGGTGGGGGCGGCGAGGTACCGCGAGAGCTGCACACGAGAGTTCGGGAGGCCGCGTGCCGTCACGTGCGGGCCCCGCCCCGCCGCCATGATACCTACCGAGGCGGAAGTACCCGCTCGGGGCTTGGTGGCTGGCGCTCGCGCAGCCGGGCCTACCGAGGCGGAAGTCGCTGCGCGTCCTCGGCCGGCGGCGTCGGAGTACCGCCTCTCCTCGCGCGTGACATAGTGGCGCCCGCGAGGCGGGCAACGGCGAGGCGGCGCGTAGGAGGGCCGGGCCGGACGGCAGGCGCTGGGGCTGCGCCCGGGCCACGGCAGAACGCGGGCCGGCCGCCTTTAAGGGAGAGGCGAGATGGCTGGGACAGAACCCGCCCATACTGCCGGTCACCAGCCTGTCAGGCCGGGGAGATATTAACATAGCTCCGCCAGGAGCAAACAGCTGCCTCCATCAGAGCAGACACCGGCCTTCCCGGCCCACGGGAAGGGGATCATAAGCCCTGCCTGGCCCGGCGAGCGCTTGCGCCTTCTCTCGCAGGCAGTCAAGCAAAGGCCCTGTGGACTAAAGGACGGCTGCTATACGCCCCAGAGCACTTCAGGGCTCTGTGCCACCTAGCACCTAGACCATTAACCGAGTCCAGAGCAAAAGTAAAGTAACAACTATCGAGAAGTCCACGTGGCCCACAATCACTCACAAATTGCCCTTAGCAGCTCTGCATAGAATCAGTGGCAACAGGATGTCCCAGCCATGCAAGGTGTCAGAGCCTTGCCAGTCACCTTAACTTCCAACTTCCTCTATCACCTCTTCCTTTTCCTTTTTCTCCATCCCCCTTTTCTGTGGCACATAGCACAGGAAAATCTCAGCCATGAGTGTTACTCCAAAGTTAACTTTACTGCTGCCTCTCTCAGGCCTTAGCACAACTTGTGAAACCCACTCATCCTTTAGATCTTCACCACTAAGATGAGTCCCACTCACACATAAGTGAAAAATAATGCTGAATTCTGACTCTGCATACACAAGACATAGGTTTCATCTCTTCAGCAAATACTGTGGCACTGCACTAGAGACTACACTTGTTAGGTGAGACTTCAGGATGAAGGTAACATTAGGTAGCACCTGTTTGGCATCTTTTGATGTGAGGAATTTTGTTAGTGGGAACAGGAAACCATCCCGTTCCTCCGAATCTTTCATTTTTGCAGTAATGCACATCTCCTTCCCTTCTGAGGGGACTGTGTATAGGGACATGACTGGTTTACAGGGTGATGAACCCACTGTTCACACTATGGGAGTTCTGAGAGAAAAACAGAATAGTTTACAAAGTTTTACCATTCTCAGCTGTCAAGCTCCACCTTTATGTTGGAGTTTTCCACCCCTTGTTTTCCACAGTCAACAGTGGAAGCAGAAGAGTATCTGCCTCCTCAGAAGCCATAATTTACAGTGTGGTGATTGAGGTGCTACTGTTACTTCACTTCCAATAGGAAGGTAACAGTCTCTCACAAAGTGTACTTCACTGTGAAGTAAAATTGCTGAAGTGACAGGTATGCCACTGGGAAAGAATCGGATTGCCATTCATATCCTTTCTCCTCTCCACACGAAGCACTGAATGGCTACAGTTTGCTTCCCTGGACTCACCTCCAAGAAAAATCAAACCCTGATGAGAAATATCCCCTGAAGTCAGACTAATGGTCTATCTAATTCACAGCAACTCAGCTGCTGCATGGGGAGAGCAAGCAAGTTAGCTGCTTGCTGAAGCCTGTTCACATTGGTTTTCTTCAGTATCACAGCTGATTGCTATATTAACATTAGGGGATTTTTACTTCATTTAGCATTTTGTTAGACTGGAATCATGTACATGTACATATCCAGGAGCAACACACTGATAATCTGGATAGCATCAGTAGGCATAAGCTACATAATGGCATTATTTTCATAGTCAACTCTTGTTTATCTACCAGTGTTCTCTTTTGTTTAAGAATCAGGTATGAATTAGATTAGGTTTATATATTATTCTTCCTTCTTCCTCCCTAAGGTTTCTGCCACTGACAACTCAGGATGGCTTCACCAAGTTTAGTAGTAATGTCAGCTTCACTGTCGTTTGTACATCTCTGTTTTAACCATTGTACTGTCTAGACTTGAACTCTACAGCAATGATGGACATTATACCCAGGGCAAAGGTGATGACATTTAGGTGAACTTTCTCCTTCACTGCAAAAATCATGCTAAATGTGGGATAGCATAGGGAAAAAGCACATCTGTGCACAAGAACAAAAGCAGATCCCTGGTGTGCTAAAAGAGGAAATAAAATTTTAAGGAGTTCCCTCTCAATTCTAGACACAGTCATCTTTCTACTAAGTGTTGGAGACAAATCATCTTTTATAGCCAACACGTTGCACTCGGTGACACAGTCTACACTCAGTGCCCTGGACGATTCTGTCCTGTTAGTACCAGAAGCATCCCTTGTTTCTCCGTAGTAGAGAAGGTGACTTAATAACTTACCAAGCTATTGTTACAAATAAAGGCTCTAAGATACAGAGAAATTTTTAGTTCCTTTGTCGTCCATCAGATAACTACATCTTTTGGAGGAGACGTTTGGGGGTTTTGTTTTGGTTTTTTGTTTTGTGGGGTTTTGGTTGGTTGGGGTTTTTTGTTTGGTTTTTTTTTGTTTGTTTTTTGGGTTTTTTTTAATTTGCGAGTAGGAAGCAGGGAAACGTAAGTTTTCCTTCATAATGTTTTTGGCATTGGCTGCCCTTCATTCTAAAGTTCTTGGCAACTACTGAGTTGGTCCTCACAGCATATCTTTCAAGAAGGTATTTTGCAAAGTGATAACTGATATATAAGTAAATAGGCAGGGGGAGGGATGGGACACACCTGAACCCAGAAACTGGATGGCACTAAATATCTGTGAATGCCACTGAAATCTACCAGCTAGAAACTCAGCTGAAAATAAGAACCACAAAATCTCAATGCTAAGTCAAAACACATTAAATGTAATCTTCAGTTTATATTTTCTTGTGGATTACTTTTTTAATGGAAGGCTTTTTCATTCATCTGAAAATGGTAAATATAATCTGAAGCTACTCATCTGTCTCCCAAGATCAGACCGTGAGCATACCCCATCTCCTACACCTGGTGAAATCACCAGCATGCTCTTACTTTTCTTTGAAAACGTTTCTGATCATACAGCAAAGCAATGAGTACGAGGTATGAGGTGTTTCTGACACAGTGGGTTATAATCTCTTAGTTAACAAGCTTCTCTGTTGCTTTAATAAGTGTGATCATGTCAACCAGCTCTCTTCCTCCCAGGGAGCAGTGAACCAAGGTGACAATAGCTATATTACAGGAGCACAGATATATGCAGCACCTTAACATAGGTGACAGAATGAGACTTACCATCAGCTCACCTTCCCGATTTGTAATCTTAAGTCTTGTCTCCATTACCAGCCAGATGATGCAGTCTCCCACTGGAGGTATAAAGAATTTGCAGACCATATGTTAAACTCTTTCCTTAAAAAGGAAAGATAAGAAGAAGATAAGCCATCTAACACTTCTCAGAGGCTTTGGCAACACAGTATTAACATCAGCCAAGAAAGTAAACTTTCTGCCTCAACCTCTGAAATGACAGCTTTCCAGAAGACTGAGATTACACATTTAAATTGCAACAGTGTGTTAAAAAGGTAAGACAGGAACACACAGAGAACTAATTCACTGCAGAAAATGCTAACGTGAAAAATCTGCTTGAAATTACTGTCTGGCACTGTGAGTTTATATCTTATGTTCTCTTACCTCCATGTTTTAACTCACTCTTACTGCTTCCACACATTGTACCAGAGAGATAAAACATTAAATAAAGATTGAGAAAATATATGTGCAAGAGAGGTTTGTTGAAGTGTCCCTACAGAGCTAAAAATAGCATGTCCCAAGCTGCAATCCAAAACTTCAGGCATGGGAAGAAGTTAAGAACAGCAGCTTTGCGGGATCCAATCAGTTCTTAAGAATCAGAAGATAGGTCACATGATATTAATTTCAGATAGCATTCAGATTTATATATACATTCTTTAATTAAAAGGCATATAAATCTATATATATAGATATAGAGAGAAAGTGTGACATTTTCCTTACTGCCTGTTTGCCATGATCTAGCAGATGGAAAGAAAAGTTAACAAACATATCCCTCTTGCCTTCAGCACTACATTTTCTCCCTGGTTATTTTTAATCCGGGCAGCAATGAATTGAAAGGGCTCCCATCAACCTTATTCCCAGGCATCTCTATTTCTCTAGATGGATTTATTCAAATCTAGAGCTTGGAAGCACAGCAACAGGCATTGAAGCGCACAAACACCAGCTTTAAGGGTCTAACACGTGTACAATTCAGCTGCCCTGTTCACAGCACACAGAAGATCAAACCTTGTCATGCTAGAGAAAGGTGATTTGTCTCCAATGACCTTCCAGAGGGCAGGCATTAATGTTTCAGCAAATTCTCAGCTTGAAGTGCTAGAGCAGGGAAGGCCTTCAGAGAAACTTGCTACACATTCAGCTTTTCTTTCATGATTATACTTTCAGATTCTCAGACTTGCTCTGCTCTTGCCAAGTGCTTACTCAAGCAAAGTAGGAAGCACAAAAGAATTTTTCTTTCAAGATAGACTAATACCATTTAATGTTAGAATACACACTTTTTGTTTGAAAACAACTTATATATACACCTTTCCAATTAGGGCATGTCTAAACAGGACAACAAAACTATGTACTTATGCAGTCAAAGCCACATAGCTAGTGGCATTGGCAAGCCATCTTCCCTCCTCTAAACAAAATACACTAACTGCAGCTTCATAGAAGACTACACAAATAGATTAACACCTCCTGTAGTAGCTTCATTACTGTAACTCCTCCTGTCCCCATGTATCTTCAGCAGACCTGTTACACCTTCAGGGACTGAGAGCCACCACCACCACCACAAATCCCAGACGCCCTACACCCATCAGAAGACTTCTTTCTAGAGCTACCACTAACTGCCAGACCCTCTCCTCTAAACACTGATTTCTCCCCTAGCAAAATAACAGTTCCCTCTGTTTCATACACAAACTCCACATAAGATTTTGTAAAAGTACTCTTTTTCTGGAACCACCCTTACCTTCCCACAAGCCATTCCGCAAAAACCCACTAAATGCAGCTGCATGGTGGCCTTATAACAGTTCTCCCTAACAAGTGATGAGATACAGCTGGAAGAGGCAACCAGCTCTTTTCTAGGTTTTATTTACACCTTAGCATCGGTTCCTGATGTCACAGATTTGTCAATCAGAGATTGTTTCTTCCACATCTCTGGTTGACAAAACTGTGCTTGGTTCATAAAGGCAAAAACTTAATTGAGACACTGACCCCATCATTCCCACGACCCTCAAGCATTCAGTGATAATGAGGATTTCAGGCATTCGTACTTCCTTCCCACATCACTGTGTGCTCCTTCCGTCCTTCTGCCACCATGCTCTTCTTTTGCAGTTGTGCCAGTCCCTTGCTGTGCCATTTTTATTTCCCCCCCCCCTGTTTTGGCTAATTTTTAACCTGGATCGGTTTCCTGATCTGGTTCATAGGGCAGCCCCACAAAAGACGTGTTAGTGCGACTGAAAGAGCTGACAGGAGTAGAAATAAGTGACCAGAGGAGGAAATGCTTCAAAACAACATTGTTGCCAAATGCTTTGTCATGTAGAAAAGTCTCCAGGCTTCCTTTTATTGAAGAAGAATTGGCCATTACTAAAATGCACACCCCTCTTGGTGTAAGCAGGCTGTAATGCTTGTAGTAGGAAGATTACTGGTCTTACACCACCCCTTTATTTTTTGCATGCGTATATGTTTGACCAAATACTTTGGTTCCTACAGACTGAACGAATCATAGTTTGAATACAGACTACTGATTCTTAAATAACTAAAAAAAAAAAACCCAAAAAACCCTAAAATTCTGAGTGGTAGAGCTTCTCTGCAAGGGTGTGAGCTAAAGGAGTACCTTCAAGTTACACATTCTGTCAGTACTATTTTACTTAAGTGCTTTTTAAGTAGTAACATTAATCACTCAGACTGCAACCGTTATGAATCACAACTACTCGACTGAAGTGAGATTCTGATAAGAGCCAGAATATTGCTGACTCTGATCCATGAAGCCAAGCAACAAAGAAGTCAGCTAACAAAACCCCTGGGCTTAAAATACCAGTTACTCTCCCTACACGCCATGTCCTATGCTGCTGATGTAAAGCAATGCTTTACCTGGCATGCTGGTGAAAGTTTTTGGTGATTCCTGACGTGTATTCCAGCTAACGGCAATGATGTGCAAAGGTTCACAGCAAAATGGGATTCACTTCAGCAAAGTTATTCCTGATTTATAGAGATACCGGAGAGTGAAATATTAATGGAGTGAATATGCACCGTGATCTATAGCATGGCTTTGCAAGCATTACATACCTCAGCCTCCACCTGATGACAGAGGATAAAGTAATCACCCTGGAATATGTCTGCCTGCATACAAATGTGCAGGGGCTGGTCTGTGTGCACGATAACCCCATGCTTCATTTGGGAGCGTGTGCCTGTTTGCACAGCTGGGAGGGTGGGAGATGCACCCAGGAGATGCACCCGGGAGATACACACTTCTGACTTGTTGAGGATCACTTAGAACTGCTTTGAGGGCAAGATGGCAACAGCTTTCATGGGAAAAACATGGGTGTGCCCTACACTTTAGAGCTTTGCAGCCTAACAGACTGTTCAGGAGGTAATCTATGTGTCCCTCCGCCCTGAGACCCAGCACAATAGGCCTCAGACAGGCAAGATGAATAAGATTAATCTTTGCTTGCTTTTTTTGTAATTTTTTTTCTAGATGAGTCCTGGATTTTTGGGTGATTGTGTGTGTGTGTGTGTGTGTTTTGTTGTGTTTAGGGGGATGGCGGGTGGTGTGGGGTTTGGGATTTTTGTGTGTGTTCTTCTAACCCCACAGGACTAAGTGGAATTTGCAGGAAACAACTCCAGTGCAGTTTTGGCTCTGTTCAGCCTTCCCAGCGAGGAACAGTGAACGTGAGCTCCAGTTATGGCCAACCTATGGCTGTTGAGCAGTTAATGTGCAGTTCCCATGCTGAGGCTAATTATCTAATTGGCAAGGCTGTGTAAGCGTGAGGACTGCTGGGCAATCGGAGTCCCTGGCTTTGAGAGAAAGGAAAACAGCAGGACTGAGCGAGCCCAGCTCATCCTGTAAAGGAGCTATAGGACCCTCAGAATTTATTGCCATTTCTAACCTGTAACCCATTTCCAGAGCTCCTCTCTGCTCTAGTCTTCATGCTAAATGATGTGTAACCTGGGATTCTTGGACGTACCAACATTTTGACAGCTGCAAATACGTTAAAAAGTGCGATGTGCTTATAGACTGGATTTCAGATTTTCTCTCAGCTGCTTGTTCCTACTCCCTGCCTTGCTGCTCTGGATGAAGGATTGTTTTTCCATCTTAAGCATCATTTTCCACTATAAATCTTCCTAGATTTGCAATATGACCAACTGTCATCAGCTCTTGCATTTCTCCCTCAGACTGACTCTAGGCAGGTTCATAGTCAGCACAGCTGTGTGTCTGTTGAAAGAAAACACTTATAGGGAGGCATCCCATCACTTCCACTGTACATGCCATTTGGCTTGCACTCTGTTCAGTGGAATTGGTAGAGCATGCAGTGAGTAGAAAACAGCTCTTAACAATACACAGAGTTTTCAGACAGTTGCATTTTGTGCTTGAAGGACCAATCCGTGCATTGACTCATCTGTGCAGAAGCAGACACAATTTTACTGGTTAATAGGGCCAACACTGCCTTTATTGGATTTGGTCTGTAGGCACCAGGGATGATTTTTCTCCAGAAGTTCTAGCTGTTCCTGTAGCTGATCCCTGGCACAGTCTACACAGGGCTGGGCTCAGTAACGTGGATGTTTTCACTGGCTAGCTGCCAAGGAGGTGCTGATGGGTATCATCTAACGTGAAGCAGAAGAGAGTACCTTCAAAGCCAGATCACTAATATCTCTGTCCACATGACCAGGACAGTTACATATATGAGTAGTCAAAGCAAGTACCTTGCCCTGCTGCCTAAGCCATCTGAAACTGAAGGTGAAGCTGCAGGATGTCATGAAGCAGTGCAGAACCACAGTCACTGAATTTGTTTCAGACCTACCAAAGCAAGACAACCACCAGCAGCATTTAAGCAGTGAAACTTTGTCTCTTTCCATTAGTGTAGACTTCCGTTACAAATTTCCAGGCCCCTCTTGCCCAGTTTCCAGCCATGACTTTCAAGACACAGTTCACATGCCTTTTTAAAGGTTGTGGCAGGCAGCGTGCTATATTGATAGCAAGTGTAAATTGCTAAGGAATGGAGAATACAAGGGCACAGAGCAGAGACATTCAAGGTAATTCATGCTACAAGTGCTATAAGTCTGCCAATGACACTGAGGGGAGAAGATGTTTTTCTGGGTTAGGGAAACAATGGAGGGACATGAGATCTGCATTCAGCTGGGGCTTTATCACCCCAAGGCAGCGGTTTAATGCTATTTAACTTTCTTATCGTCTGACATTTTATTTCAGTTAGCTCTTCAGATAGCTTATTTTCTTAATGTTTGAAAAGGACTATGTGATTTTTAAATGGAAGGCTATAGGAAAGGACAAAGTGGTATCCTAGAATATGTAAGGCTGTGAGTTTTTGCAGGTTTGTGGCATCAGAGCAGTTGTCTCTGAAGTTAATTGCCTTGCCTTCACAGCACTACTTGAAAATATCACATCATCTGGAAAATTCCTTGATATCTCCTAGGTGGAGCTTGTCCGTTTGGCTGACTGGAATCCCAACATTCACAATCAAGTACAAAATGCAACCAGCACAAACTACCACTGGTTTTATCGAACACGTTTGGTTAATGCCACGTGAAAGTGAAAAAGAATCACTCCCTAAGGTAGAAAATAAATTTGCAGCAGGGAATTCCCAACATAATGGGTTTTTTCTAGAAAACTTGCGGATGGGCTTATGTCAGTGAGGTGGGTGTCATGAACTCTGGCTGTGGCTGCACCCTAAGGTTCCAAGTTGAAAGCAATAAAAGTAGCCACAAGAGGGAGGCAGCAGCCCTTCGCCAGCAGAAAACAAAACAAATCTGAGAATTGTTTCCATAAAGTCCCTCCTTGTGCTAAAACTGTCCAGTAGCGGTGATCTCAGTGAAAGCAATGAGTGTTGGCTGTAACTTGTGCAAATGTAGGTTCATAACACATAGTAAATGTTACATGATTAATGTAAGCTGAAGAATAGCAACTAGAAGATCTTTTTCTTAAACCTAAAAATTACGTAAGAAATTACTTCAGGATAGATTGAAGCTGATTTTCATGTGCTTTTTTTGTGGGTGTTGGGAAGGAAAAATGTCCCTGTGCTGTAAGGGAGTAATTTCAAGGGTTGGAGTTGTAATCTTGACAGGTTGTCTTGACTGGTAGTTGTAATCTTGCCAGGCTTTAATACAGAAGCATCATTTTGTTTGAGGAAGGAGAGTTTGTATAACAAATTCCTTCTTAGAAAATGTAGTGCAAGGGTGCATTTAAACACCTCTGTTTCCATAGTACCTCAGCAAACAGATAAAGCACTACCTTCAAGTGGTGCTCCTACTTATCCTATGAAGTACTTTCTCTGGGCAGCAAGCCTTCCAGGTTCAGTGAGCTCAGCAGAGAAAGGTAGAGGGCAGGGCTGGTGTCTAGTTCCTGCTCTGAGGACTATTCCATAACTTACTCAACAGCATTTCAGATATTGCAGCCAAAGATTGACAAACCTGGTCTTTACTCTAAACCCTTAAAGCCCTCCATCCCTCCTTCCAATCTCCAGATTAGAAACCTCTAGGAAGGGATGGCAGAAGGACACCTAGCTTGAAAACCCAAGCTGGACTGCTCTGGGACTGTTGTAGTTTGAGGCACACACTGGAACAGTAGGTGTATGTGGGCATCTTTCATGCAATTTTATGAGAGCTCCTGGGAATTTTAGTACTTCCAGGCTGCATGGGGGTTTATTGAGTAGGAGCACTGGGCTTGGCTTCCCAGGCTGGGCTTAGCCCCACCAGTGTACCCTGGGCCAGTGGGGGGTGTCTGTCTTCTAAAGAGTGGCCAGAAAATAAAAAGCTCAAGCTTTTATTCTTTCCATCATACAATGCATAATTGTATAGAGCTATGCATGCCTCTATAACACACACATATGCTTTTAGTTTTAAATATGCAGTAGTTATCCTTTCACAGCATTTTCTGTTGGAGGTATTTGAAGTTCTTTATGGATTTAAGTGCAAACAAGTAGGGACTACTCAGGCAAAAAGAGCAGTCAACACCTCTGAAAAATTTGTCTGTTGGCTTTATCTCAGCTAAACACGAAACGAATTGAGGTACTTGACTCTGACAGCCAGTTTTGAGATCTAATTGGTTTTCAGTGTGTCCACAATGGGCCAAATTCTGCACAGGGCTCACAGTGCTGATGCAGCAGGTCAGTAGTCCAGGCAAAAACCTGTCATCTTGCAGTGACCACTAGAGAGCAACAGTCCTGCAGCTCTGGGGACCTGGGGAGCACCAGCACACAGCTCGAGGCCTTACCCTTCCCATGCCTACTTCAGTGAGTGCTTCACTTCTCTGGGCGGGACCTGTACCACAGACCACAATTACCCATCAGACATGCCACTGTCCACTTTCATCACCTTGTACATTTTAGATCCTCTGGCCCTGTACAATTGGAGAGATGATTTTGATAATGTTATTCAGTTCCATATCCAATTCTGTTTATTTACAAGCCTCCTAATCCTTCATAAATTCATGCTATTTTATTTTACTATTTTTTCCTTTGTTGCCAGGGTCAGTGTTTGTAGACTGGAGATCCCTAAGTCAGTTCTTTTGCCTAGTTCCTGACTTGTCACAGGCCTTGAGGTATTATTATTTGGAGAGCAATGTAGGTGAGAGGGACTTGGGGTTCCTGGTGGACAGCAGGATGACCATGAGCCAGCAGTGTGCCCTCGTGGCCAAGAATGACAATGGCATCCTGGAGTGTATTAGAAGGGGAGTGGCTAGTAGGTCAAGAGAGGTCCTTCTGCCCCTCTACTCAGCCCTGGTGAGACCGCATCTGGAGTATTGTGTCCAGTTCTGGGCCACCAAGATGATGGAGTGGAACACCTCCCTCGTGAGAAAAGGCTGAGGGAGCTGGGTCTCTTCAGCTTGGAGGAGACTGAGGGGTGACCTCATTAATGGTTATAAATATGTAAAGGTGAGTGTCAGGACGACAGAGCTAGTATCATCTCAGTGTTGGCCAGTGATAGGACAAGGGACAATGGGTGCAAGCTGGAACATAGATGATCTTTCAAGATCCCTTCCCACTCCTAATATTCTGAGATTTAACAGCATGACTGCAGTCCCACTTAAACTGGGAAAATGCCACTCAATTCAGTGAACATATCTTGGAGCCACCTGATCACCATGCTTTACAGTGCAGTCACCCACTGTGCTCCATGCAACATGCTGGAGAGACACATGATACAGGCAGATTTGCAAAAATTGCACTAAACCTGTCATACAACCAAAATTAGAGTGTAAAATTAGTTCTTGTGCCATTTTATATGACATTTCATTTCTTCTCTGATGACAGGCTGAGAGAGTTAGACTTGTTCAGCCTGGAGAAGAGAAGGTTATTGCAGCCTTCCAGTTGGGGCTTACAGGAAAGCTGGAGACGGACTGTTTACAAGGGCAGGTGGTGATAAGACAAGGGCTAGGGGTAGGACTAGGTGGTCTTTCAAGGTCCCTTCCAACTCCATTCTGTGATTAGCACACATTTTTCCCTGTTGAGTTTTTAACTCCAGCGTATCCGACCTTGCCACCCTCACTCCCCTGCTTGTTCCTCTTGCACCAACCGTCATTTTCTGACTGCCAGGGACATTTCTTCCTCCTGGGCAAAGGATATACCTGTAACAACATGGGGAGGCGGGGCGGGGGAAAGGGCCTGCTGACTGATGCAGTACAATTTAAGCAAGATGCCGTAGTGGTTGTGCTCTATTCATCTCAGCTGAAAACTGAGTGCTCTCTGTATTAATTGATAAACTGACTGTGCTCTAAAAATTTATTTACTTCAGTTCTGCATAAGGGAAACCCTTATAAAAGAGGCTCTCACCTGAAGAAATTATTTTCAGCTATATTCACCTATTCACCCCACTCCTTCAGAAGCTCTTTAGTTCAAGTTGATTGTTTCTGTTTTATCCACAACCCCTGGAACAGTAGGAGCTGTGAGACAGCAGAAGGACTGACTGAACACCAGCATGTGTCTGTTACATGTTGTAGCACCCCAATGCAGCCGCAAGCAGTGGTACAGTTCCCCCTCTACATCAGGCTGTGTTGACCCATTATTCAGGGTTGAGAAAAACACCTTTCATTGCTGATGTTGAAAATATTGTTCCAACTACTTTTTTTTTATATACATGGCAGTTGCTGTCAGGCTTCTCATACCGTGACTAAAAGGATGTGAGGCTTATCTGGAACTGGTGTTCTTCGTGTTTCAGACACATCTGCTGTGACACAGACCTACACCAAAGCTGAAACATTGGGCTGCCTCCCTATCTTTTGCTTTACGTCAGCTGACCTTCACCAGCATAAATTGACAACATATCTGGATTAGATGGGAAGCACAACCATGTCTACCAAGAGCACTGAAAGAAAAATGTGGGGTTTTTTCTCCCCATATTGTGCTATCTCACTCTGGTGATGCCTTTTGTTTGGGTACATGTTGCACTGGCACTCCAACTTCTCCATCTCTTGTAGGGTGTTATTTTGGCTTGTCTCAAAGGACTGTGCTACTGCCAATGAACTTTAAGAGCTTTTTTGAGCTCAACTTTTCAATAACTCTTTAAGAACACTTTGCATATTATCCAGCTATCATGATTAATATAATTCTACCCTCAATGATTTGATAGTATAATTTCTAAATGTCACCAAATCTCTGAATTAAACAAACTGCTACTACTAACAGCCCGTGAATCTACTTAACTTTCCTTCATTCTTCTAGCTGACCTATTTACTCCTGAATAATGAACATGAAGCATTGTTCCCCCTGTACCTCCATTTTTCTATGGTGTTAAAATAATTGACTTACTGCCAGTTGTACTGAGGCATATTACAGAGAATGTGCTGAGCTCAGAGCAATCATCTGAGCAGCCCTTATGATGGATATATGGTTTTCTTTGGTCCATGAGACTCTTCTGATTCAGGGAGTGCTTTTAAGAAAACCATCAGACTGCAGCTGGACTCAGTGACTGCAAGAGAAGTAGAGAGATGAAATGACACATGGCTTACTCAAGTTTGAAAGAACGCAGGAAATCAGCAGAGGACTCCAATGAGTTCAGACTTTATCCTTACACTTGCTTTGCAAACAGGTCACAGAAAGACACTGCTCTCCTGTTTTTTTTTAAAGTACTCTTAGCTTTTGGTCTGAGAAGAGATCCACTGCGCAGAAGTTTCAATTCTCATTACTTTCAGCTTGGCTCCATTCACACACTGGATCCTCTTCTGCATTATGTAAGCACCGCTCCACATATCTGTTATGTGGCCCAAGCTCCGTTTCCTTTGCAGTCTACAATTCACTCTGGATGATCAAATGTAATAATCTATTTTCTGTATACAGCCTTCTAATCTATGCCATTCAAAACACACCCTTCTGAATCCAAGACTCCTGGCTTAACAGAATTTACAGCACATAAAAATTCATTATCACAGTGCAAATGTGGATATGTTGTTTTGTCTTAACATTTATTTAAGTCTTCCCATAGTTCAAACAAAAAAAATGACATCCCTTTTCAACTGACAAAAAGAAAAAGAAATAAAAATAAACCACTTCTACAAAGTTAGCCAGTGTATAGACTTTCTTATTTTACAAAACAAAGGTAGGAACATGTTACAAAATAATCATCAAACCAATGAATGTCAATAGTGCAAAGAATGAACTGCAAATATAAAGGGAGAGAGGGAGGGTGGGCAAGATGGATGGATGGATGGATGGATGGATGGATGGATGGATGACTAAACAAAGCAGGAAGGCCAGGAACAGCTACACCTGTTACCATACATCTCATGATACATATTTCATCTCAGTGTCGGCAGAGGGTAAGTACTTCATCAAAAAGTTATCTGTATGCTGCAGACTCTTGCACTGGCCAGTTCTGGAGATGAATACAGCTAAAAACGTGAGCTGCTAAGAGCCACTGAAAGGAATTTTTCACCCTTTGGAACAGAGGTGACCTATCAAGGGCTTGATTAGTTTGTGAATTCAAGGGCCGAGGAAATGACTGTGCATTTCATGCAAGCAATGGAGTAAGTACTTCTAGTCTGAACTCTGTACACCTTCTCCTCTTGCTTTCATAGAATCACAGAATCTACTGAGTTGGAAAGGACCCAAAAGGATCAAGTCAAACTTCATACTATTTTGACTGATCAAGAGGGATTTTTAGTAGCTACTAAGTCATGTTGACAGGTGGATTAACAGGTCTTGGTTGTCCTACGAAGTAAAAGTGTCAGCCAGCAACCCATCAGATAAAGGTAAATTATGTCTGCAATGTTTCTTAGGATACTGCTACAAGGAGGAATCTATGATCTATCTCCTTTATAGGATGACTAAATTGGAATCTAAATAAAACATGTCAGTTACAGAATTTCTCAAATGAATTTGTCCATTTTCCTTTGCTAGAAAAGTGTCCGTAGTTAATAAATGTAAGAGGAGTTCACTAAAATAAGCTCAGCTGCCCAGAGATATGTTCATATTTACTCCTTGTGATCAAAGACTGTTTAATTTTCTAGGCAAAATTCCCTGCGATACCTCAAGTCTTAACCACAGTACAAAATTGAAACAAAACCATGAGAAACAGAGAGAAAGTTGAAAGTAGGAATAGCTTCAGGAAGCTTACCTGGAAGGCACATTTCCTGCACAGAGTGTGTGAGTACTACAAAGCTTTCAAATAAACCAGAGGACAGTGTGTATATCTTTCTCAAAAGGAGTACTGAAATCTATTAAACTGAAACTATTCAAAGAGATCAAAAACCCACAACAATCACCCCCACTACAGGCATAGCTTTTATCTAAATCATCTCTACTGCTCAAAAACTAGCAAAGCTCTCATGTCTTTTCCTCTTACCCCATCAACAGTCTGTCCAAATTACTACTGCACCGTTATGGATAAAAAGTATATGGCTCACGTACACGAAGTTCATACAGTGGCAGTGTCTAATCTTGAAAAACTGGCACTGTTTCATCAGGCAAGAACAGTGTAAGCCACAAAAAGGGCACTTAGGATCCCAGTGTTCAAATGTTCAACACTCGCAACGGTGCTGGAGTGAAGAAAGAATTCAGTAGTGACACCTGGCGATATCAACACTAGATTTTGGTTGTTAGTGCTCTTTTGAAAAAAATCAGACTTACTCTAGTGCTTCAACAGAAAGTAAGATCTTCTGAAACTCCGGCCAAGGGATTCATCCTAAACTCTTGAAAATTCAGTGGCAGGTCCATCAGACAAATACTCTCCGGAGATCAGAACAGATTATAATAGCATTTTTTATAAACCAGGACACTTTTCCAGGTTTGCTTGCCTAATTCAAGGAGGACTGGAAGAGATACTTCTGTTGCAAAACTAACTACATAAGAGAGGTTACAGTCAGGCCCATACTTCTTCTGTCATTCATTAACTTTGAATTAAAAAAATAATTGTGATGAAGAAGTAGAGAAATAAATTAAATCCAGAAACCTCAAATATGTTCATCTTTCAGTTTGTGTGGCATGAAATACTGTGTGGCTGGCGCATGAGACAGTCTGAGGAGTTCAATAATTCTGCAGAGATGGAAAATGATATTCCTTTGATTTTCTCCTCTCTTTAAGGAGTATGAGATAATTTTATTTGTTGTTATTTTTCTGTTTTCAAGGGCTGGGGGATAATAGGCAAAAATTCACACACTGAGCCTGCAGATCAGAGCAGGAAATCTCACAACCGTCTCTTTCACAAAACATTCTCACGCTGCCTCAGCAACACTCAGCTTGGTTTGGTTTTGTTGGATTTCTTTCTGGCCCTTTTCAAAAACTGTACTCTAGGAGCTGCAGTGAAAAGCAGGAAAGAAAAAACCAAACCACTCTGAAATTTGCTGAATGCCTTGGCAAAAAAGGAATTAATTTTGTGGAGAGGAGTGGCCATTCAACTGATTAACAGCCAGCTTGTAACAGAGCTGACAATCAGTCACGAATTCAGCCCTGGGGTCTCTAATATTTTACAACCTGTACAGGTGATTATTTAGTAAATAATAGCTCTCTGGGCTTTATCAGTAATTTTAATCCACTGATCTCAAAATGCTTAATAAGCATTAATAGCATTCTTCCAGAGAGATGGTGCAGATGTTTAGTACTAGCTGGTGTGCTTCAAGAAGCAACCTGGGCTTCAGTAGGACCAACAGCAACAGAGTATTTCAAACCTATTAGGAAGTCCTAGGAGGAATTCACATGCTTACAGTGGTGTACCTGCGTAAATATATATCACTAGGTTGACCTAGGCCTGAAACTTAGGTGCATATAAAAAGGTATTTAAAAGTTTTCTAGAATTTATTTTAAATTCTACCCCTGCTGGTTTTAGACTCAGTGTAATTAATCTCATGTGTTATTTAGGACTTTAACATTGCAGTGATTTCTGCAGGACTCACAGTGAAAGCAGTATGTCAACAGTGTATTAATTTTCTGTTATATGAAATGTAAAATAATTTTTTTATTTAGAAAAAAACTTTCATTTTAATTCATTATGATTTTAAATTATGTTACCAAGACTTTCTAAATGTGTGATTTTAAAGTCAGCAGTAACCTTTCAAAAGATAAATGACTTAATAAATTACCTTTTTTTTTTTTTTACATTTAAATTACCTCAAGCCAAAATATTATGCAAGTCATGGAAACCTATTTTAAAAAATGGGTACTTTAAACACTATTTTCTCTGAAAACATGAGTGATTTTTGCCTTCTGCGTTTTTATTTAGATAGAAGTTTTAAGACTTGCTGCTAACAGCTAAGTGGAGATGAAAAAATCTCTGTTGGAAGCTTGCTAATTTTTGAAAAAGGATTTTGTTTCCCAGTTAGTGGGGGTTTTATAAAGATACAAGTTAATTATACCATAGGTTCAAGATAGAACATGAAGGTAATATTTTGCTGGACACAATTCCAAAGATTTTCAGGAAGGTAAACAACACTGTCTGTTAAAGTTATCATGTTCTGACATTTTCAATAACCATCCAAGAAAACATATAAAAAACACCTCAACCCCAACCCCAAACCCCAATGCTTTTCCCTTAAATATCTTTCTAGGCAGGAATGATCTAATCTTAGCAAATCCCTCTGAAATCACCTCTACACATTCCCTGTTACTAGCAGCCATAACTACATTCTGTCAAGATATCAGAACAGCCCAGACTAACAAATGCAAGTTTTTAGAAATTGCAGAGGCTTTCTTGTAGGGTGTGCAGACCCCATGAAAATGTGCACAATGACACGTTGTTGTTCAGGGGATAAGACTAGAAGGCGTGAATAGAAGAACAGCTACAGGATTAGCTGTCTTGTCCGTAGTTCATCTGCTTGACCATTTATTAAGTTTAAGATGAAGAGTTTCTTGATTCTCTGGAATGATGCTTAGGGGTTTCACTCTGTTGACTACTTCAGAAACGAGTTTTTGTCTAATTTTTATGCTCCCTGGCTTTTATTTGGCAGTTCAAAAGGAAGTGAACCTGCCAATGACTGAACCAACAGGCATACAGGGGCAAGACTGTAAATGAGATAAAGGCTGCTTTCTGTTTTGCCTAGGATGGTGACCAGACCATACTTCAGTGTAGAACCTAGATGGTGAAGAGGCAGAAAAGGCAGGCTTGACCGTAATGTGAGTCATTCAGACTATACCCCAATTCGAATTAAATCATTCCAGCAAAAGCCCGTAGGTCCACTCCAAACACAGCACTGACAAGCTTCTCAAAGTATGGATCATGTGGAGGAAAAATAATACCCTGCAGAGCATTATTTTAAAGGGAGTACTCCATACTTTTTAACAGATAAATACCAAACCCCTGCAAGTCCTTTCTTCCAGGTCTGTTAATCTGACCACCCCTCTTGGGACTTGCAGACTGATTTTCCTTCACTGCGTGGCACATTCATTGATATCTGCAGCATCTTGTCCCTTCAGATCCTCATTCAAGCTTCTTTTCTGCTCTATTTCAACCTGGCAGAGAAAAAGTAGAGGGAGAACATTTGTAATGAGAAGGGAAAACATAAGATTCAGTAATATTCCTTAGTGGCAGTCTGTCCCCTGCTCAACTTCTTGGTGAACCCAGAAGGTTGTGAAAAGAAATAGACTGAGGGGGAAACTGGATTTCCGGTCCAATCCAGTTTTATGACTCAACAGTGTCATGTCATAATTTCCAGAAGAGATAACATCATGCAGAGAAGCAGTCTTACATGATTTTATATTCATTACCATCCTCATCTATATTTTGAATCCAAACCCAGAACCAAATCTGCAGAGCATAGGTGGTTTCCCAAGCAATGTCAGATCAGCTTCAATTTTAAACTATGCAAAGACTGAAGTATAAAGCAAAGTTATTCTTTTTCAAAATGCACATCTACATTTATGCTCTAAATTTTAACAGCTCTGAGAACTCAGTGATAGTCCAACCTTTAATTCTTAATAGGGATACTTAGGAAGATCAAATACCATCTCCAGGAAATTTAAGAGAGTACTAAAAATGTAATTAAAATTACTTGCCATAAGAATCTTTCCAGTATGTTATGACTGCTCTTAAAGAGGGCACATAGGATGCCAATTTCTTTGCTAGGTTATCAGCTAACATGCAAATATTGGCATACTGAGATTCTTGGCAGGTATATATGTAGCACATTTACCCATCTGCTTCTCTCCTTAGGGCAGGCAGGAAAAGAAGAAATACTTAAGCAGAGAAATAACGCAATCCTTTTGTCTGCTGTGGCACTCCCACTGTAGCATCCTCTATGAAGAGCAGCAAAAATCCCCGTTCACTCTCTTAGCATAGCAGCTAAGCTCCAGGAGCTGGTTATGCTCATGTTCTTCTACAGAGCAGCTGTAAGCAAGTGTATTCCATCTTCCCTGAGGGATAATCCACTGCTTGTTTGCCATGAGTCAATCGTCAGCTGCGCATGGACAGTCACTGCACAGAACCTGGCATGTGCCAAATTCCCACCTCATCTGCCCACGGCATTTTACTTGTCTGACCACGCTTTTCAAGACAATGACGTATGCAAAGTAACCATGGTGACTGTCACACACTCAGTTTTACCTTGTAACTGTAGTGTGCTGAATAGTTGACCCACTTCCTCACATTCGTCTTGTCCTCAACAGAGATGGACCGAATGGTGGCTTTGGATGCAGAAGTGGTGGGCATGTCAAATTCCACATCTACATAG
The DNA here is from genome assembly GCA_013399135.1 of Heliornis fulica. NCBI lineage: Eukaryota > Metazoa > Chordata > Aves > Gruiformes > Heliornithidae > Heliornis > Heliornis fulica. The sequence continues at coordinate 188,682 of VXBZ01007453.1, read as the reverse complement.
CGGACAAAACTGGAAGGCACTTCCCGGTCAGAGCCAAGCTCTAGGTGACAGAAGAAGCAGTGAGGATGGCCAGAAGCTGGAAAAAAGAGCGTAAACAGACGTGAAAGTTGTGTCGGATGGATCACAGCATCTAGGAAAGAACAAAATCATGGAACTTCAAGAGACAGAGAATCTGCCTGGGTTGAACTAGTTCATAGCAAGTGACAGTATCTGCTTACCTGTTTCAATGCTCTTGGAGTTAAACAAACTACAAAAAAGGACTGCTCAATCGCTCTGCTTTTAGTTGGTGAAAATACAAGATGTAAACCAAGAAAAACAGGGTAAAGGTATTTCCCTTCTTCCGATTCTCTCCTATATGTAACATGCTAAGTAATTTTGTGGCACGTGCTTCTGAAATGTTAAGTACTGACAGTACAGAAGGATGGGATTTGGTAGATATTTCACTTTTTTTTTTTTTATTGTTAACCCATTTTTTTTCCAAAGAAAATATACTGGATAAGTTTAAAAGCAAATTTATGCTGAGCTTGGAAATAACTGTCATGTCAGGGTGGCTAGTTGTTACAGATGGCAAGGAAGTAATCATGTTTAGCTCTGTCATGTGTAAATGATAACCTTTGCTATTATTTTCCTGCCTTTGTTTTGCTGGGCAGTGGTGATGTTTAAAAATTAAAGTAGGGACTGCTAGTCAAGCTTGGTTGGTTTTATTTCTGATTGCTGCCAACTCCTTAAGCTCTTGAGCAAATAATTTAAGATTTAAGGTTTGTGCCTCAGTTTCTCTGTCTGCAAAATGAGGACAAGAGCCTTCAAAGCCACCTTGGGCTTTCTGATTGAAGGAATCCTATTACATAAGTATGTGTAAATGACAGTAACTTATAAATAAATGAACTGCACTATTAGTCTGCTACTATTATAGGCTTCGGGATTTTCTGAGTACTTGTTCATTGGGAAAGTTGTTCTCCATACCATACTTTTTGTGGATAAAAAGCACTGGCATGCAGAAGACTTTTAGGATGGCCCCACTTGCTGTGGGCTAGCAGTAGCCCCACAGGCTCTTATGAAGATGGTTGTTCCCTTTGGCACTACAGGGCTTTTGCTTTGGCCAATTCTTGAGCTTGGCTGTGGTGGATGCACACACGTGGTGGCAATGCACTTCAGCTTCTGCCACAGGACATGTGGGTGCTACTGCACAGACCTGGGAATCACTGCTCTCTGGAACTGCATTATTAAGAAGCCTAAAAATTATTCTGGGTCAATAATTCTGTGTTCAGCAGCTCAGTACTGGCAAAGAACTCCCAGTTTCAGGCTCCCCATCCTTTCGTATCTCTTTCCTCATCCATTGGGATGGATGTGAAGGGAAAAAAAAAGTAAAATAAAAAGGAAAGGAAGGGAAGAGAAATCGTGGGGGGAAAAAAAGGAAAAAGAAAAAAAAGCAGCAGTGCAATTTAAATTCTTCTGCTAAGTGCTCATTGACAGACCATGCACAGCATTCAAAAAAGTATGGACTTTATTAATTTAAACCAACTCAGCACATCAGCAACCAGATGAACTGATGAAGAAAACTCCTCTACCAAAGCTATAGCAAAAATACCAAGCACATCAGTGTTCACTGGTGTTCTGAGTATGGAGCACACAATACACAATTTTTATAGTCTTTGTTCAACATGCTCACTCAGAGCTCTTTCTCTCTAACAGACTGGTACACTTTTTAGTAAAACCAGGAGGAAATCAACAGACTGCTTTTTTTTTACGTTGCTTGTTATTAATATTTCATTCGTTAAAAACAAGGATCTGATAATATAGTTCATACCATGATTGGAGGGAATCTGTTCCAAATTACTCTGATATCGCAACGTTTGGATTAAAGGATTTCATTTACTTCAGAAAGTATACCCGGCAGCATGCCTGGGATCCCCCACCAAACTAGAGCAAAGTTCGAATATCCAGATCCAAGGCTTTACATCCCTGATGGAAGAACATTTTCCCATGATCAAAGACCAGGTGGATGTTTTCCTAATACTCTGCTGGTGGCTTAAAACCACTCTGAACAAATGTAGATTCCAGCAAGCTGCAATTGAAGCTCTGCAGATCCTGAAAACAGGTTTTCTTTATCAACTGCTTTGATCATATTAATTGTGAATATGAGAAGGGCAACAGAGTTTAACAAGCTATTTTGGAAAGCAATGTGCTCAGTAGAATCCAGTCTGTAGTTTTTTGTTAGGTCAAATCATAGTCAGAGTACACACAGTCCCTCATTTGTCATAAGCTTTTTAATGTCCAGTCATAGACACACTTTGGCCACTAATTAATACAGAGAGAGTGCTAATAAGAAGTTCCTACAGTGAGAGTGCGAAGGTCCCATCCCAATAAAAATCACAAAGAGAAAATATTTGGTTAAGACAGCGAAGCTACTGAAATAATTGTTAACAAACTGGGTGTAAGAATACTACCCCCTGAACACAAGCAGTGAGCCTCAGTAGGGACCAGCTCTCCTCCCCTGCGAGACTGTGGTACTGGCTGTCCAGGCCACAAGCAGGGCTGACGGTGTCACAGGCCTCATGTCTACGTGGAGCCTGTACCAGTCTGAACTCAGGGAACATAGTGAAGCAGTAGAGGTCCGAGTGGCTTCCTGGAGACCTCTGTAGTTCCTGGGTTTGTGTTTTTAAGGGACCAAGGTGTTAGAGCCCACAATGTGGATGAACAAAGGGTGTGCATAGCTATGTGCTCCTTTGATGGCTACACAGGTCTGGCAGACAGTAATGAGTGCTGGGGAGATTCATGCCTTGTATATATCCCAGGTTGTGTGGACAGGTTGCATGGCCTCCAGAGGCAGGGTGGAGCTGGACTGTGGCCATCAGCAGCATCTCCCCCAGCTGCAGTGCGATGCCACCACCTCTCTCCTGCTCTGGAGTCCCAGGCACTGAGCAGTTCAGTAGCAGACCAGATGTTCACAGAGGACCCAAAGCACTCTTAGAGATGAGGTTTAGGTGCCATGGTAAGAAAGGATGAAGTGAAAATCAAGGGCATATTTGCACATAGTATTTGAGAATTGCATCTTTTATAGGGACTTCTGCAAGCAGGTGGAGGTGAATTATTGTACGACTTGTGGGTAGGGCTGGATACAGCCAAGGATGCACATGGCTGGGAGCAGATCACACATAGGCATCACGCGTTCAGAAGTGTATGTGGCCCATCAGGCAAAGCTAAGGAGGAGCAGGAAGCAATCTCTTGAGTACTATTTATATCCTTCTTTGTTTGTCATATACTTTGAGTAAGTATACATGGGACGTGTACCATCGAGACATGTAAATAGTCTGAAAGGCAAGGTCAGATTTAAACTGCATTTGGCCTGCCCTATCATCGCTTTGGAATTCCCTCCTTCGCACATACCTCATACATCCTGGCCAAAACAGAGCTTGCAAGGCCCTTCCTTTCCCTGAAACTACATCTGACTTGACCGGAGGGGTGAGGATACTCTCTTCCTCTCAGGATGTAAACAAATACTAACTGACCTGTGCTCTGCCTGTTGACACTGATGGATAGATGCTCTGTGGCAGGGCTCCAACAGCAGTGCCAAGTCTGTGATGCATTTCTCGCTGACACGGGTATATATAGTAAAGCCTCACACTGGGAGTGACGAGATCAAGGCAACAAGAAACATAGATCAACATCTTCCTCAGAGTAGCAATGAGTAAGGGAGCATTGCCTTATAGGGGGCAGTACTGCCAGGAGCTCTGCCTCTTCTCTAGTTTGCTACTGGCATGTTCTGTGTGTTAAAGTCTGGGGGCTTTTATTTTCCCAGCTGCAATGTCTATATGGTATACTAAGATCTCTGTAGAGAAGATGCCGCAGAAGGCCCAATTTCACAGCATCTCATTCCCAGAGTTCATGCAGATGGTATAGTGAGATTTTCTCACAAGCGTGTTATTGCTCATAAACAGCCTGAAGTTAATTTTTCGTTGCACTATTTCTTGAGTTCCTGAGTTCTCTCTTCTTATTCTCTGCACTACATGGAGCCTCCTATCACTTTTGTCAGTGATATCCCTCAAAATCTGTAATCTATGGTGTAAAATGGTGTCCTTGGGCTGGAATGTGATCCAAGCAATTAAAAGTCTTAGATCACTGTTTTGCTAACACTATAGCTCAAACTCAGGAAAAACGTTATGTTCTTAGAAAGTACCAAATCTGGTACTACACTGAACTTTCCTTCGGGGAACACTGAATACAGAAACCCTCCCAGTCACCCAGCTTCATTATTACAGCAGTAATACTAAAATGTCCATCTCATTTGAAAAAAGCTAGTCTTGATCAGAGAAATCAAGTAGAATTCACTATGAATAAAAATAAACCCAAATTGTCTGGCACCATGGATGAAAGGCAGGAAAGGGGATGACTGGCAGCCATGGCCAAAGGGATATTATTTTGCATATTTAACTGTGAACATGTTACTAGAAATAGAAAAGAATTGTGGGTTTTATGTTTGTATTCTGACTTCTGTTTTAAGCTGTATTTACCTGTCTGCACTAATTACAGGAATGTAGCCACAGACTGGTGTTTGGAAATGTCTTTTTTTTTTAATGGTTGCATGCTATCTTTCCTCCTCTTAAAATCCCTGCTCCAGATACTTTATAGGCATTAGTTGTGGTGTATACATTGAAATATATAGCACTGGTACTACTTGATACACTACAGAGGACAACTTATCCCTTACCACATAAATCCAGTATTCCCTTTCTTGCAAAATATGTAACTCCTGTTAGTTCACTCCTGCAGAGATGGTATGCACCACTCACCTGAGTTTTTGTCAGGCAGCCGGTTTATCCTCCATACGATGGAATTAAAGGCATGCTCATATTTGGCAGTTCCCAAAGTCACTCTCATTACTGGCTCAGAACCAGACAGACTGGTTGATCCAAAAGCCGCCCCCTTGTTCACCTTGGCTTTCAAAGATTTCTCCCCCAGGACGCTCTCTCTACGGAAGTTCTTCACCCACTCATTTGGCACTGGGTAGCGGATCATCACGTTTTCACAAGGGACCTGAGCTAAAGGGTCACGGTTGGAAGAGAACCCAGTGGACATCATAAGCCAGCTCTGAACCTCCACCTCAGCACCATTGATGCTGGCAGCTGTCCTCAGAGTAAAAGGCAAAGTTTTCTCAGCAAAGACAGTTCTGAATCGCATCAGTTCAAACCGGCAGGCATCCAAGGGGTTGAACAGGATAATACGGGAGTTATTAAACACATCCTCATCCACACATGAATGGAAACGACAGCTGTATAATTTAATCCACTTAGTGGTAGTAGTGGGCATAATATCCTGTCTAGCAACTATTTCGTTGCCTTTGACCAGGATATCGTTAAGGCCCAGTCTGCATTCTGCCAGGCCAGAAAGGAAGCTGAGAACATAGATATGGGTCAGCACACTGTGCTGGAGAATCACACTGTCTCCTTTGGCCAAGATGCCATGAAACTCATCCCTAACATCAACCGTGATTTCTTCTTCTTGATAATTCAGTCCCACTATGCTCAGATCTGTTGATGAGGCTGGCAAGTTCATCAGTGTCTCTTGTACAGCATTGATGAAGCTAAGGAAGTCTTGATAATCTGTAGTCCCAAGCTTGATAATCTGCTCTCTCTCTGCTGTGTGAGCAATGGCTGGTTTAGGCTGATACTTCTTCTTCTCCTTGTAGGTTGTGCGGTCCAACCGCACACTGTGTATCCTTCCATTCTCATCATAGTTCTGGAGTTTGCGCTCTGAAATCTCATGATTGATTTCAAGTTTGAATTCCCGGAAAGGTTTCTCCAATCCTTTCTCATAAAAAAGCTGTATAAATCCACTGTCAGTCAGCTTGACGTATATTGGTCCCCAGTGCCTAGATGACATAATATTCTTCTTCTCGGGGATCCTGAGCATCATTGGCCATCCATCTTTTGGCTGAGCTGGTGCCAGGTTAAATAAGGCTGCATCCATATCATATGGCATCATAGGATCATCATCAGGCAGGGTAGGGCTTCTCACGTGATCTGGGTCTCCAATCTGGAGTTGTTTGAGCTGCTCTACAGCATCTGTGTGAGTTTCAGTTTTGTTTGTTTCATGGAAACTGATGGTATCAGGCTCTTGGAGAATAATGAGAGACTCTCTTTGGCTTTTGCCTGGAGCACTGGAGACAGAAGAGCTTTTGGAACGCCTGTCTTGCTCCTCAAAGAATGAGCTGAATGGATTGATGGGTGAAGGTTGGACATCTCGAAGAGATTCATCCAGGAAGGGATTAGTAGCACTCCAGGATGGGGTTTCAATGGAAGCCAACTTGGTTAAGGAGGAGAGATCTAGTTTCTGAATCTTGGAGAGGTCCCCCAATGTGCTTTTAGGGCGTTCTCTTTTTTTTAAGGATGCAGTGAGGTTAAAGTTAACATCTGGGGTCTGTGTTTCTGCAGGTGGTGTGTCTGTTTTCAAGGGAGAAAGGTTCTGTGGTGAGAAACTGACTTCATTGTCATCGAAAGTCACCCAGCTGGGAAAGCGCACTGTGGTTGGGGTAGATGAATGCCCATTCATGGAGGTGTTGTTCAGCTGCCAGTTGACAGCCTCCATATCTATCTCTTCATCTTCTTGGAGAGATGAGGAATTGTCTTTAAAAAAAAAGGGGAAGGGAGAAAATTTCAGCAATTATTCTGAAGTTATCTAGTCCCCTCTGTGAAAAGATAACCACAATCTGAACAACAGTTTACATGCTCAAGAAAGGCCTATTCATATGCTGCACAAGAAAGATCATCAAAAGACTTGGCTAAAACGCTGAAGAGTCTGCTAAGAATTAATGAAGAAATGGACAGTTGAACACTGAAAAGGATTGCAATAAGAAATACCAAAGGAATGACAGCAATGATTGCACTGCTCTTATTCCAACGTAACAACCTGAAAAACAAGCTCAGCCCAAATGTTGTAGTGATTTTTTTAAAACTCCCCTCTCTAAATTTGTAAGCTGCATTTCTTCTCTCCACTTATGCTCTGCCATTTGCTTGTTTTGTTCTCATTTTTACCCTTTCTCTTTCCCCGCACCCTTTCACAGAATCACAGAATCACAGAATCACAGAATGTCAGAAGTTGGAAGGGACCTCAAAAGATCATCTAGTCCAACGCCCCTGCCTGAGCAGGATCACCTAGATTAAATCACACAGGAACGCATCTGCATTGGTCTTGAATGTCTCCACAAAAGAAGACTCCACAACCTCTCTGAGCAGCCTGTTCCAGTGCTAATCACCCTTTGCTCTAGAGAAGAATCCAGTGGGGAGAGGGAAAGAACATGGAGGAAGAGCACTTCTCTGCTCTGCCCCCACATACTTGTCTGAACATTTGCTATTATCACAAAAGCACATGGGGACACAGTGAAGGCACCATAAATAGTGTCTAGGTGGCATTTTTGCAGAGGATCTGTTCAGCAAAAAGACTCTTTGGCTAACCCATCGGGAAAGAGACTGCCAGTCCTTGGGTGTCTATGAAAAATCTCACAGTGAAGCTGTGATCTAGGAGTGTATCTTAGGATAAGGAAAAACATACTTTTGACTTGTATTGTGGAAGCTGTCCTCATCCTCTATCAGGACATGGCACCTTTAACCACTATTTCCTGATCTCAGGCTCTGCCACAACACTTCCCAGAAGCCTGCATAATACTTTGCTAGTTCAATCCCAGCTCTTGCTGGAGAAGATAGCTGCAGCAGTAATAAGATGTTTTCCATAACAAACATAAATTTTCAGAGTTCAGAAATTAAAGGGTTGTCTTCCCATTTTCTTCCCACTGGGCTAACGAAACAGGAGTGCTTCTCGAAACGAGCAGACAGCATGAAATTACACTCAGCGGCTGCTCCATGTGTATGCTTTATGTACGAGACAGTGCTGCTAGCTTTTATGCTTTTTGACTCTGATAGATCTATATAGATCCCACGTTTTACACATGTCACTGTTCTTCAGCACAAGCAGAAGAGTGAGTGTAAAATGGAGTGCTTTGTTACGGATATATGCCTGCGATCTCAGCATATTTTATAACCTTAACAACAATAATAAAAGCATTTAAGTCATTATTTAAATAGCCACAAGTTCCCAGAAAAGAGAGGCTTGATTTCCATTCTGCCTCAACCATAATAGAAAATTTGAATTTTCATTCCAGTTACAACTTAGAAGATGACATAGGGGATATTCATGTTAGCCAAAGTCCTGACATTAGCTCATTATAATGTCTTGGGTAACTTGATTTTCTGGGCCTTTCATTCCAGCTGTACAGAAGTTCACCTAACCTTGTGATCTAAGGACAAAACACATCATGCAAGTTCTAAGGGTTTTATAATTGAGAATTACATATGAATCAGAATGACACCCATTTGTTTGTTTCTCAGGCCACAGTAATAACAGAACAATAACAAGACTATCTGTGCATTGTGAGCTCTATGTGAAAATAAGCGGCACTATCTCCATTTCTCAGATTTTCTTCTCTACTATGCCATTCCAGTCCCAGCTTTGCAAAAAGCCTTTCTGTAGTCCCTACCACTGGTCCCACCACACGGTACAGTGGTGGATCCTTTATCTGTAAGGTTTTGCCATAAAATTATAAGTAGTTTTGTGGGGGGAAAACTCAACAAGACAACTGATTATCACCCACAACCACACCCAAAGTGAGAAAATAAAAAAAAATCCACCAAGAACATTCTGATGTTCAAACCATCCGGTTCACACCAATACTTTCTGTGTTGTCTCATGTCTTTCTGGTAATTTGGTCAGCAAGTATGCAGTCCTTTGAAAAAAAAGCAAAGGCAGTGAGAAGATGTCTCTGTTTTTATGGTATTTCTGGGAAAACTTCCCCATTTCTTTTAGGGCTTCTAGAGGTCCTGTTTATAAGATCAGGGTTTCTTCACTAAAATCAAAAGTACATTCTGCTGCTGCCAAAGAGCAGTACAGTTGGGTTTACAAATATCTGGAGAATGCAGGGATGGTTCTAGAAAAGACAGGTTTTTAGCTTTGACTGTAAAAGAATGAGTAATAGCAGGGACGATAAAAACAACAATATGCTAATGCATCTAAGCATCCAAAGAAAGTTCCTGAGAACTAGATGAAATAGTGTGTGTACACCAGGAGAAATACTGGAACCTTTGCTGCAAAGGCAAATACAGCATGGTGAAAAATCTTAACATTGCCAGAGGATGACATAGACAATTACTTCATATTTTTCCTTTCTTGACTTTTAAGGAGTTCCTGAACATGGGTGATAAAAGTTTAAAATGTGAACGTCCTTCAAATTGGCAGCACCCCAGTAGGTCTGAGAGGAGACACTTAAGAAAGTGATTCCTTAGAAGAACTTCTTGCTTTCATAACTGTTTTCCAAAAATCCTTCCTACAAAATAAATCAAGACGACAGCTTTCTGAAGGGGTGTGGACAAGTTTTCAACCCAGAGTGACTCTTGACTGAGAAAGACTAGATCTGCATAGAAAAAAAGGAAGATGTGATCAAAGCAAAGCACTTGCTTTTTCCTTCTCAGATGATTTTGCTTTCCTAAGCAAATGAGTTTGATAGGCATTTACTTTGAAAAAATAAAATATCTTTTAATTGTCTGACTGTGCCAGAATTCCACCAGAGAGGTTGCTCCAGCCAGCTACAAAACACAGGAGCAGATTTTCCAAGGAGATGAGGGGGCCAGTAGCTCTTCCCCAGTGACACTAGCAACATGTGAGCTCTGGGACAAGCAGCCTCAGGCTGCCCACACAACTAAGCATCTCTGCGTTCGTTCCTCTGCTACAGTGGTGGCTGTAACCATCACTGCCTGTACCTTATTACATACATGCCTGAATATCATTACAGCACATTAAATAGTTTGGAAACTCAAGTCCCCAGTGAACAATAAAATGCCAACCCGCATTGTAAGTTGTGCTGGGTTTCTTTATCCACACGCCTCTTAATGGCTTTTTTTTTGGCTTTGCAAATGTTCCATCACAAAATGGTTAATCATTTCAGTATGATAAACTGGAAAGCAGCTCTGTTATAATGGATGTAGAACATCTCACTGTGATCGGCCTCTTGTGACTCACTACAAGGAAAGAAGGCTTTGGTTCTCCTTTTGTATCATCTTGTCTTTTTTCTACTTCAACTATTTTGGCCAAAACCAGCAGGTAAATATCATGTTACTTATGCCTGGAGGGAAAGCAGCCACCCAGCTGCTAAAGGATACTGATACTGCAAACTGTTTATGACCAAAACTGTGCTGCAGAAATGGGAAGATCTGAAGGGAGTTATACAAGCTTTTGAAAAGAAAGGCGGAGAATGACTTTAAGAAATGGATCTGAGCAAGATTTAAAAATTTCTGAGTGTTTGTCTGTTTTGCCTCTCGAGAGACTAGGTCTCTTGAAAGACTTCATTGCGTGACTGTTTCTGTTACCTGAATATATTCACTTATGTTTCATTCAGATAGCTCTACTTTACCCTTTAGTCTGCAGTACAGGCATTCCCTTAACACGGTCTCATATATTTTCTCCCCGGTCCAGCTAAGAGGGGAGTGATAGAGCCACTCTGGTGGGAGTCTGGCCTCCAGCCTCAACGGGATACTCCCCTCCTTGATGCAGCCAACACCAGTCCCCCAGACAAAATAAGCATTGCTGTTTTCTGTGGGCATGACTGGACTATTCTAGACTCTTGCTGGGGAAGAAATATACATAAAATCCTCCAAACATTGATATACAGGCAGGTAGGACTTCAGACTTGGCCTTTGGAGATCAGCCAGGTCGAGACGATGCCAGTTATAAAACCTGTAGTGTCCCTGTTATAAGCTATGATAGAAAAGCAGAAAGACAGAATCTGGGAGAATCATGGACTGGGCTGTCATGCAGTTCTCTCCCTGTAACAAAGGTTATTCTTTCACATACTTTCTGTGACATCCATATCTGGGCACTTCCTTGCATTTCTTTTCCATATCCAAGTCACAATAACTGTGTGCGTACTCTCTTTTTTTTTTTTGTGGTCTCTTTGTGAGATATATATATAATATGCTCCCAATACAGATAGCATAATTTAAAAGATATTTAAAGTGAGTGGACTACTGCTCTGAAGTGATACAACTGGATTCTTATTTCCAGTCTTGCCACTGTCTTGCTATGCGGCTCTGGGAAAATGCTTCATCACTATTGCACCACATCGCAGATTCTGGTTTTCTTCCCACTTTTTGTCATTTTTGACAGTAAGAGTGTTAAAGATGAACAGTGATTGTTCCTGCCTACTACATTATCCAGCACATTACACAGCGTAAGTGTATAAACATCATGGAGTTGAAATAAATCAATAAACTGATTCAATTAAGATTTATGCTATATCTATGCACTTGCACAGAATTTCAAGTTTCAAGTTTGGTACAATCTCTGAAGCCTGGCCTGGCCTGTTTTTTGTAAGGTTTCCTGTTTCTCACAGCTCTGCTGATGGCTATTGGTGCAGATGTAAATCTAACTTTCTCTAGCTGAATAAAACTACAGTAGAAAAGTGCCAGGGAAATCGATTGCAAGAATCTGCAACTCAGAGCACAGAGCCACTAACATCCGACAGGCTGGAAAATGGATTTATTTGTAAGCGCTCCTGCAGATTTTCTCTGTCTCTTCAAGATATGACATGCAGAAGAGATGACTGCTTACACAGTCCTTGCTGTTCAGCTCCTGTCTGCTGAACACACCACATACAAAAATTTAACAGCAATCAAGTTCTCCAGCACGTTGAACTGTTAATACAAATTTCTGTTTTTAACCTCATACTTAGGCACAGCTAAGAGACACTTCAAAATCATCACAGACTAACCATCAGGTTCCAAGATGAAAGACTTAAGTCACAGACCGGATTTTTGAAGTTCACTTTCTTACTCCTTCTCATTGCACTTGGCAGGCTTCTCAGATCATGTTGAATGGATTCATCCTTAGATAACTTTTTAGTTCATCCTACTCTGTCATATTCTCTTTGAACTGGGGTGTCTGTATTTAGGCCACGTAAATCAGTGGTCTGATTAAACCTTGTGTAGTTTTATCCCAAATCTGTACTACATACTTTGGTCCCAGCAGTGGGTTAATGACTACTTAAATATGATGCCTGTTGCTTGGTTAACTTGCAAATTCATCACAAGCCCCAAAAGAAGTTTAATTGCCTGAAGAAATTAAATAATCTGAAGTTGCAAAGAAGTTTTATCACAGAGCTTCCAGCTCTATTTAAAACACAATGAATTTCATCTATGTTCTATGTTTCATCTATTAAATTATTCCCATGAGTCTCTACTCTTTATAAGAACTGCTGTATTTCATTTTAAATGTAAGCCATCAGACAGATACTAAACTGAAGACAAAATACAAGCAAATTATGACTCAGCCTGTCACAGCTAGATTGCAGCAGTCCTCGTTCTGTAAGAACTGTTGAAAAGCACTGCCCTCCATGAACTGTCTTAAAGGACCCTAGAAATTTTCTGGACTTCGTTCGTTGATGTTTTGACTTCTTATTCTATATCTACACAAATGTATGTATTTATGGGAAGGTAAGAATACTGCTTTTCAGGCGTTCGTTCTTACTGTGTGCTTCACTGTGTCTCCTTCCTTCAGGCTGCCTCTTGCTGCCTGGGGAGGGAAGAAGATGTCTTCCCAACAACCAAGCCTGACCTAACAATTAAGGAACTGCTATCAGCCTCCCTGTAAGAAGATTGGTAGTTGCAGGTGGATGTTTCATTGCAAACAGCTATCTATGATGCTATTTGAGTGTCTATTTTGTTGTTGTTGTTGTTTCACTTGTTTTCACAGATTCACGGAGTTGTGGGGGTTGGAAGGGACCTCGAGAGACCATCGAGTCCACCCCCCCGCCAAAGCAGGTTCCCTAGAGCAGGTCACACAGATAGGTGTCCAGACAGGTCTTAATATCTCCAGAGAAGGAGACTCCACAACCCCCCTGGGCAGCCTGTTCCAGTGCTCCATCACCCTCACCGTGAAGAAGTTCTTCCTCATATTGGTGCGGAACCTCCTGTGGTCCTGTGTTTTCCTCTCCTCTGTTCATTTAATAGAAGAAACTAAATGAAGACTGAAATTCAATCAGAGCCCTGTTACTATTCCTTGAGTAAAGAAAACGTCCAAAACAACAAAATTAGTTTACAGCTTTAACTTTCCTGCATGATTTAATTTAAATATACTCAATATCTTTATTGTGTTATGTTTACTGAGTACTCTGGTTCATGAAAAAATCCCCACATTTCAGACGTGGTATGGAATAACTGAAACAGTATTTTAGCAACTCATAACCTATGTACAGCTCTCAGCTACGCTGTCTTCTCCTGGCTGTAACTACAGTTACGTAAAAGTTTGTTAAATGTTCTGTTGTCTGTAGTTTGCAGTAGGTTGGGCAATCAGAATGGATCTGTCAAGTCTTAAACCAAAACCAAGCATCTGTTACACACCTCATGCACAGAACTGGTATATTAGATTCCTACAGCAGATATCCATACTCAGAAAATGTGTTTTCCAAACACACTGCTTAGGTTTTAGTCTGTAAACACTTAGGAGTTAATGTGTTAACACTACTCTCAGAATTACAGCCAAGAGCAAACACACACCCTAACCAGAAATCACCAAAGCAGTGTAGCAAAGAGAGATACACAGCTTTGAAATAAAAGTGCCTATGTGCCAGGGTTTCCAATTAATACCGATTTATCATTTAAACAGTAGATTCCAAAATCAACACAGTTCATTCAAGTCGTGGACAAGTTTGTTAGTGTCTTGAAGAAACTGTTAGAACTTCATGTCAGGTAGTAATTACATGATGGTAAGTTAAGAGGCAATCATGAACTTAAAAAGGGAGTAAAACTCTCCTGGCTAGAAGATATTAGGTACTCTCTAATAGGAAGCATTGTTAATTGCTTAAACCCAGCTTTGTTATTGGTTTTGAGGGTTTTTTTTTCCCCAGAAAAAAATTAAGTAAATCCCTTCTGTTCTTCTAACACACTTACAAAAAAAATTGAGTTCTTCTCTGATGTATTAAACAATGGTAGGGAATGGGTCCCAAAACTGCTACAGAGAAGGTAGTGAGTTTTTTTAATTTAAACCTGTTTGAGAGTTACAGATCTAGAAAGCACACGTTACTCCTGAAGATCGGTTTGTGTGCTTCCATCAGCTGGCCAGAAGGTGGTACATTAAGACTGATAAAATTGGAAGAACTCCAAGGTTTTTATAGGATTTAGACAAGACCATACAAGTTCAAAGCACTCAAAATATATATGTGACATAATACCATTGTTTTTTAACTAAGAATCATTTGAGACAGAATGTGAAACAGATCTCAGAAGTGAAAGCTTTAAAACCTGCTTGCTTTTCCTCAGGACTTCTTCCTCTTAAACAAACCTAATATACTCAACAAAGTAAACATCTTAGTAAGTAAGCATACCTACATGATTCATTACAAAGCAACTTCATTTCCATCCCTGAAGACACAGAACAGATATGACTGACATATTTTTACCAGTAAGTCACACAGCTTTGTTCCCAGTAAGGTGTGCCCAGTTGAGAGGTTACCAAACTATGACTACACCCTTGCTTTAGTCATTATTACTACCGTTGGAATACTTGCACTCCCAGTTTGGCTAGGCTAGACAAAACCTGTGTGTGAGGGGACAGCACTGAGCTGGGAAGCACAAACATGAACCTGTTCCAGCAGAGGGATCAATCGGAGAAGGACGGGTTCTCTGGAGAAGAATGAATCCCTCCGTTTCATCTGTCATCCAAAAGGAGAGTAAAGAGCAAACAAGGACAATGGAAGACACACATGTAGCATTCTTCAGAAGCAGTTGCTTTCAAAGTACACTGACAAAGATAAATTAAATCAATTTGCCTCATAACATACTTTGGACTTTGCTTCTTTCCACAGAGTTCTGCTTCACTCTGATTTTAATCAGCAATACATACAGCATATCACTCGATAATGGAACTGCCACTGAGACAAGGCCATGTAAGAAATAATCCAAGAATGAATAAGGAAAGAGAAATGTTCCTGCTAGCCCTGGATGTTTCAGGAAGTTCATGATATTTTGCAAGAAGAATAAATATGTAGTAAATCTGATGGATGCAAAGGCAATGCCACTCCGTCTTGAAGGAGCTGACACTAGCATCCACTGAACAAGATCTCTTTTGCAAAGAGCAGCTACATAAATCTCTCCTACATAGACAATAGGGTACTTCATTATGCCATAATTTTAGAAGCAGTATATGATGGACTGGTAGCAACACACAGAGGTTTGCAGACCTCTTAGGTTCTGTCTGCAGCGCTTGAGATAGTGCCTGACATTTGTAGTGCCAGACTGCAAGTGGAAATGTGCCTTTCTAATCCTAGCAGATCCTCATAGAATTTGGGGTGCCATTAAGCAGCACAACATTTGACTGCAAAGCAACACACTATGGTTCAATGCACCAAGTCAAGAATCCAAAAAGGAGCTGCAATATTGCATAAGCATGGGGGTCTGGCTCTGTCGAATAAATGCAAGAAATGTTCCCATAGCCATATGAAAACTGTAGGCAGGAGTCCATCATATGTGTTAGATGTCTGAAGCATCCTGTGTTTGCTATTGGCAGACCATCAGTTCAGAAATTGTACCACAGTAACCACAAATGGTAACACCAGCTGATGACAACTTGGTAGTCAGTGCAAAATAACCAGCTGATCTCTAATTCCTAGACAGGCAGTTCCTGCATTATTGAAGCCAACATCACCCCAACTTTCTGCTGTCTTGTGCTGATTCTGTAGCAAGAAAAGACAAGCCAGTACACAGGGATGTTGAATAAGCCTGTAGAAGTGCTCAAGTCACAACTTATAAAAATTATGCTTCAGTCACATCAGTTATAAAGAGGCAGGACAAGGTGTTTCAGGGAAAGAATGAATGTGTTTTGCTTGATGAGTGACATAAAAAAAAAAAGTAAAAGAAAAAATATGTATTGGTAGACAACTGTTTCAACCTCTATACTGCAGAGAAAAAAGTGAGGGAGGGGGGGAGACGAAGAAAACCCAGACATTTGTTATTTTACATCTTCAAAACACGCTATTGCCAACACTTCTGGCTCACCACAACATTTAAAAATAGTAGGGCTGGCTTCCGCATTTCTGCACCCAAGGCATTTCCCAGGATCCAGTTTTATATCATACCAAGTCAGCAGCTCACATCCTGTCTGCCAGATTTGTCTGCATATCTCAGGTTATCTGTGCGAGAAGCAATCTTATACTTGTACACCAGTTTTACGTACCCGAAGCAGTATTAAAGTGACTCACAAGTTATGCCACTACTGCTATTGTAACCCAAAGACCCATATCCCAATTTCTAACAAAAGGCTCTGTGGAAACTTCAACTAGAGTGACATATTTTAATAATTTAGTTACCCGGTGAACTCTAAAGACAGATCTGATCCATAGACAGCACAGAGGATAAATACTTATAAATTATGGAAGTTAACAGTGCTCCACTTTTGCCTGAAGCTTATGCTAATATTGCCCCCTCCCGTAGCTTGTTATGCAAACATTTTCTGCTTAAAGTGCAGAGAAGACCATGTAAGTACATGAGGGTAGCCAGTTTGACCAGTCCTTCTTGACTCAAAGCATATGGGAGCTCCAGGCTGCGGTGAAATTTCATGAGTTAACAGGTGAGGTGCTCAATACAAAGGTGAGAGAAGCTAATAGCAAAGCTGTTTGCAGGCAAAGCCGTTTTCCTTTACTTCCTGGTGGGATTTTTGACACGTAACACAAAGGGACTGAAGTAGACCGTCTGGAAATAGCTGAGAAAACAGAAAGGACAGCCTGATCTATATGTAATGCCTGACCCACACAGATATCACAGAGGATGCACCTGTCAACATAACATGCCCACCCTCAACAAACAATATTAATTATGGTGCTTAAGAAGCAAAGAATGGGCTGCAAAAGGCTTAGATGCTCATCTGAAGCATGTGATTGTCTAGCTGACCTTCAGCTAGCAATTTACGCCCTTTGCTCAAGTTTTCTCTCGGTGGCAAAGCACAAATACTGATGTAATGGAAAGCGTTAATGGCTGTTGACAAGTGCATTTGATGAATAGGCTATCATAAGTCATGTGAAAGCTTGTGGGCTTTCTAGGGACCATGCAGGATAAATGGAATAAGCAGGAGAACTCCTGTAGGGAATAATTGGAGGCAGTAGAAGCTGTGGCCTTTGGTTGAGCAAAACTTAACTCACGCATGCCAATGAATTTCCTTGTGCCCTGTCTGCTTTCAAGTGGGTATATCTGGATGAGAATAAATAGGAAGGTGAAGAAGCTCCAGTAAACAGCTAAGACTGGATGCTTAAGTACAGGACAGGCTGTGAACTGCAAGAAGAAATGCTGGACATTTGCATCTCAACATTTGTTCCTCCCATACACGGAACAACACAGCATTGTTCACATTATTTAGAAACAAGGAGTCCACTAAAACTACTAGAGGTAAAACAAAAAGGCCTCTAGTACCAGTCAGCAATACTCTTGTCTAAGTATGACAAATACTGTCTTTTTCTAAAGAGAAAGAGTGTATGGCATGGTTTCTTCTGCAAGCCTGCCAGAAAAGGCCAGATAATTAATTACTTAATTAATTAGGGCCAGATAGATAGATACATAGATAGAAAATATGACAGAAATAATATATCTCTCCAGTTCTCAACAGAAACTGCCACATGAATTAATGATTTAAAATTCTTGCACAATCTTGGAACACTAAAAATTATGATCTGGGAGACATGTTCTTATATGACAACAAAACACAGAAAACATCTCTATTAGTTTGTTAGAAAAAACGAAGTATGTCATGCCTGGTTTTGCTTCAAATAAACAGTAAAGACTGGGATAAAGAATGGCTTGAGACACTGAGATTGAGTGGCAAGGTGGGCTGGAGAACATTTATACAATGGAAACAGATTTGGGAGTTTTCCAGGAGTATAAGGTGAGCGTGAGGCTGCTCCTCACCCTGGGTCTGTAAGGGTGTGAAGACTAAACCTGCTATTTTAACTATGCATCTGAAAGACTAACTATTTTTGTAGGCAGAAATTGGGCTGACAAAGGTAGGCTGCTCAGACATCCCACTCAAGAAAAACTTTGCATTGAGTGAAAATACTGATAGAAACCTTGTAGTTTCCAAAGAGTTATCAAGACCTTGGAAAGAAAACTTGTGCTGTGATAGATACTGAAATGTGCTTGTTACAGTTAGTCAGGTAGGTACTGCTTTATTCTGGAAATAAACTTTGTTTTCAAAATCCACATTGTGCTGTTGCCAAAGTGGTTTCAGGGTTAAGTCAGTGTGCTGCATTGCTGGTTTTCACCCCTTCAGGCCTTTAAAAATATGTTTTGGATATTTGCTGAGCAAGACGGTTGAGTGAAACAGGACATACTAAGAAGAAATATTCCCACTGGTGGTAACCTAACTTCAGCCTCCTTTACGGTGACACAATTCTCAGTTTTTGCCCATCCAGGAAAACTATAGTGATGTTACAAGGGCTTTCTTGGAGAGTTTTTTAAAAGCACGGCTGTATTGGCATAGTTCATGCCTGTCGCGCGAATCTGATGAGCACAACCACACTACTGAAAACTTCAGCCAACTTCAGAAACACACGGAGATGAAACTGCTCACCCTTGTACACGGATGACAACAGGACTCCCAGAGAAGGCAAAAGACAGAAAACTTGTCAGCGTGTTCATCCAAATATGTTTTACTTAACTGCTCCGGTTACATGGCCCTCTGGCCTAGCCTGAGAGTCCTGTTATCATCCCACAGAGCTATCAGCACCTCATCTCCAACCTCATGGCAGCTGACCAGCCCTGGAGGAGGCTGTTATGAGGGAATGGCTTGTTTTACGACCTATTGCTTTGATTGATGAGGCCATTCTACCCTACTCATCTCTCCCAGGCTTGAGACTCCCTTAGCGAAGCCTTTCCTTCAGCCCAGGCTCCCACCAGAAAAACCCAGCTGTTGTCCAGCTACTCACAATTGCAGGAAACCAAAAGAACTAAATACAGGGTTGTCGCCTATCTTATGTCATTTGGAGATTTGTTTTTCCTTTTTGTACACGCGTATGGAGCTACTAAGCTACACGGGATTAGTCAGGGTCACTCCACAGAAGCAGCCAAACAAAAATGATACAACAAGCCATTTCTTCTTCTCTCCTTTGGGCCATGCTGGTGTGATCACAGCAAACAGAAAGGCACTAGCCTCACAGCTAAATGCAAAAGCTTGACCAAAAAAGACTTGTGTGAAGAATGGAAAGAAGTAACTCATGATGTTACCACAGCATTCTTTGGCAAGAAGTGAAGAGTAAACCCATAGTTCCCTCCTCTCTGCACAAACTGTAACTTCCCATCTTCCCATCTCTAGAAGGCATCTTCCCTGCAAGCTGGGGGCAAACACTGGGTGTTACGGGGCCCAAGTTCCCTGATGCCAGTTCTGCATGCCTTCTCAGCCATCCCAGTGAGGCCCTTACTAAGCATGTGTACACATCCCACCACCCCCCCCCCCCCTCAACATACATGAGAGTAAGTTGTCAGCTTCAAAGCTAAAGAACAAGGAATCCTGAGAAGTTCTGTCCTGTGGCAGCAGTTACTAGGAATTAGGCAGGGTACAGAGTTCTGGATGGGACAGGGCTCTGGCAATCCCTGTACAAAATACAACACAGAAAGCTAAGTGGAAATAAATTTTTGCATTCCTGAAGTATGGATGAGACCTAGCAGCTCTTCAGAGTACAGGACAAAAATTGGAAGGGAGCGGGGGGAAGGACGATGGACAATGAATGTGAAAGGAAACCTTATTGCCTGTATCATCAAACTGCATAGCTGATTTGGTGTCGGCTGAGAGAAAAGAGCGGCTGAGCACTGAATGTGACTGATGTGAAGGAAAACAAGAGGGGCCTCACAGCTGCTGCGGCCTGTAAACAAAGCATGGCTTTCTGAAGGGACATGTGAGATTTTGCAGAAGAGCCCTGAAAGAACTGAGGTCTGCCCAAAGGACACAAGAGGGATTAGAGAAACGAGGAACATGGTATCATAAGATAAGGACTTTACTGAGCTTGAAAATAAAGGTACCCAGACTATAAAATGAAAATATTACTAGAGTATTCCTATAAACAGATTAAATGGACAATCAAGAGATGAATGGGAAACAAGCACTAAATAGGTAACTGAGGTGCCCTGAGGCATTATCTTATTATACAGGAGCACTGACAGGGTGGAGGTTTGATGCCAGTTGTCTAAGAACACTGCTGCTATGGACAAGAATGACTGTTTCTAGTCACTACTGAGTATTATATTCTAATGTTTCAAGGAACAAGCTCTTCACTTTCTAGGAAAAGTTTGGTTTTTTTTTTCCTTTATGAGAAGCACAAAACATTTTGGATATGGAGTGTGTGGAGAACGTTTTTTACCCATTGGCTTACTTTGGTATGGTGGATAAAGTACTTGGATAAAGCATCAGAAATAGATGTCAGATGAAAATGTACCATCAGTAGACTTGTAAGAGGTTAACAAGTCTACAAGTAACAATCTGATCTTTTGTGCTTCTCCCCAGCTCGCAGGTTCATGCCAATTGTCTACATCACATCCAGGTCAAATGGTGGTGACAAAAAGGCCAGTCACGTAGATAAGGATATGCACCTTATGGAAAGTTTTTAATTTAAAATGGCATTTTTATTAGGATTTGTTAAGAAACACACGAGTGCTTGAAGTCATGAGGAAGAATTCTGTCCTCGCTCTGGCTTAACGAAAGTGTGTTTCTGCCTGGGACAAGGAAAGAGATTGTACTGGAAGGGAGTGTGTTTATTTGAACCAGAATCTTAATGTTCTAGAAATGCTGACAGCTGGGAAGATTAAATCCTGTATTTACTAACTCAGCAGTATCCTATGATCCTCCCCGCAAAACTTCCCCATCATCTGTGCACCACAACATAAGGGGCAACCCTAGAAAAGAAGATACCTACCTGACATGCAACAAACTCTGTGCTTGAGCTCTCTGAGCTGGATCAGCACAGGACTCTTCCTTGGAGTCAGGTTTACTGATGATTTTGGATATGAGAACCGGTTCACCCATAAAGCAAACTGAAAGCCAGCTCTTATTATAGGGTCTGAGCAGCTGTGGGACGGCAGCAGCCTGACTATGCTGGGGTACAAACTGTGGCACAGAGCCCTGCGGGAGAGCCAGACGCCTTGTCAATCGCATGAGGCCACAGGAAGCAATTACGGAATCCCAGCAAACCTAATTATGCCCCCTCTCCTCCTTCACCAACTGTATCATCTGGGAGAAGCCAGAATTACTCTCTCTCCTCTCCCCTAAATTTAAACATCAATTAAGGAGATACTTTTTTTCTCCACTCCCCGTTTAAACTTCTAGTTTCTTCTTTGTGGCAGGCCCTTTGCAATGGGGAAGAGGCTCTGACGGAGGACAACCGTCCGGCAGACAATACAGCTGCCTGCAAACCAGACGCTTCTGAATGGAGGCAGGGACGGCAGGCGGCGGCATTCCTAACCTGTTGCTATAGCAGCGGGGTGAACGGGCAGGATGGCCGGCCACTGCCTGCCCCCCACCCCGGGCTGCCCGCTCCACCCGGGGGATCCCATCCCGGGGCTGCCCCCCGCCGCCGCCGCGGGCTGTGGGCAGGCAGGAAGGGATCGGAAGAAGGTTAACCCCTGCTTGGCCCCCAGGGCACGGCGGCGCTGTGCCGGGCACACTGGGGTCCGGCTCCTCTCGATGGGGAAGGCAGCAGCAGATGGAAGCGTGCTGTTGGTACCTCTGACGGAAGGCATCCCTCTAGACTACCTGCTTGGACAGACAAGCCTTGGCACTGAGTCCCAAACACAGGAACACGGGTTAAAAGCGTTAACCTGGCACCCTTCTAGGTCCACCGGGTACAGCAGAGAAGATGTGGGATGTCCATGGCTGTAGTAATTTTCCAGGATCCTGGGATGTTGAGTGGTGAAGAAGAACCAAGAACTAATCCTGCATATTTTATCTCCTTCACCACACTGCACAGTTTGCTATGCAGTGAACCATTAGCAAGTCATTTAATGGAAGTGGAAAACACAGGAGGGCCACTGGTAGCATTATCCCATGTAAATTCAGGACAGAGTTTACCAGGAGAGCAGTTACTGGAATCTTGTATGCTTTCACCAACTTTGGGCTCTTAGCATCAGGTCTCTGTATGTACATGCAGCTCTAGGTTATGCAGATTTATATAGTCCACACCTAAGAACTGGTGCCCAAACAGAAAACTTCCGGTTGCTTTTGTGATATGCAAGTCATTTTTCTTCTGATCTGTGATGGGGGTGAGAACCCAAAGGCTGTCCACTTATTTCCTATCTTATTCACTGCAATGCCCCATACAGAAACGGAGGGAACAACATCCAGTAGACAAAGCAATTCCCTTTTCAGCCTTCTGATTCTGTGGGAGGAAGAAGGATCCTGCCTGTGCTAATTGTCTTCTCTGAGAGTTTGTAAACTACGTTCTTTTTAAGTACACCAAAGTGTGTTTCTTCACTGCCTTTCTAAAAGGCCTGCAAAGCAGACCGAAAATCTCTTGACAAGACGAGTACTCGTGAGAGTATCTGAATTTCAGGTCAGGACAGAAAGTCTCTTGGATCAGCATTCCTGACCACATTTCAGCGATTCTCTGTTGGTCCCAGCTGGAACCTGTACATGCTGAGGCAGCTGCACATCAGACAATAAGCTACGCTCAACTGAACAGCTTCCAGCTTCAGAAAAGTTCTGGAGTTCAGCTTAAATTTGTATGTTCAGGTCTCATCTACGTGACTTCTTTCACTTCCTAGCAAGGGACCACCTGGAAAGGGGATGTCCCATCTGCCTGTGGATGCCCAGATGCCAAACAGATTTCACTACTCACTGCAGATGTTCCTCGAGTGGTTAGGCTGCTTGCGCTCTACACAATAAAAGAGTTGTAAAGCAGAACTCCTGTACCCTGTGAGCAGCAATTTTGCTAGAGACAAAAAGGAGCCTCTCTTGCTACACTGGGCCAGTAAGAGCCTCTTTTAGATGGAAATAATTTTGTACATCTCATTTACTGTCATCACCTGTATATGTGTGGTACCACAAACAGTGTTTTCAACAGCATGTAATTAGGGATAATGTCCATAGGTTTCACTCGGGTCAGGAGGGTCAGAGGGAAGTAGGACAGGGTTATGGGATGCACCTTTAAAAGCAGTGATTCTGGAAAAGATTGGGATGATTATCACTTCTGGTGCAATCCTGAGGCTAAAGAACTGATGCAATCTCAGGACTTCAGAAGAGATAAACATGAAGCAGAAGGGAAGTGATTTCACATGCATGTGAAGCATGGCCTGGTTCCTGGTAGATCACTACCACCTGATTCTTTGTCCAGAATTCAGGGATTAACTGAGGTGGGTTCAGGAAAGTTACACAACAACTATAAGGGAATAAAAACCCTACCACACAGCAAAAGAGAAAAGCTCAGTCTATTTAATCATCTCCGCAGGAGATTCAGGAACAATCAGTCTGTAAACACCTACACAGAAAATTATGAAAGAAAAATTGCTGTGACCCAACAGTGATCTAATACATGATATGTGATAATTGGAAGGCAACACAGAGAAACTGAGATTAGAAATCATGCAGAGTATTAATAGCAAGAGCAATTATACTGTTGAACTGATTTACCAAAAACTCTGTGCAGAGAAGTCCCACGGAAGTGGTTTAGGGAGGTAAGATTATTCTAGTTCTCACAGGAACTGTCAGGGATGTGCTATGGTTTGCGGTATGCAGAAGCTCTAACTACATGATAAAGCTTTTTTTGACCTTTTAATCTGCATGGGAAAAAACACAGCAACAGTTATTGAAGCTGCTCCAGCCCACTCACCTGTTGCGTGATGAATTTTCAAAGAGCTGAATGAATTATAGTGCTGCTTCCTTGCAACAAAACATGAATGTAACTAGATTAGATACGGAGAGCTGATGTCAAATTGAATATTTTGGAATTGGCTGCAAGAAATGAAAAGTGAAAGCTACAAAGAAACCCAGGACAGTATTCGGGAGGCAAAATATAATTGTATCTGCTGGGATGTCCTCACACAACCTGGTCTCAAAGTGCTCAGACATACATGCTCCTATACAAAATGATACTGCGGTACAAACTGCTGTTTAAAAATAACAGGTAGAAAAAAAGGAGTTGCATCAAATTATCCTTTCTTACAGGTCACAACATAGCTGAATTTTGTGTTTTGCACTTCAGAACTCCATTCCAAATATACACATGTAAATCCAGCTGCTTGTTCCTGCATGCATGAGGGCAATGCATTTCTTGTGTTTTCAACAAATACCGAAAGCTGAAGTCCCATAACAATGCAGCGCTTGACAAATCTGAATTGCTCACTCACCCACTGAAATTCTATACAGAGCAGCTCAGAGCTGTTAATCTTACAGCAAACCCTGCTTCCAATCCTCCCCTCTCTCAAACACCTCAGTGGGCACAGACACAGATTTCCATTAATCCTTCAGCAATATTTGGAGGAAATTAATATTGTTCTTTTTTATTTTTTTCTTTTTGTATGTTTCAGTTCATCTTACACCACAGAGAAGGTTTTATCAACACGGAAACAGCCTACTTTTCCTCCGTCTGATCAGAAAACAAATAACCTCCCGCAAAAGTTCATGAACTTAACTGCTCTCCTCCCCCACATCCTTCTTGACTTTAAACCACAGTGCATGTGTACCGGTGCAGTAGGCACTAGGAATAATGCACAAGAGGCCGTTAACATGCTGATTTAGTTGTATATATACAACTTACAATCCCTTTTTTAACCACTTGTTCCTGGAGAATCAAAAGCCAGCGCTCTGCCTCATCCTACCAGTGTTCACAGCATCAACTTTCCTGAGTCAGTGGTATCATGCTAAGAGCTTCCCTGTGGACTTCACAGGCTGATGTTTCCTCCCGTCTTCGCTCTCTGCAGTTCATCCATCAGCCATCCTTCCGCCTACCCAGCCGCTTATCCGCCCCTGCCGCGATAGTACCTCTCTCCTAAACGAAGTTTACACGCTCCTCCTCCCACCGATATTAAATCCTCAATCCAGATCGCTCCGATGAACGGATGGATTCCCTCCTTGCTACACTCACCCGGGGCTCAGACGGCTTTAGTTTCGGGGTGCCAGCCGCTGGCGTGCCAGTCCGTCCGGCCGCCTGAGCCTGCGCCGGTCCATGGCAGCCTGCTGTGGGAGTTGAGTGGGGAGGTATGCGCCCTGCGTGCCGGAGCAAGAGCCGTGGCTCGCCGCCTACCAATCAGCCCCTCTGCGCCGGGTGGGCAGGGCGCAGGGATGAAAAAATGTGCAGGTTCAGATCTGGCACATCCAGAGAAGCAGGAGGAGGGAGGAGGGCAGAAAGGATGGGAGCAGCAGGCTCAGCCGGCGTGAAACTTCATGTTAAGCAAAAATCCCTAAGTTCTGGGGTTTTCCTCTCCCGTACAAAAGCTACCTTTCAGGGAGCAAAACCAAACCAAACCAAACCCCAAGGTATTTCAGCTGATCACCTTGGGAGAAATGCAGCAGGCTGCTCCCTGTGTCAGCAGCTAAACCACAGTCTCCAGTTAACTCTTCAGACACCGGCTGGCTTTAGGACTCAGATTTTCTTTTGTCCCCTCAGATGAACTGTTTTGGATTTACACCCGACTGGGTAAATACAGAGATAACTTTTAAACGCAAGGTACTTGCTGCATTTTAAGGAAGTCAGTCAGCCAGTCATTTTTAATCTCTACTCCTGCACGTCCTTGGAAATACTTTCCTATGTCTCTCTCAAACTAAAGGACAGAAACGAGAGGGTGGTTTCTGATCACTGGAAGTACATGAGATTCTAGTGCAGTCTTACAGTAGGCCATAAAAATTCTATTTTGAAAGACCAAACAAGACAAATTTATGGCAGCGACAACAGGATGTGTCCATTTGTAATATCAAGGGATCAGACTTCACAATCCAGTAAGTTCTTGCCAGTTCTTACAAAAAAAGCCAAATGAAAGAAGGAAACCTAACCTACCTGCCAGCAGCCAGGTCCACCAACACAGAGTGCTCCACCTGCCAAATACACCTCTGGGTCTTCCCAAATGACCCATTTTAGCCCACATTGTTTTTGTCCCTGCCTTCACCCCCTCCCTAAGCAGTTCGGATGTAAGACCAAAAAGCACAGGGACAATCTGACAGTGCCTCTGACCTACAGCCAGTATCTTTCTGCTCTGTTGTGACATTCCTGGGGTTACTCAGGTTCCTCTCATTTCCCCTTAGAGGTTACTATGGAGAAACAAAACATATTTGGGATTTTCACATAATAAGGAAGACAAACAGATTGTTTGAATGCAGTGTTATCTGGATAATTTGGAAATCATGCCAGAGAGTGTCTGGTTAACAAAAAATATTGACATGACCTTACACCATTAAAATAAAACAGTCTGGAAAAACATTTAAGCACACTGAATTAACAGCAGCAGGTAAATGCCTTTATGGTCTGAATGGTGGAGTGTGACAGTGTGCAGAATTCAAAAGACCGAGCCATAACATTTGGGTTTTGGTGTAATGGCAAACATGAATTAAATGATGTAGGGGGAACTAGATGGTGGAATGAATGAGTATGCAATCAGGTACTGCAGGGACAAGAGTGCCTTATAACACTCTCTTAGGGGGAATGGTGCAGAAGAGCATGCAGCAAAGCTGGAGCCTCCCAGCCTGCAGAAGAGACCCAACTGCCTTATTAATTGGGTATGTTTGTGTTGGCAGGCAAGTGGGCAGAATCAGCACTTAAGATGACTATCATCAGGTGAAAACCAACAACCTAAGAGAGGCCACATACTGTCCCCCCTTGTACTCGACACTCTATCTAGACCTTTGCAAATTCAAGTCTATATTACTCATCTGAGAATAGGTAATTAATGAAAGAGCTGCAACATCCCCAGGTCTGCCAACCACGAAGCTGTCCCTCATGCAATGCTGTCACTGCTTGCTTCCCTTCTGCACCTTGTTGCAACAGCTTCAAATAGCAGATGGGACTCTATCAGTGTAAGAAAAAAACACTTTTTGATTCACAGAGGCTAAAAATTATCAGGCTTATAGCAAGTTGAGGCTAAGGCAAACAAGATGGAGAAATTAGCTCAAGGACAAACTCCTTGAAAAAAAAAAATAAAGGTGTTGAGCTTAAACAATGTGCTGGCTAGAAAAGTTGAAAACTCAGACCTGCTCTTGTGACTTTCCAGATGAACAATGATGCTTTTCTTATTTTATCCTTCCTCTCCTCAGCCAAGTGAAACCTTTATGTAGATAATCTTGTCTGCTGTTCTGCCTGTTGCCTTGATCTTTCTGTGTGAAACAGCAATGTAAGATGATCAGGGAGATGGAAGTCATCTTCCCCTAGACTCCTTTTGTTTCTTGTTCCCAATTAAAGTCCTTAATTAATCTGGCCACCACGATGGAGCACTGCAGGGGGTGCTGGGATGTTGTGGACATACCGAAGCAAATTTGTTTCTCAGGAAACAGCTTTTTTTCCTCACGTGGTATTAGTCTCTTGACCCTTTGTCTGATAAAAAAAAAAAAGTTTTAAAATGTGCACACCTATTAACTCAAATTAGGAGTAGAATCAGATTTGTGAAAGAAACCCCCCCAAAATCTGCTTTTCCAAGAATACATGCACTGAAATGCTGTTATCTCTAAACTCAACACCTGAAAGACTCTCATAGAATCACTTGGGTTGGAAAAGACCTTTAAGATCATTGAGTTCAACCACAGCCTAACAGAGCCTTCGTGGGGAAAAAAAACCCCAAACTACAAGCTCACTCCAAAATTTGTGTCAGGCTGGTGACTCAAACTTTCTGCCTGGCTGTGAGAAACTTAGGTACTCTATTCTTGTTCACACAAGAGCTGAGCTTGAACTTCATGTTCATAATCCTAGAGAAGGACCCTACCCACCCTGATATTGCCAGTTTGGGGTCAGACTGTCAAAACCCCACCTTGGACTTGATGGAAGTCCCGTCAAAATCACAAAAAGGTCACAAAACTCTTCCAACAACCCCTGCAGAAAAACTAAATACAGCTTATTGATATCGAGTGTCTAGTTCACCCAATCCACACTTGTCTTTTTGATGTTTGACACTTCTTTGGCAGGAAGAGATGTAGCTAACCAGTGGAGCTTTTACTGCTGGGGGCCATTCGACAGCCCAGTGGATCTTCTCACTGCAGAATGAATCGCCAAACAGTCTCTAAGCTTTCTTAACTACCCATGACCAGGTCTAGTTTTCATCAAACCTCACTAGGCTTTATTCATATTCATCCTAACAAAGTATGAGGCTCTTTCAACTCTATTTCCTGAGGCGTTTGAAGCACAGTTAACAGATAAGAACTTGCTCTGAAGCAGTTACCTTGTCACTACTGGCCTGTGTTCATCCTGCAGCAGTTGAGAAAGAGAGAATTAAACAAGCCCAGCCTGTACAACTCAGCTGAACACCATCCCGTCAGCTTGTGTTCATAATTTGAACGGTGACCTTGCAGCCAGTGACCTCTGAACAGGCGCCATCCCAAGATCCTTTTCCGTGAGGAAAAGATGGTGAAACTAAAGCTCAGTGGCCTAGGACAAGTTTCTGATACACCATCCTAGCAGGACAAGATGGACAAGATATATTCAAAGCAAAAAAAGCACATAAGGAATGAATGGCATAAAGAAACATTGTGAGGAAAGACTAACTGAAAGCCAGATAATCCCCAACTGTATAACACAGGGCACTAATCAGAGCTAAATATGACTTCTCATGACTGAAAATATGAATAGCCAAACCCAGTAATACCCGGGAGCCCTATGAGACATGGTCTCGGGTGGGTTTCTGCTTGTTACATGTTTCCCACATGGCTGAAGCAGTGTCTTGCCAGTATTTCAAGCCTGCGAGAAGAGTGTGTAAAGATGTTCACAGGCCACAACCACCGCCCAGCTGGTTCACTTCTGCTGGGGATGCTCAGAGAAGTCTGCTTCACTCGAACTGTGCCTGATGTTCAACTGCCCACAAACTTTACTGTGCTTAGAAATGGATTCCTTCAGTTTCATCTCCTATCACACGTCACCAAGCTCTCCTCTGATTCCAAGCTGCAGGCAGGATGCCACCTGACAGACAAGGGTTCTCCTGGTACTGCGAAGCAATCTGTGCTGTGGGGCAAAGACACCCGGATCTATGTGTGTAGAGAGGGATGGAGGTGACAAGAAAGCCGGGGTGGGTCAGGGGGGTTATTTGTAGCATCGTTAAGACCTGATTCAACAGGCCACTCAGCTGGGTTTTTCTTATGCTCACCCATCCCTTCCAAGAAAGAATGTGACTGTTGCTTGATGTCCTGTGAGAAACTACACAGAGCATGTATACGTACACACACACATGCATATAGAAATAGATTTAATTATACATGTAGACACAGAGAAAGAGGGAGCACCCTGGCTCACCTGCTGCATGCTTCCACCACCTTGTGACTTTAAGGCATAGAAAAGGGAAAGGCTTACACAGCCTTTGCAAGCCAGCGCCTGCGGGAAGAAACCTGAAATCTTAACTCCTGACCATAATGAATGGAAATCATACCACTCCCTCCAGTGCAGTAACACCAAAGGGAACAAAAACCTAATTTGAAGAAGCAGCAAAACCAGTGCCAAAGAAGATGCATCATCCTCAGGATTTATGATGAGCAAATACAATTTAAAACCCTGGTCTTTCATTCTTCTGGAGCAAAGCAAACTCCAACATGCTCAAGGAATTACATACCTGTGAAACAACTCCTAAGGCTTTGATGACTATTGCAAAAAAACTGCCTGATTTATTTGGTATTATTTGTAGCAACTTTATATTCAAAGGAAAAGTGATTTTTAATCAAGGACTCACGTGAAGTCTGCCACGATACACAGAAGTCACCCCTATTGTAATTTACTCTTGGTTGGAAAAAGAGGTAGTGAACAATTGGACCTCAGTGTTTGGAAGTGGAGAAAAGTATCAGTCATCCCAATGACAGACATATTGCATAACCAAGTTTCTTTACGCCAAGAGGACATTTCGATCTATTACATTTCCTAGCAGGTTGCCAGCACAGACAGTACAAAGCAACTATGGCAACTGGATGTAACCGGCTTTACTCTTATCTGCCACTCATTTCCACGGGATGAGAGTCACCCGGCTAAAATCACAGGCTACTGAATCGCTTGAGGGATGCTCCAAGTGACTTACCTTGAGAGCAACACCAAGAGACAGCAGTACCCTACGTTGCCCAAGGAGAGCTGCAGAGCTACTAATTGTGTTAAGAATGCAAGACACCAAACAAAGGCTTTTCACATCTGAGGCATCATGGTTCATTTGTCCAGGTCATGGTCTGAACGGATGATGTGGCCAAATAAATTCTCAAGCCCAGGAACATGAAGTTTAATGAAGACTTGTTCAGTCAGCCTTATTAGCAAATATGCAGTGCCTAAGGAGGAAGGGCTGCTCTGCTTTCAATAGGACACAAAGGCTGTTAATTTCTAATCTGTGCTCCATTTGATTTGATGCTCTTTATAATTCATAGCTGAATTATCAAGTATGAGAAGCTGAGGAAAATAAACATGCAGTTGATAAAGGCAGCCTTTGTATTCAAACCTCTGCAGAACAGAGTGTTATGTTGGAAGATCTTCACTGTTCCCACAATCTTACCTCATCATGGGAATTAAATATTACTTTATCCTTACAGTGCTCATAATAAAGAGAATTATCCACAGTCCTATCATCCATCACAGAAAACAGCAAGAGAGCAACGAGGATACTGTGACTGTTCAAGCCCCAATTCATGGCCTTAGTAATTCTAGCACTTCATTTCCACCATTTTTGCCATTTGTTCACCATTTTGTACAGATGCTGACGTGAATTATTCTATAAAATAAACTATACTGGCAGATCTGGCATACACCTTGGAAACATTCTTAAACATTTCCATATATTCACCATTGTGTTTTCCTCTTTTTAAACATCTTTCCTTTAGATTGCCTATAGTCAACATGGAAACGGACTGTTAAAACACATTTCAAGGACAACTCCATTTATATGAAAAAATACAGAACATTTTCTAGACAAAGCTGTGATTTTCTGAGGTGAAAGCTTTGAAAACAAAACCCCCGAAAACCCAACCAGCCAACCAAACAAAAAAAAAAACCCTAAAGGAATATAAAGGGACTGTTAAGTTCTTAAATTTTGGAGGAAAAATAATAAAGAATTCCAGTAACAAAGCCTTCCAACAATTACTCTGCAATTAGATTAAAATCATAGAACAGTTTGGGTTGGAAGGGACCTCAACGATCATCCAGTTCCAACCTCCCTATGGGCAAGGACACCCTCCACTAGATCACGCTGTCCAAAGCCTCATCC
>VXBZ01007453.1:120681-154798 GCA_013399135.1 Heliornis fulica | reverse complement strand
AAGCTAGCCCCAGGAATAAATGGGTTAATCTCAAGTGCCTTTTCTCGCCGAAGAGCAACTCACTCCTTGTCATATGATGAGGGATTTGTTGACTCCTACTGACCGGCTTTTCCTTTTATCCAGCAGACAAGGAGCAAACCTCTTCTCCCTTCACACCTGTTTGCTCCATTAGTTCAGGCTCGGGTTGTTCAGACACGCAAGACAAACTGGTTTTGTTCTGTGGACACAGCTGGACTGTCAATCTCAGCTGAGCACTGCTAACCCTTTCACCTCAGCAGCACCCCAGCCCCCTACCCTGGTCGGGAGCAGGCTGGCAGGAGGACAGAGGGCAGAGCTGAAGCCTCAGCTGCTGGGAGCAGCCAGCTCTGCACAGTTTTGCAGGGCAAGGGACAGGGCTGTGATCATGCCCACAGCTTGGTGTTGAAGCCCCTCGAAGCCAGCTGCGCCTGGTGGCCTTCACTGCCAACTCCTACAAAATGCACGTGGCCTTAATGTCAGCACACGGAAGAAACTACCCGGCTCTTCAGCATCTCTTGCTAACTGAACCACCTGGTGAAAGTCAATCTCATTCCAGACCCCTCTGCATTTCTTTAACCCCCTTGTCCTACCAGTAGCCCCCCATTACTAGCCCAGCATCACCCTCACTGGTACACTGATAATGCCTCGCCTCTGACTCTGCTCCGCTACTGAGATGCCATCTGGTGTTGATGTCTCAATTACCGGCACGCTGACCTCTCTTAGCTAACCTGTGTTGGCCTTTTGGGACACCAGTTCATCTGATACTCTCCATCTCTGGACTCATCATGAAATCAAGTGCTTTTCATGTTTTAACTGTGCTGTGACAAGCAGGCTGGTCTCTGCAAGTCCAGGACATAAAACAGCTAAAGGAGCTGAAGTAGATTTCTGAGGAAAATCAAATTAAAACTGAACAGAGGTGGGAAGCACACCTACAGGATGTGATCACATCATGGGGAGGCTCTCAGAACCGCTGTTTATATCTAAAGAATTTGCAGTGGCACAGTATTGGGGGATAGTTTGCAGTGGCACAGTTTTGGGGGACAGCACAGGTTTTAGCAGAGATCTATGACCTTAACAGAGTCCCAAGTACATACCCATGCTGTTACTCTACGTTACCTTGTCATCACTGCTTTTGTAGCCATGCTAAATCAAACAGAAAGCTGCATGTGAATGACACAACCTATATATACCTTATGGCAAGACATACCCAGAAAGCCTGAAGTCTACCATCAGCAAGGACTGACCTGCATATACAGCAGTAACAAGTGCACAGCCCTGCTGAAACCTTCTCAGCTAAGCATAGCAGAGTGCCTGGTTTCAAATACAGCCTTTACAGCAGTACAGCTTGGTGGCTTTACAACAAAAAGTACAGCTTAATGAGATGAAGAGGCAAGACGAAGACTGCAGAGTCCAGTTACAGCATTTGCTGAAGAGACACACCAGCATTCAAAGGGGAACAATGTGCATGCAACTGCATCAACCGAGTGAAATGCCTTTGTGTCCTTCCCTCCTTGGAGACGAAGAACTCAAAGATTTGCAGGGAATCCTGCAGGTCTCCCAGGATACACCATAGTTCATGCTAATAATGTGTTGCTGGAGGCAACCAAGCCTGAACAAACAAATCAATCCAGGGGAGGAGTGATGGGTTTATGAAAGCAAAGCCTCCAGTAAAGCCCCTGCACTTCTTTTGTGTGAGCTTTCTCACCCAGACCCCAGTTCTGGCTGGCGGATGAAGGGCTGTCCGCTGAGGAAGCACAGCAAAGCACCCTGAGCCAACCTTGTGTCCCATTTTCAGAGCCAACTCGCTGTGTTGGAGACACAGCTCCAGAGCACTCTGCTGCCCTGAAGGGCAAAGCTGGCATGTCAAATGTACCAACACCCTCCAGTTGTCTGGTCTGCTGGATGGACCATGTGCCATGGTCCCTGTACCCCATGCACTGGCACGTGCTCCCCTGCCATCCCGATCCCTCCTGAAGATGCACGCCTGTCGCATAACATACAAATGCCCAAGTAGGCAGAACAGAGAAGATACCAACATGTAGAAATCCTTCTGCTATTTGCACTGAATAGACATTGCCTCTCAGGAGGAGGACCAGGCTATAGGTTTTGAAGAATCAAAGAAGAGAAGAAGAGAATCAAGAAGATTCTTGGTACTTATGCAAGAACACAAATTTATTTCACTTCATTCAAAACTGACATTCTTCTTACCACACTTTTCTTGTAAGAACATGTATATCTCAGTAGCACGCTCACCATTATGCAACCTCATAAAAGCTTTTCCAAAACAGGAGGATTTATTTCAGTTGGGGACATACTCAAAAAAAACCCCACAAACATATGTAAAATGGTCCAAAGCCTGTACTCTGTACCTGTTCTTTGTGTAGAGACACAGTTGTACAGTCTTTTTTTAACTCTCAGACATCTGCAGTTAATGACAATATGGTGTATACCTTGTATTTTCCAAAGAGTCACAGATCCATCAGAGCAGTCTGAGTCTGGACGCAGAGCTACCCTGCTCCCTCCAGCCATGTCAGTGCTGCTGCAGAGAGCCATCTGTTTCCTGTTGCCAGAAAACCAAGGCTTTTAAAGGTCCATTTTAACATAACCTGAAACCTGGGAAATGGCAAGTCTAAGCTAACACATTATCTGCATTTCAGATAATAATCAAAATAACTGCTTGCTGAAACACCCACTTCGACACATTCATTTTATATTACAAGTTACCCTTTGCAGTAACCACTGATCTACTCTTGTCCTACACTTCTCACTTTTGGTACGGAGCACTTAAGTGTTAATTTATCCATGTTTATGCTGCTCATACATTACTCACTGCTCCAAAATCCACCTTAGGATGTTTCAGCAAACTGTGCCCTTTGTAACTACTGTGCTAGTGAAAACGATCAACAAACGACAGGGCTGGAGCCAGAAGATGTCTAGTACAGGCACCTACCTTCTCAAATGCTTTCTCAAATACCTTCTCACTGAGGTTTCAGAAGACAAGGAGACTCCTCCAGGCAGCTGCACCCACAGCAGTCACAATCTCACTCTCTGCTCAGCGAGTTCATGCCTCTCGAGCGCCAGCGTGCACATTTGTGTCTACATATGCAAAATCACGAAGGAAGCAACAGCCAATGGTACCAGACCACCACATGCGGCAGATGGCACGCCACCCTGTGCCAGGGATTGTTTGTTCTGCCTCCAACAGCTGATTCCTGCCAGCCCCAGCCCTCTGGTCCTTGCCCCAGTCCTACCTAGGGTGTGGGAGGCTCTCCTGCAAGCAGCAGCTCCCACACCTTTGACAGGAGGCGGACCAGAAAGCCTCCAGCTCCTGAGCTCCCACTCTTCCCCTCAGCTTTCCAGGTCTTGCTTCTACCTTCTCTGCAACAGAACAGACCCTAGCCCCAACTGCCCTCGCACTCCCACCCTCCGCTACAAGGGGCCATGCATGGGATACTTCAGAGACAGGTCCTGTATGGGCTGGCAGGGTAAAGTAGAAGGCAGTAAGGAAGGGAAGTGGAGGAAGGACAAAGAGTCTCATGACCACATCCACGGCTCCATGAGTGGCCCCTCTCCCCACCAGCAGCTACCACTGCCCAACTCCAGCCCCTCTCCCTGTGTACCTCACCTCACGCAAGCACATACGGGGAGGTAATATGTAAGTGCTGAAGATGCATTTCTTTGCTTCACTCCAAATGTTAGTTTAGTTACGTATGCACTACTCAGCACGTAAACCACACAGAAAAGGATCCTGCCCTAATCATTTGATATTCGAAGCAGGCTTAGCTTCACCCTAGTCTAACGTTTAAGTCACCAAAATAAGAAATATTTTTGTTTCTTACAGAGATGACTTATTTTTTTGAGTCTTGCTGTTTAATTTTTTTCTGCAACTAGAACTCCTAATGGAGATAAAAGCTCAATAAAGCAAACATAGGACCAGTTGACCTGCAAACCTGTGTTTCAGTGGGCCCTACCGTCCTCAGAAATAATCTTTGGTGGTAATGTTACATACTGAAGCTAAAGCAAACCACATAAACACATAAAGAGCAAGGAAAGAGGGCTGTGGTGATAATGAACCATCAACACATCTAGACATTGTGGCAAAACTAATGAGTACTTTGCCACTGTTCTTTAATAAAAAAGATGACGCAGAACACAGTAGTAAGTGCACAGGAGGCAGGATAGATAGCCAAAAGGAGAGAGTGGAAATGGAATTTAACACTGAAGAGATATGAAAACATTATGGAGAGGTTACTGTGCTCAGATCAGGATATCTGATCAGATTCACAGAATATTAGGGGTTGGAAGGGACCTCGAAAGGTCATCTAGTCCAAACCCCCTGCCTGAGCAGGATCACCTAGATTAGAACACATCCAGATTGGTCTTGAATGTCTCCAGAGAAGGAGACTCCACGACCTCTCTGGGCAGCCTGACAACCTCTCTAGGCAGCCTGATGTACAAGTCCAACTTTAATCACAAGCATTTTAAAAGAATTGGTTCAGATGAGGATGGCACCATACAACTGTCAAACAGTATATAGAGTAGCTGTACTTAAAAGGGGTGCTTTCAGAAAATAGAAGCTGAAAGTCTGACCGCAATAGCATGCAAAGCTTTGGAAGGAAAAAGTGAAAAGCAGAAGATAAAACAGAGAATGCAAGCTATCTTTAAAAGAGGTAGTTTGTTCCAGCCAAACCTAACAGATTTCCTTGACAAATGATTTTCAGAAATAAAAATAAATCTGTCTGTATTAAAAAAACCCAACACATTTAATGTGGTGCCACCTAGGAAGGAATTAAAATAGAGACTAGTGCCAGTATTAAGACAGAAATAAAAACCAAGCTAAAAAGAAGCTAGCCATTCAGTTTTATGAGAAATATTAGGTAAAAGCAGCTACAAATAGAATTTCTGTGTGTTTAAGACGATGTTTAACTGTATTTCAAAATAATGATCATGGCATAGAAATGAACATGCTTATCATATTTGCTGAAGGCACACAATCTGGAGAAGCTGAGTATACAAAGGAAGCTCTGAACACCTCACTGAAAGAAGTAGTTCATCTTGAGGACTGAAGTAACAGAAATAAGATGAAATGTGGTAACATAAAGTTCACAATCAGGCATTTAAGGACAGATATTTTTTTTTGTAAAGAAGGAATGCGTCAAGTATGCATGAGAGAAAACAATCTAGGATATAAACAGTCAATCTGATCATAGTGAAAGGGCACTTGCCATGAAGGGCACTATGACAACAGGAACCAAGATCCTGGGATGTATCAAGGACAGAATTCTAGAAGATGGGGAAATAGCAGTATCTTGGTATGGTGAGACCTTAGTCTGTGCACAGTTTTGGTCACCATGTCCAGGAAAGATTAATTCAAACAGGAACACGAGCTGAGAAGGGCTTCTAGGACGAGAATGAGAATGGAGAACCAGAATACTAAATTCCTTTTCTCGTGCAGTTTAGCAAATGCAACAGAGAGGGATATAATTACACTGTACAAATGTATCAAAGGGCTTACACTGGAGAGGGTACAAAGCTATCTGAAAGACAATATTGGCACAGCAACACGTGGACAGGAAATGGTCACAAATATATTTACACCAGCATCCTGGGAAATAGCTTCCACTCCTACAATCTTAGGTGAATCATGTTCAAATCATCTGTCTCAAATGTCTACACGTGAAAATACACCAGCTTCAATAAACTGGTGACTAAAGCCTGCACTGAAATGGTGTAATCTGCACAAAGCCTGTCATGTGCATGAGAACACGGAGCTGCAGAACATATGTTGAAAGGATCTTTACTATCCTTCTAGGCACTAAACAAAATGGCTAGATTTGGAGAGGAGCACACCCAGCTGCAGCCATTTGAAAATTCTTCTGTGCCATAACAGGAATAACTGGAACCTGTGTATTTTGGAAGCAGTTTTGGGTACCAAACCCAGACCTGGACTCCCTCATGGAAGATTGCCACTGATGTTTTGCACTTCCAAAGGACTGGATGTGGCATCGATGTTTTTCCTTCCCAGAGGCTATTTAGCACCCTGTAGAATCGCTCCAAACCAACTGAGTCTTCCCCTTTCAACACAGCAATCACAGATAGCAACAGCACCAAAGTATTCCATCTCCAATTAAAGCTTCAAACTGAAATGTCCTGCCCAGCTGCAAAATCTCCTACTGAACTCCTCTGCCTTATCACAGAGGCATGTGGCTTTCTGCACTCCATCACAGCCCAGCTCCAGCCAGTGTAAACACCATGGCTGAGAATCACAGTCTTGCAAACACAAATAGAAGACTACATACCACCTAGTCTGTCTCACTGGCATGAGATAAACTACAAACCATCTACCCACACCTATTCTCTTGGGATATTGCCTATATAAAGGGAGATCAGCAGGTCAGTCCCATGACTGGGGCTGGAATTCTGTCCGCTTTCCTTTCAGCTAATCTGACTGTATAAACCCATCAGTGAATAGGTGTGGAAAGAGTCGACTTCGTTAAGAACACTGTGTGGGTTCAGCACTTAGCAAAGTACAACCCTGCCCACAGTTACTGTAGCCTGTGCTTCAGAACAGCCCTGAGAAGAAAACAGCACCCGAACTAAGAGATGTCCCTTTAGCTGCGTGCAGCACAGGGCCAGTGACACGGACAAGAACAGATCTGATTCTGTGCTAGCATGCAGGCAAGAAAACACTCCATTAATCAGCAGAAATACTATAGTTTAATTTTTTTAATAGGAATTTTATTAATTGAAACATTTCTAAGCAACAATGAAAATCAGGCCCAGTTCTTTTGTTATCACTTTGCCTCTTCCCTGTCTTAGACCTGGTGTTCTCCGAATGTGGAGGACCAAAGGAAGGCCTGATTACTTCACAGGAGAAAGCAGGACAAGACTCATCCTAGTAGGAATTAGTAGGAACAGATACTTTTGAGCTTTCTTCTAATTCCTTTCTTACCATGAGACCAACGTTATGTCCCTTCCTATTGCACACTGAAATTCTTCATTGTTCCTGAAGAAAAAACAAGAATCTGACAGCCCTACAGCAGCTTCAACCACTCTTCTTTGGGAGGCAGCGTAATGAAGAAGATAACTGATCAGTGATATTTTCTGGGGCACCGATGAGAGAGATACTGAGCCTTCTGATTAGGTGACTGCAGTTAGCCCTACCCAAGAACAAAAGAGGTGGCAGAGCTGAGTTCAGTACATCTCAGTTCTGCTTTAAGCATTATCACCAGGATAGTCCTTTTGAAAACTGAAGTTCTGAAGAGTTGGAAATGGCTGAGCAGCAGCATACTGAGCTGTAGCGAATGTTAATCAGAAAAATATGGATTTTATTATGGATTATTGCTCAGGATATGCTGTATCTCGAACTGAAGTTATGGGTTTGGTGCAGAAATGACTGGGTGAGGTTCTTTGGCCTGAGACATGCAGGAGGACAGATTAGATGACAATAATGACATCATAGTCCTCCCTTCCAACCTTAAAGTCTGTGAATCAGATGACTGCCTGTCATTCTCTCTCTTGAATAGACAGAAATAGACTTTTGCTTATTGTTGTACTTGTTCTGAAGCACAACTGAGCTGCAGGATCCCCCACTGCAAAAAAGGGATGAAGATTAAAAAAGGCTGCCAAGTTCACTGGGGTACCGTGGATTCCTTAAAACAGCCAAGAAGTGTTGATGAGGAAGTGATTTCCAGTGCACAGGTCCAATTTGGGATCAAAACTTTCCTACTGCTATGAACTGCCTCAGCCTAGCTTCCCAGTTTTGTTCTACCAAGCCATTACTCAAAGAAGTTAGCAATGCCTTGAGAAAAACATGGGACAACCAGGATATCAAACTCCTGGACTACTAGCTGGTATTGAACATGAGGAACTAAACCCCTGCATCCCCCTGCTTCTGGTGCTAAATTTAGTCCTTACAGGTTGGACTTGTGCAAGAACACATTTTAGGTGCTATTTGCTTGCGGGTAGTCTGCAGTCCCCTCCTCCCTGAAGCATGAGTTTGATGAAGTTCCTCTCTGCTGTCTCTCCAGCTGGCTTTGGCAGGCTCTCACACACAAATTGTTCTCACATGCCTGGGACTGGGACACCAGAACAAGCTGGTTAATAGTTACACGACATAACTGAAGTGCAGTTCTGGGTCAAGCTGGTAACCATCAGCATATGCTAGTCTCCCCTTTGCTCTGGCAATTAACATGGAGCATCTTCAGAGCTCGTAGCCTGTTTCTGCCATCCAGCACAAACACACTGTACAGCTGTGTAACATGTTCAGAACTGCTTGTTTGCATGTGCAATCATCGTATGAAGAATCGGTATCTAGCTGGCTGCAGTTATAGAAAAGAAAATCGTAAGAGAGAACTGTAGCAGAAAAGTGTTTGAAAAGTTAGCCCTTTCCCTCCATTACCTTCAAGATATAGCTGGAGCCAAACTCAGCAGAACTGTCATCTCCAAGTTTTAAAATAGAAGCAGCAGAGCTGCCTTCAAACCATTCAATTTACTTTGAAAATAACAACATCCTCAGAATTAAGTCCTTGTGCTATTTATTGACTTTGTGGATTTGAAGGGTCACGCACACAACCTCCTATCTCCAAACATGCAGATGTTCCCAGAAAATAACAACACAGTGATTTCCTCAGCATCCAAACAGTCCCAGAGCTTCAGGGGAATGCCAGATTGAACCGCCAACATTAAACATGGTGTAATTGCAGCTCTCCCAAGATACAAATCACAACAGAACTAGCAACAACACACTTGCAACAGCTATCAGGGTACTTATGTCTACAAGGCTCATCAGCTTTTTATATATATACATGCACAGAGCATTATTATATAATATAGAGAGATTTCATTATATATTCCATTAAACTTATAACAGTATAGCTTATGATCTATGAAATTATATAAGCTATATTACTATGGATGTATCGATCATATATATGCTTATTTCTATTTTGTATACAAACCCATAATTTACTAGGTTGGACACAAGCCAATATTTAATTTTAATAAATATAAATAAAAACTGGTTTAAAGATGAGCAGTGAAATGCAGAAATCTAAAACAAGCTCAGAGGTATTTGTGCACAACCTCAGTACAGGTCCCAGTGGTTCCAGATCTGTAATTATAGCTACATGAAGGCCTCTCCCTTGCTCCTCTGACATGTGGATATTTAGCTTTTTTTGGACGCTGAAACAGGCATCTGCTTCAGAAGAAATAAATACGTGTATTGTATCAGTAACAGAGATGTCCTGTGTTACTTCTCTTGCAGAGTATGGCACAAATGCCAAAAGTTCCCACTTCTTTCCATGCTCATTGATCCGAGCCAAGCGACATGGCGATGCATGGTAGGAAGCTCTGGGGCTACAGGCCCCCTCACCAGCACTAAACACATCTTGAGAGACACTCTGACATCCCAGCTGTTGTAAAACTGCTTGTTGTTATAACCCTTTAAACACACCCACGTTAACCGGCAGTCTGCTATCACTGACCAAAATTTATTGGCTCATTGCTGCAGACTAAAACAGTCCCCCATTCCAACAGAGATAGAGATAATATAAAAGGCTTCTTGGTGACAGAGTTCAAACTAGCACAGGCTATGAAGTGCATCATCTTCTAGCTGCATTTTGACTGAAAAGTGGGGTTTTTTTGTGTGTGCAGTATTCACCTTCACCACTGTGAACTCTGCTGCCTTTACAGGATGTCACTGAGCTTATCACCACTCCATCAGTCAGGAGGCTTTCTGCCATCACCCCATAGTGAGGGAAACTCTCAGGTTTGGATCATTCAGCTCTCAACCACCCGTCTCAGATATCTTCCTAAGTCATATCTTACATAAACATATTCACTAGATAAAGCTTGAGCCCCTGGAATTGTTTGACACTCAAATCTTGTGTCTGTTGCAAGAAAGTTGATTCTTGGCCAGTTTTACCTGCTTGGAGCCTGGGCACCAAGATATGGAGCCTCATTTCTGGGACCCAGCTCTGTGCACCCCTGCAGTCAGACCTACCTCAGGCTTTCATCTGGTCCCACACAAAACCTCGAACCCTGACAGACAGTTGATGCTTAAGGATTTTGTGTGCAGGATGAATTCAAGACAAGTGGTGAAATTACGGAACAGATTATCTTGGATTCTCTTCTATGCTATTCAGGCAACAAAAATTCTTCATGGCAGTTACTTAACTCACTTTCTGACCACTGAGTAGAGTTCTTCTCACTCCAAACCAGTATTAAATCTGAGTTACTCTATAGACCCGATATAGAACGAAAATTCATTTCTTATTTTAATTTGGGTTTTATCAGTGAAATCCATCTGATATTTTTTTCTCCCTCAAGCTTGACCTTGGAGTCAACACACCAGCTAACAGTCACCATGACTTCACCATTACATAGTGTATGAGGACTCCTCTTTTCCTTCATGTGAAAAAGAAATGTTATTTCATTGCTTGATGGTGCTTTCAAACTACACTGCAGACTGAGGGAGACAGTTTTTGAGAAGAGAAAAGCAATTCAAGTCAGGTTTGAATAACTGAATTTCTGTAAAGGGGCAGAGAGGAAGGAGAGAAATAAGCAATCTTTCATTTTTATCCAGTTATGCACTGTGAGGGTAGGATGAAGGCAGAGTGAATACCAGAAAAGCACCTAGAACTGTGCAACAGTTCCATGGCGACCAGATCCTCAGCTCCCTCACCTCCTCACACCTTGACACCTTGGGAGGTGGCCTATGAGCCATCCCATAAACAGGAACAAAGAGATGCGCTTTCTTCATGTTGCCCTTTTGCAAACTTCAGCCCTGTTGTTAGAATACTCAATGTATTTCTTACTTCCAGAACCACTGAGGTAGTGTCTTATCTTTTAGCTAATGACACAGTCTTGCCTTTATTACCTACTGTTTTACTTTTAAAAGTTTACATGTGATCAGAATGATTTTTGTACCTGCTTTTCTAATAATTATGTCAGTTTATGACTGACTGAGAAAGAAGAGTAAGAAGATGGCATTCAAAGCTTTTACTGAAGTATCAACTTCTCTTTTAGCCATAAATAGCAAATTCCATATATATGCCATACATATATATATACACACGTGCCAGTTAT
Organism: Heliornis fulica; assembly: GCA_013399135.1. Classification (NCBI taxonomy): domain Eukaryota; kingdom Metazoa; phylum Chordata; class Aves; order Gruiformes; family Heliornithidae; genus Heliornis; species Heliornis fulica. The sequence continues at coordinate 143,692 of VXBZ01007453.1, read as the reverse complement.
GTACAACAGCACTCTGCCTTTTGTTTCTCTGTATGATGCAAAGCTATACGTGAACTGGGTATCCTTCATTCTCTCTGCTCACGTGGAGACAGTCCTAGTGATAACAGCTAACCTCCGGCAACCTATACCAAACCAACAAAGCAGTGAAGTCCAGCTCATACCCCACATGAAAACTCTGTATCAGCCAGGATGCCACCTGAATATATCCTTACAAGGTCAAATAAAGGATCCTTATATAATTGAAATCTACTGCTGAACACTGAACTGGTATGCAAAAACCAGAAATGCTCCAACATTTCAGTCAGACAAGCCCACCAAGAAGTACATAGTTGCACCTGGCTCTTATTTTGGGAGCCTGCACTTATCAGGTGGCGTGTCAAATCTAGCTGTGATTTTGAGGAACTGGACTAGAACAAAGTGTTAGTCTGCCTAATCCTTCAGGTTTTTTCCACTTTGGATACATTTTCTGTAGCTCACTTCTGCATAGTGAGTTTGAGTAGCATCAAAAGGACCAGGGTAGAAGCTTGAAGCCTTTCCTCTTACCAGCTGAATCTGCTGCTGATGTTCCACCGCTGGTCAAGTCCTCAGTATTGATTGACCGCAGATCCGTGTAGGAAGGAGCAATGCTTGGGCTACTGGTGTCCTCCGAGTTGGTTGTCCAGCTGCTTTCTGAGGCACGGGCTTGCCTCTCCGAAGAGTTGGAGGAGGGGGAAGTCCAGCTGGGTGCTTTTGATGGGGACACTGGATGCAGAAAACAATCAGGAATCGGTTAAGCAACTTACAGGGCAGTCTTCCAGAAGATCCCAATTATTCCAAAGACATGCTGTATCAGTGAGACTCTGTAAATATGAATTCCAACATCCACAGCAACAGTTATTTTCTAAGAAACATGCAGCAACCTAACTAGTGCCTGACACTGCTACCCTCCAGCATGGCTCAGCCGACTGCCTTACATCCCACGCTGCTGGCAGCTGCATGTTTTCCTCTTGTTCAAGTACTGCAGAAGCTGTGACTTTTCAGAACAGGAGATTTTGTGTTTCTGCCACTGCTGACAAGATCTGAGAATCTGTGTTGTGTAACACAGTGGACTTTTTATAGTGTCAGATGTTTTTATGAAGTGGTTTTGTTACATTTAATGAAGCATTCCCTATCTGTGGCACCCACTCAAATCTAGTCATCATCTCAGAAATGCTCCATGGGGGAGGAGAACTATATAAATAATCTGAAATTAACCTATTGATGTGCACTTTTCTTTCTGAACATACAGAGTGGACTGCTCCAATCTGAATAAACCATGTAACATGTCTGCGCAGCGTAGGCCAAAAATCCCGTTCTACTAACTTGACAGACTTGCACATCAAACAATTAAGCCCTGCCTAGACGTGATCCAGAGTTCAGAACACAGTCTTACAAATCCACTGCTATGCGTTTGTATTGTATACTGTTCATATTGTATATACTCTTTGTCCACAGTATCCCTTAAATGTAAGGAACAATGGGCTATTCTAGTGATAAACACACCCCCCCTCCCCCCAAAGTAGTAAAAAATCTTACTGAACTAAGGAAAGGTGTACTGGTAGAGACTAATTACAACTTAACATCAGCATAACTACTCTTTTCTAAGTTTGCATATCCATGATTACCTTTTAAACCAACAAAGATCTCAATGCACCCCAAATCTTGCAGTTGCAGAGAGCTACTGACACAGAGCTCTTCTCAGCATGTAATACTTCAAACTGCCTTTATGAGGGTGACAGATACTTTGGAAGAAAACAGCAGATTACTGTTGAAGAGGATTTACCTCTCCCTAGTCCATCCAAATGGCGTGATGGGACACCACCTCATTATGGAAACCTTGCTGCGTGCATAAAGGCAATATCCGAACTGTGCTCCTGGCCTTGCCAGCTGAGAAATGTGAATTTCTACCATGTAGCTGCACTGTCACCATCAGATAAGCAGGCAATAACACGTCTGTATTTGTACAGATGTGAGCCCATGTACTGAGCTGCTTCTGAGTCATCCCTAAGGAAGACAAGATAAAAGTCAGGAGCTGGGTCTCCTTATTGCATACGCTGACAATTTTGTTAAGAGTGATGTGACCAAACCCCCTTACTTCTCCCTTCAGTATTTCTGAAATGTGTTGTACTCCATGCCTGCACAGAAAGGAAGACAAGTGTATGATTATATGTCAGTCCCTCTCTCAGCCTTTTGTTAAACATGGCATGAGGCATCTGAAAAGCCACACGTAAAACTTCACCTGAAATTGGTTTGACAAAGTGCTTTATTTGGGCACAGAGGACAAGCTGAAAAGTGAGCTCCATGTGTGAACCAACAGCAAGAGCCAAGGGTTTTTCAAGTGTGTTTTATGTCTGGAATTCTAGAAATTGTGGAATTATTTTATAAAAAACTTCTCAAGATCTGCAGCATTACTTTTTTGTTGAAAGTCAGTCACAGCAATATGAAAAACATATGCTAATTTAAAAACAAGATTTAATAACTCATATACTGTCAACTCGTGCTTTTCAAAATCAAATTTTGTCTAAGAGGGAGATTGACTGTACAGTGCTGCATAATACTTCTAAGGACAAATGTATTTTATTCAGGAAAGTTTTGCCACTTTGGAAGAATATATTTGCTTTTCTAAAGGAAGAGACTTGTGCTTTAGAAAACTGTAGTCCCAGAGAGCTTTTTCTGCAACAGATGTTCTTCAAAATCTCACTGCAGTCAACTTCCACCTATGGCTGTTCTAGATTCCCCAACACTTACCAAGAGTTACTTTGGGAATAGTAAAAGTGCATTGTCCCGTGTGCTGCGACAAGCAACTGTCTACAATTCTCAAAAAGCAAGACAAGAAAAAATAAACTTCTACACATGTTTACGTCCCTTTTCAGATGCTCCTGTTGCTCTCCGGATTCCTGGAAGTGCCGAAACCAAATTCCTACATGAGGAAAGTTGTTGGGTTTTTTCCTAGAAATCTGGAATTTGAACTAGTCAATTGATGCAAAGCCACGGCCTTTCAGCTGCAGGAATTTCTAAGAAATCTGTCTATGTTGAAAGATCAGTGCCAGAACTGTCCCTAAGATGCAAATCCTGTAGCATGCACAGGGTACTGAAAATCAATTCATTGTCTCACATACTGGGAAATGTTGCCTTCCATGCGCATTTTATTTTCTTGACATCTTTGTCCTTAATATAATAGATTGGCTTCTAATATGCAGATCTACCTTTAAGCGATGTTTTAAGGACCTGGTCCTTAATCCCTACACTGTATTACAATCAACCTTGTGAGCATCATTTCCTTTCCTATCACACAGAACCTTAGATTTTTCTCATTTTCAGTCAGCATCACAGTTGGTCTCCTTTTCTGCTGCTGATCTCATGTTGTACGTAGTTCCTGTTTGCAGACAGGACAGCACAAAACAGTTAAACTGAAATTTGCCTTAATATGGGATAGCCTCTCAAGGGACATGATGAGAGTCCAAGTTACTGGAACCATTTAAAACCAGACAAAGCTCTCGGGAAGAAGTGTTGGGGGGGCAGTGGTGTACGTGTGGAACAGATGATGTAACAGATCCTGCCTTGCTCTAGTTTTGGTGCTTTGCTGAATACCTCATTGAATTCAAGAGCACAGCTAACACTGATAGAATATGAGATTGCAAGCTGGAGGCCCATTGTGTAACAAATGCAAATGTTATGTCACCAGCTGACTGTGATCGTTTACAGATTACATAACATTTGTGACAGAAACATTTGGGTGAGCCTAAAAATCTTGGTTTTTTCACTCTTGCAATATCAGTTTGAGGGTATGACCAGCCTCATAGTGACTGAGAAAACTCAAAGTTCTTCTTTTCCCTGAAAAAGTAAAATGGGGAAGAGGGCACCACAATGCATAGTTTCTGTGACTATATACTTCTGTGGCCTCACTTAAGAGTTACTTCACACATCCCAGGGCAAAATCCACATGATTTGGCAGTTGTCAGTTATCTATGCATAAATCTGAAAAGCAAAATTATTTTGAATGATAGATTTTGCCTAGCATTTACTCTTCCTGAACCTGGCAGAACAAAGGGCTTACAAGAACGTCCTAAATAAAGATAATTCCCACTATGAAGCTCACAGTGCATTTATGTAACTTCAGTTTTTGACCCTTCTCCCCTTGAGAATTCTTTGCCTGCATTATCAGCCCTGTTTCTTGCCATCAGCACCCCCAATTTCTGCTCTCCCAATAATGCCTTCATTTGTCCCAAGACAACAAAAGTCCAGCATTAGCCTTGTTGTTTTTTAAAAGAAGTATTTCCTATAGGATAACCCCTACATCACAGTTGTCTTTAAATTACTATTTTTTTGGACTGTGAGCACTTTGGGACAAAGATTTGCTTTTGGGGGAACCTTTTACCAAATTCCTGTAGCCCTGAGGTCAGAGTAAGACAGCGTCTCTCTCCCAGGGTCTCTCTGCTCTCATGGCACTCTGGAAATGCTACTTCACAAGCCATTTTCAAAACATGTTTCCAGGCAGTCTGGCCATCAGCCTGGGTTATCATCTAGTCAGCTGTGCAGCTGCTTCAGCACAGACAGACAGACAGATGATTTCCTAACAGCGCTGGAGCCCTGACAGGGACGTAGCCAGGGGCTCTGGGCTTTCAGGACATTGCTCTTCACAGCTGCTTGAACGGGAAACAGATTTCAAACCTCTCCATCCTTCTCACACCAATCCGTCCATCTGTACTTGGCCTTTACACTCTTCCCCCCTGCCTCCCCCCGTATCTGCTATTTGCTATTGTTCTTATGCAGGCTGTTTGCTACTGGAAATGAATAATTGCTGTCACCACGGGCTTTCCACTGAGCGTGTACGAGTATCGTGGCTGTAACACAAAGTCTCCAGCTTTGCTGTCACACACAGAAAAAAGATGTGACCTGCAAACTAATTGAGAACAACAAAGCTGAAGTTTATCCTACTTCTGGCTGTCAATGTCCCCCTCAGAGCAGTGTCAGAGATGAAGAGCTCTCAGCAATTCTACTCCAGAACTTTCCCCTTCAGAGGCTGTCAGCTGCACTGGTCTGGCCATTGGTAAGACAGGGTCAACAATAGGAGTGGGGTTAGCTCATATATGAAGGTTTTACAATACCTACATCACCTCCTTAGGGTTCTTGCCTAGTTGCAGAAAGACAGCCTTCCTTGCAAGGAAGAGAAAGAAAGCACGGCTCCTGATCTAATCACCAAGGGAACCATCCTCCTCCATAAATCTCAGGCAGATGTGAAAAGTCAGTGTGCAAATACCTGCCCGGTACCACAGATACGACAAGCCTTTACAGTGGCACAAACAGGCGTCAAAACAGCAGTGCTTTCAGAAAGCCTCCTCGGATCAGCTCTTTCAGTTATCCTAGACCTCTGCCTGTCACTGAACAGTGACTGAAAACACAAACCGAGAGGCAGTGCTATTGCTAATCACAGACCTTAAGATTGGGCTGCATCTCTTTAAGGGTGGGTATTCAAGTACAACACCATGACGTTAGTTTTATGGAAGTCTCTTTGTTATGGCGAGCTTTATTTAGGCTGAGCAAATAAATGTTGGGAGACGGGGGTTCTGTTTAATAAGATGCACTTAAGAATTCTCCAGTCAATGCGGACACTCCAACATTAGGAAACAAGTAAGGTATCAGAGCAGCAAACAGCTCCATTTCAAAATGCATGGGGCTGTATGAACCTGTATGAGTAAGAGTAAGCATCACCCACACAGCCCTTGCATGCATGTCTAAAGTACGTCACAAAGAAATTTTACATTTGAAGAGAAGTACATGCAGTCCTGGAATTAGGGTCAACTTTGGTTGCCTTTCTATTTCTCCAGTTGCTAAGTCAGAGCATCAAAAGACAGCAGTATTGGTCACTGACACACTAGTTGCTGTTCTCACTACACAATCACTGAATGTTAAGGCCTGGAAGGGACCTCGAAAGATCATCTAGTCCAACTCCTGCCAGAGCAGTAACAGTAGGTAACAGGACAGTATCCATGTGGGTTTTGAATGTCTCCAGAGATGGAGACTCACAAACCTCTCTGGACAGCTTGTACTATGCTTCTGGCAAAACCCTTATGGGGACTATGAGCAGATAAAGACCACAAACACAGAGGACAGTGATCACCCACCCTTCTTTTAGTTCCAGATTACTGACGCAAACAAGTTTAGACTTTTCAGATGGCTCTTCACTCCTGTATATAAGAAATGCCAATGCTGAAAAAATATTGTTTTCCCATGGATGCATTTGACAGTCTCCAGGGTCAAGACACAGGTGGAATGAATCACAGAAGCCTTTCATTTTCCATACAAAAATAAAGTAGGTTTAGTTTGCACTGCTAGCTCAACCCAGAAAGAAATTATGAACACTTTTTGAAACTCTGATATCACTGTATTAAAATATAAAGCAAACAAGTCGAATTTCAACCTCTGAAAAAAAATCAAAGAGCAAGGAAAAATCCCATAGGCTCTCAGAATATTCTGTCATGTTACTGGAATGGAGTTTTTCATGCATTTGCCTCACCTGCTTGTGGGTGGGCTGTTGGAGTGCTGGTCCATGGTGCATCTTCAAACTGCACCCAAGAACTTACAGATGATGACAAATCAGTGCTGGGACACACGTGATTCCCAAGCACAGAACAATCTACTTTGAGTTTTTCAGCTGTATTATCCAGCTCTGTGTGGGAAAGGTCAGGAAATTCTCCATCCACATTGTGGTTCTCTTCAGATGAGGTGTCTGAGGAAGAAAAACATTTCTCCAGAGGCTCCTCGGTGCTACCTAAAATAAAGACAAAATAGAGGGGTAGAACTCTTCATCACTTCATTGCTTTTAATTGAAATCTCTATAATTTGCCATTAAACACAGGTAGAAATTTTTCCATCATCTAACATAGTTTTTAGTCTAACACTGCACAGTTTTGTATTCAACTGCAAGAAATGAGGCTTCCTCCATGGTCAGCTAGATACTGCCCTAAATCAAGAAGGACAGACCCAAATCCTGTAATAGATCTATGCTAAGAACATCTCACATTAGGAGAATATTTTACAGTTTTTTGGCCCAAATTCTCCTACTACATAGGGGTAGCAGAGATTATTCAATTTTGCACACACTGCTTCCACTTAAGGCAGGCTCTGTGGCGCTAGATCTATGACAGTAATTGGTCTTCCAAAGAAAACTAAGTCTCACAATGTTCAAAGAAAAGTAGAGGTAGCTTACTTCGTGGGTTAACAGGGAGGAGCAGATCATCAGTGAAGGACACCCACTCAGATTGGTGGGAGGCAATGACACCAGTCATAGACGTCATAGTCAGAGCAGGCTACTCATCTTCACTTGGGGATCATAATGAGGAAGCAGAATGGGAGACAGGTTCAGTGAAGATGAGCCAGTACAGGGAAACACCTCCTTTTTTCTTTCTTTTCAAGTGCTGGTAAGATAAGAAGGGAGTAAATTGTGTCTTTTAGAAAATTAAATGGAAGAAATTAGTGCCAACATTTTAATAATATGAAATATTAAAACAAATTATGTACTACATGCTCAGTATTGTCAAAGTGCTGCCACCTTTGAGACAAGAATGTGACCTGTGACTAAAGAAGGGTTACACTTGGGCAACTTCCTGATTAAAGCATCTGAAAGCCTTCAAACCTCCTCACAATGAAACAGCCAATCACCAAAAATAATGTTTTAGTCCTTACTCAAGGAGCCATACCTCCCGTGACTCCAGCAAGAGAGGTGATAAGGGGATCCTTCCAGGTCTAGCAAATTTTCGTTATGATCCACTCCAAGATATCAGTCTGTCCTTGCTCATCTTGGTACTTACAGTGCCCAATTCCTCTCAAAAGCAAGCAGTAAGCTGCATGCCTTGTTATCAGTGACATTTATATAGCTGGTTCTGGGGTTGGGATGGGTTGCCCACAACTCTCATCATGATCTGGGGATGAAGAGATGCTCCCCCACCTAGCTGCACATTCAATGCGACTACTTGACTGGAACTTCACATTCGAATTTAAAACAAACCCAAAAACCTTAAAACTTCTCTGGCATTAAGCACGATTTTGCTGTAATCCAGAAAATGTTTTCAAAGGCACAACAGCTTTAATTCTCATGTACTCCAATGGGATATACCCCACAAAGATCTGGGAATCTGCTGGAGTGAATGGGGCACTGCACAGGGCTCTGGTTGCTCGCTAGCAACTGGGAAGGTCAGGTCTGGGGAGAGAAATTCTCTTTCAGAAGGACCCATGACCTCCTCAGATTGCAGACCACTTCAAAACTCTCAGAGAACTATTGCTTCCTCCTAGGGAAGCCTGTGAATCCTGTCCCCAGTTGTTTCAAGCATTGAAGTGCTTGTTGCCATGGTATTCAAGCACTACAAAATACTAAAACTCAGACTAGGCTACTTTAAAAGCTCTAAGTAGCATTGCTTGGCCCACTGCCTCTCACCAAACTGAAAGATTTTTTTGGGTGAAACTTCATGTTGGTGTACAAGGGCTTTATGGAGACTTGACTTTATCCCACATAAACAATGTTTAGACCAATACTTAAATGTATTCACTCTTAAGTATTTTCTGCCCAAAGCAGATAACTACATGGCTCCAATATAACTTTTCTCTTCATGGCCACAAAATTATTAGTGTGCCAAAGGCAGGTCAGCAGCTAAGAGCTACGCTGAAGAGCTGGAAACTTCCGAAGTTTGGAGTCACAAACCAGCCCGACACCCAGCAGAGACAATTCATGGGTCTGTGTTCATTGTCTGAAGATGAACATTTTCAAGCACTGAATTCAGTACAGAACATACAGTTCGCTGCAAACAAAAAAAGGATTTCTGGGGACAGTCCTGATGGTTAAGTGCAATTTGCTAGAAGATTGATCCCACCTCTGTAGACTTTCCACAGCTTATGGCCACCCCACATAACCTTCCCTTGCAACACTGACAGTTGCTTAATACTGGGGGAACAGCTGCACTTGAGCCCCAGCTACTTCTCCTCTGCCTTCAGAAGAGGGGACAGATACCTTTCCCTCCTCTCACAGCACCCATTTTGGGCGGTATTAATAGAAACTACAGAACTAATCATAGAGGCAAGCCAAGAGAGAAAGAATGACGAAATGTTTAGGGTCACAGGAATGCCATATGAGGGAAGCAGAGGATGACCATGGTATCTGGCTTTCCTCCTGTGACTCATCAGTCTGTTTGCTTTGGGCTTGTGACTGAGCCTTCTTTTCCTAAACAACTGAATGCTGGCCACTCCTCCTGGAAGACTCCTTACGGAAGCACAAAATGGCAGGAAATGAAAAAAGAAACCATTTTATCTTGCTTTTAACACTTAGAGACTTCAGTAGAGCTTTTGTTTGTTTTGTTTTGTGTTTTGCTTTATTTTTTTTTTAATGTCAAGGGAAAAAGCCATGAAAGAAGGCAGGAAAATGGACTGCTTCAGCTGTGCAGATATGTGCAAGAATTATACCTTTATTTTAGGATGGATTTGCTCTTCTGCCCTACTGCCCTGGGAGAAGCATACTTTTCTAAATTCATTGAGTACCAGACAGCAGAACTGAAACACTTTATAATGGCTAGGGAGCCCTGTGAGCCCAGAAAAAGGCATCACCAGAGTACCATGCTGTGCAGCACTTAACACCTACTCCAACTATACAACTTCGCCACAGCTGGAATTTGGTACAGACTTCCCAGTTTGGTAAATGAAGGAGACTGTGTTGACTTATCAGGGTTATCACAACTTTTAAACAAGCAGCCAAGACAGGAAAGTAAGCCTAAGTAGATCACAATGTCAGAGATTCTGGAATTGAGGCACTCTGAGGATGTGTGTGTCAGGATGGAAAATAATGAAAGCAGAATTTTGCATATCACAAGAAAGCATTAATCCCATTCCCTGACCTAAGTGCTTGTACAGAATTATGAATCATGTAAAGCTAATTCCAGTACAGACTATGTGGAAGGATATTTCAACCCCAAATTATTTTTCACCCCTCTTCACTTTCCAAAACCCTCCTTATAAAAAAGCCCAAGGAACTCTGGCCATCATGACACCAATGCCACTGTGCATTCAGGTAACACAAGGATGCTGCAGCCTGTAGAACTAGTACAGAGTCACATGTCCCTGGGGGAACCATTTGACACTGTGGCTAAACCTGTAGCACTCATTTAAACACTGCAGGGAATACTCTGCAAGTGAACTTGGGAGGGTTTTCTTCCTGTCCTTCAGACTTCTGAATACATTCCTAGAGAAATGGACTTTAGAGCCTATAAGAACTAAGGGAACAAACGGATCCTCTATACTCCAAATGAGCTACAGTTCAAGGAAAAGTTTATGCTGTACAGCCCAAGCAGGAGGAGATGGAAACATTTCTTGGAAGAAGATATTCCTAAGCCATGCCAGCATTATACCTCTCTACATGAATGGGATAAGTATCAGGTTAGATTTTGTTACTTCTGGATTTGTATTATTACATGCATTAAGCTTCTGGTGCTCAATTGATTAAAAAAATTAAAAAAAAAAGAAGGGGAATTTAACAGATTTTTTTTGTAAAAAAATACAAATAAAAAGTTTTTGGGTTACACAGTAAAGATAAAGCAGACCTTACACATGCTGACGCCAGTAATCTTTTACTATCAATTCCAGTGCACTGATTTGACTATGGGGCAACAAAACCCTAAGAAGCTGAAATTTCTGCTTCAGATGCCCCTTTTTTACAGAGCAGTTTCACAGTGGGATGCACAAATCTGAGCGACAACTGGGTGACAATTTTTTCCAGCTGTCCAAAGGGCAGTGATCATAGAACTGGAACAAAACTCCCTGCCTCTTCAGTCCTCCTCATGTTTTGATCAACCACTTCACACAGCCTCTTTTTAAAACTGATGAAGGTTTCAATCTAAAATGACAACAACGCTTTGATAACCAGAAATCTCCAATTTCAAATATGTAAATTGACAGTTTATAAGCAGTTCTTCTTGTGACACGCTTACATATCTGCCCTCATGTACAACTCCACTCCAGCAACAGAAGAAATATCATCATTCTTCTCCAGTATTTTGCTAAGCCAAAACCATGTATTTGAGCAAGTGACACAACTATCTTGTGCCAGAAGTCTCACACACAGTGTTTGTCTCACACTGTGAGACCTCACTTTATCAGGAGCTTTACACACTGAGTAAAAACACCAACAGTAGTAATTGTTCATAGCACTGTTGAGACACTTTAGAAGTACCTGTAATGGGATGGTGCTTCTGTAAACATACCATTGAAAGTATTGAACTCCTCAGGTGTTTGTATAGCAAACCCGAACAAGGCTTTTCAGTACATTTCAACGCTGCTCCAAAGCAGCACCTTAACACAGTTAATAATTTTGAACACTAAGAGTTGTTTCTGCAATTGCTCCAAGCTACATACAAACGCTGTGTGCTGCAGTATTCTTTGGCACTGCAACACAGAAGAATTACTAGATTACAGTTACATGGAAAACAGAAGGATAAAAAAAAATTAGAATATAAATTGAGAGGATTAAATTCAAGTTTTGTTTTGCAAATGCAGTACCAGTAGCAAGTTTGGGCTAATTTTATAGGCTAGCAGCACCACCGAAAAAATTCAATCGTCCATATCTTGACACTATTTTTCTTGCATATACATTCTCTTACAATCCTAGGGACCTAAACATTAATTGGTTACTGCACTTGGCTTTCAGTTATTGTAGCAGACCATTGAAAGGAAAGCAACTAGACAAGCTGTTGAGTTCCATGCAGCAGAAAAAGAAACTAAGGCAAAGGGACAATAACAAAGAAAGACTCTGACCAAGGCTTTTGCTGTAGCAAACGAGTTTCACTAACACCAGGAAAGTCTCAAGGAAAAATAAGTAATTTTATCTTGACCATGTGTTTGGCAGACCTGTACAGATGAAACAGTTGTAGTAGCATGAGCTGAGGAATGATCGCTGCCTTGGGCAAATTTCCAAGTGAGGGAGAGCTCATGGCTCTTCCTCTTGAGTTGGCCGGTAACAAGTGCTGGCCATCGGCACAACGTGACCTGAATAATAAACAAACTCCAAACTGGCAACTGGTTCTCAAGCATCAAAAAAAGTCCCAAGTACTTCAGCATGTGACAGCAAAAACAAAACCCAGTGATAAATGACAGGGGAAAAAAAAAAACAAACCCAAACTTGAGAAAGCCAATGAAATATGGGAACTGGAGTTTTAATTTACTATTATTATTATTATTACTGAAAAATTAATCTGCCTACATGACTGTGGGCAAGACTACCTTATGAATGACACAGATGATGATAGTTATGAGAAGTAAGCTCGCACTGAGCACCCTTGTTTGCATACCTAACATTGATGCTTTTCTATGTTCCTGTCTGAATTCCTCACAGACAAGTCAGTGAGATGTACACAACTTACGGAACCCTCCAACAGCTACTGCACCTCACTCCCCGTGAGGGAGGTATACTTTTTAAGTTATCTCACTGATATGAAATGCATAATGTTCTACAGTTAATCACCCTTGAACCAACTACCCACTGAAACCCCACATCACTGAAGACAGCCATCAAGAGATGAACGCAGATCACAAAGTCCTGTCCGTACCCATCTATCTGTCTTCTAAACTGGGATGAATGTCAAGAGAAACAGGGAAGCGGAGAGAGACAGCAGTCATACATTTACTGAAATATTGTGCTGGATGATAAATACTCCTCTAGCAGACACACATCCTGGCTTGTACAAAATGCCATCCTGTTCTGCCAGGTAGTAGCGTTTCAGCATAGCCTTGCAACAAATTACTACTTTACCGGTATTCACCATACAACTCACAAACCGATCCTGCCTCCTACCAGTACAGGAGAGCAGCATTATTCTTCCTGCTTCTGCCTCAGGGCCAGTTTCAACTGCAGAAATGAAATCAGGGCTTTACCTTCTGAATTACAACTAAGCTTATGCTAGATGTTAGGCAAAAAAATCTTCACTGAAAATGGTAGATATAATTAGTTGCCATCAATCAGTATCAGTTAAACGTATTTTGGACTAAGAAAGCTGCGGAAAGAAAAAAAAAAACACGCCACCACAAAACAATAAAGAAAGAAGGGAGTCAAGCTCTCAAACACTAGCCACATTCAAGACAGGGGAGAGACAGGATTCTGTAGACAGAGATGCTTCACTAGAGACTGCATGCCTACAGAGAGGTTGGGCATTCATCTAGCTGAGCTGTGAGCATGCACAGAGCAGGAGAACAGATTCAGAGTGAGGGAAACACACAGAATCCAACTGTGAAAGCATCAGGAAGACAAGAACCATTGAGGAAGTGATGCAGCCCTGAAAGAAAGCAAAGACATTTTCCTGTGCTGAATGCTGGCTGGAAAGGGAGATTAGGCACGCCAGGCGAGAAAGCCATCTTCTGTTCAAGCCTTCTCTTGTATTTTCATATAACTAATAGCTGCATCTACATATATAAAAATAACATGTATATAGCTGTACTTCTGTGTAACATATTTAGTAACTTATAAGCTGTCTCAGTAGCACCTTTCTAAGAAAAGGAGTTTAAAAAGGGATTTTCATTATAAGGGAGATCCTGTTTGGTGGTTACATATAAAGTATGAGGCTGTCTCCCAGTTTAAGGAAGTCCTGATTGATTATTTAAAGCCAGAACAAAAATAAACAAAACTCTGGGAGACATATCACAGGGAATGAGCCTGCCCTGGCAGAAAATTCCTTGGATGATCCAACTGGTCTTTCCTGGTTTCCAGTGTCTGGAGAGTCAACTGCGATTATGCAACTCAGTGTGATTCCAGGACACTGCAGTCCCACAGGGCAACCCACAAATACCAGGTTTGTTGTCACTCTCTATTTTAGACACTCTAAATATAAGCCCATTATAGTTGGTAATGCTTTAGAATGACTACTCCAGTTTCAACAGAATGAAAAGCAACTCTAGAAAAGAACACGTGACTGAGCAAAGATTGAATTTAAAGAAAAGTCTCAGTAAGTCAAATTCACACAGAGTACAACACACCATGTTTACAACACTACTGCCTAATGTTTGTATCTAATGTCAAAATGTGCAATAAGGATGCATGGTATAATAGCGTGATGTAGAACAGAGGGTATGTGAAAATCCTTCACTTTTGTTTGGGTCTGGGTTTACTGGGTCTTATGTTTAGATTTTACTAACACTCACTAATAAACAGTGTTTGTAAAAGTAAAGCATGTTTTGGGGAGAAAACAAGAACCTCACAGGCAATAGAACACAAGAGGTGGCTTCCTCTGGTGTTGAGGGGTAGCACTTTGCTGAAAATGAACTTCAGAGCATGCTGGTAACTCCCAACGCTTTGACATCACCTAGTCCAGCGAGCATCAATTGCTCTACTTTATGGTACCACCCCTGTGATAGTCAACTGTGCCTGTGAGACAGCAAGCAGCCTTGGGCACTCCAGAAGAGGAATCCAAGGTATGATGCCATCTGTCTACATGAGGTCATGTAAGTGCTGCAGGGGTGCACAGTGAGAAGTGGACCCCTGTGGCATACAAAGGCAGCAAATCACTCCTGTTTTATTACACCTGGTATTTTACAGAGGAAGCTACAAGAAAAGCCATCGAGAATCTGAGTATCAACAGCAGTAAGGAGGACCGCACGCTCAACAGCATCAAATAAGTCATATAAACATTATTATACAGCTTCCTTGAGATGCCCATCTTTTAATTTGACTCAAATATCCAATTGTAAAGCATCCATGTTGTTGACAAATATGCAGTATTATACACTGAAATTCATATGAATCAGCTCCCAGTGTGGCATGGTCCCTGGTCTCACAGTGGAGTTGCTCAGGAAGGCTATCAACCAAGCAGATCATAAAGCAGAATGATTAAGAATAAGAGAAAGAAAAGGGGAGAAAGAGAGAGAAAGAATGATAACAAATGAGAGGGAAAAAAAACCCTACATAGACTGGACCATTGCTAATCACTCAGTGGCTGGGACATTACTACTGAAGTAAAACTGTCAAAACTGGAACAGCCAGGAGTGCAGTACCCAGACAGAGCTGTGCAGACAGGCACCCTGGGCAGAAAGTACCCCACAGACCAAACTCCTCCCTGGGGAAGCTTCAGCAGCTCCTTGCGTGCCTGGTTCGAGCCAGTGGTACATGAGCGCTGTAGATGTACTTGTACATGGTACACAGAACCTAAAGCTAAACAAACTGCTATTTACAGCTGCATGAAAACATCTCCAGTTTTCACACAGAAACCAGAATGTGATTTGATCTTTCAAAATTCCATGTTTTGAGGATGTGGAATAATTTAGCTGGTGACACAAATCAATACTGTACAAAAGCCCAAAGAAATCAAACACCACTCCCAAAACCTACTCTACCCTGTCAGACAGCTAGCTCTTCAGTTTCAAATACATACATTTGTTTTATCATTAAATTGTATAAAGTTTAACTCCATTAGGTGACCAGACATTCTATATCTCAAAGTATGCTCTACTCAACTAAACTTTCAAATTACGCATGTAGAAACTAGAAGAGTACAATGAAAGGCTTATGGTAAGTCAAACAAAATCATAAGTGAGATGAAAACTAGTGAAATCAAGCACTCAACTTGGGTAATG
Source organism: Heliornis fulica (assembly GCA_013399135.1). Taxonomy (NCBI): domain Eukaryota; kingdom Metazoa; phylum Chordata; class Aves; order Gruiformes; family Heliornithidae; genus Heliornis; species Heliornis fulica. Next base: position 128,077 of record VXBZ01007453.1, on the reverse strand, counting down.
CAGCATCTAGCCTCTTTGATTTTTAAACAAGGATTTCATTCGTGCTACACTTCTGTGTGCTTTTCAGACAGTGTGCAACCCAAAGGTGATTTTCTCTACAGAAAGGCATCAGGTCTGGTTTGTGTATGACTGATTTTGTGTTACCCATGTGCTTTAGTAGAACAACAGTGTAAAAAACCCCACAAACAACCCCAAACAAACACAAAACCACTAAAGAAACCCAACACTAACATGTCCTTTCCACCGAAGCCCCCATGAGTTTAAGACTGTTGCCTTGAAAACTACAGTCTATTCAGGAAAACAAAGCAGACAAAACTACGAAGACTACGTTGACTTAATTGAAAAATCAATATAAAGCAGAGCAGACACAGACATAGATGCTGGGCACTCAGATAATACTGGCAAGACCTTATTTTCCTTAAACTGTTTGGAATCTGGACATCCTCCTCTGTGCAATCCCTCTCAGGTAACACTATGAGCAGAGCTGTACTGAGCTTGCTCTGGAAAGTAACGCGATCAGCTCACCCCACTTCACACAGCCATAGGCAACCAGGGTTATGCTGCTCCTCAGCCCGTGATACATCTCAGTTGCACAGCATTATGGTATGTGGAAATACCTGCTCACGGCAACGTTAATGCAGCATTACAGCTCTCCTGACAGCTCTGGGGAAGCTGAGTCCAGCTAACCTTTGGCAAATTGGAAAAGCTTTGGAAATGGAATGCAGACAGGTAGATATTTTAAAGTATCTGAGGTGTTTACCTCTCTCTCTCTCCTAAAAGTACAGACCTACAAAGCAACCAGGATTTTCTGTTTCCATTACCAAGACTGGCAGTGACTCACTGTGGAAGAGTTGTAAATTTGACACCAACATAATTCACACAAACAAAAGCATGTTACAAACTACTGAAAATTAGCAGAACTCAGAGAATTTCAGGGTTTTATTTAAGGCAAACTTCCTGAAAGATAGCACCTGTTTCAGTGCCACTGAAGAGTTTATCGCAGCTGTTTGGGGCTGCAGGTCCCAAAGGTCAGTGGCCACCCTCGGTCTTGGCTCCAACCGTATTCATATTAATAGCCGGGACTGAATACATGGAGAATTTAATCTTTTCTAGGGAAAAAAGTCAATGCTGGTGCCAAACTCTGGGCACACATGTAGTGGGGTAAACTCATGGGGCTGCTTCCACGCAGACAGACTTGGAAAATTAAATTGCAGAGGTCAGAGATGAGCTATTTAGGAAGTGAAAGCCCAGATCTGCCCAATCTATTCTACCTCAGTTTTATCTCCTTCAGTAAAATCTGAGATTCCAGCCGTGAATACCTCAAAGAAAAAAATCTGTGCACTTATCAACTGAGATCTTATTCCTCACACTGTAATCACACACCTTGTAATCTGGAGTAAGATTTAGGTACGTACACCTGATGCTTCCACCATATGTAATTTTTATATATGGGATATAATTTTTAGCCAGGTAAATATCTGAACTCCAATGAATTGGAAACAACATCACAAGGATCAGAGACAAAGGAGCATTTCTGGAGGCAAGCTTCTGTCCTCAGAAGCTACTAGCAATTAAACAGCAACTAATCATTAAACTTCATAGCCCAGATTCTTCCCTACAGCTGTTCCACTGAAACTACTTTATTAGAAAATAAACTGTCCTTGTGCTGTGGAGCTTGACCAGCTCAACTTTTGGTTATGTAGCTAGCAATAGTTTTTTTCTTCAGAAACATTTAGCAGTGCTTTTTCTATACATTTCCATCATCCACCTAACCACAAAACCACCATGCAGTTTTGCAAAATGGTACCTTCTGTTCAAAAGAGGCCCCTGGTTCAGATAGCAAGAGAACAAAATTACTGTATCATATACCCACACCCATTTTCAAAAGTAAATTCAAGATAATTCTTTCATTTCACAGCTGGCAAACCCAAGAGCCCACAGAGAGAATTAGTTCCTATAAATATTCATGTCTATCAATGCCAACTAAAACTTGGCCTAAAACGAGAGTAATGAAACAAGAAACACAGCTCGGCATAAAGACATCCTTTCTCTACAGCTCACCAGGCAGGTCCTCTGCTCTCGGACCAGGAGCTCTGCTGTGAATCTTGGCTCTGGAGAACACTACTCACTCTCTGAATCCTGGGACCATTTTGTGCTACTCAAGCACCTGCACAGGATCCTGAAGCACTGCGGTCACTTCTGTCCCCTGCTTCAAGCCAAAGGCGTTGTGCCGAGACACTCAGTGCAGTTACCTTAATAAAGCAAGATGAATCACACCTTGTTTGACTCCGGACACCCAGCTGGACATCTGAGACAGTCTGTTCTGTTTATAGCCCATAGAAGAAACACAACACCTACAGAGGATCTTTCCTTTGATCTATTTCGAACAAGGTGAATGCCCCTCCAGAAAGACTATGGCAACTGACTGAGGCCTGATACAAGATGAAATCACCAAATGCTGATTTGAAGTAATGGCACAACTAATCAAGACGTCCCTGAAGCATGACCTCTTCCAATAAATAAAACCCATAAACTTCAAGAAAATCCTAAATGTATTTTGGACACACCATTGCAGGGAACTGATAAACCTTTATACATCACTGTCAAGAAAATATTTTCCAAATTTTAAGGAAATACTTCCTGTCAGAAAAGCACCTACTGGAGTATTTTTGGGATGGGTGAGTGCCAAAGCTCTTTAATTTTATGTCTCCTTTTACCAACTGTATCTCAACAGAACTGGTGTTTACGAAGCCTAAACATTTCAGCAACTTACTTCTTTAGAGTGATTTCTATTTGTAACTAGAGGAACAAATAGTGCTTTGTCTCAGGTATGTATCCATTAACATTTTCTTAGTTTTTTAAACATTATGCTACATTAATGTTTTGTTTGGGTTGTTTTTTTCTGTAAATACATACTGAGGATTACATTAGATTTAGAAGTTGTTAACAAGTTGGTCAAGATGCTATATCCTAAGTTTACACTAGCAAGCACTGTAAAACCTTACCAATAGGAACAGAGCTGTAGGGTGAAATACTGGCATTACGGACAGAACTTTCACACTACCAGTTTGTGGCTTTTACTTTCAATTCCTTCCACTCCGATCCTGCCAACTGAATTTGCATTAGCGCTTGGACTACATTAAATGCACTCCTGGAGTTCTTCTGACTCAGTTTTATCCCAAACAAAATCAGTTTATGTGCTCTGAGATGGCAAGTGAGGTGCAGTTAAGTGCAAGTGATGAGGACATTCATTCCACAAAAGCATTTCTGTTTTAAGTGATGCAGTCATGTATTTGCAACCATAATTTTTCTGAAAAGGAGATCCTGGAACCCTGATGCTTGACCCTTCGCACCTCCACAGGACTGCATTTTCTCAATTTTTGCAATCCCAATCTCTGAAATGTTACACCCTTAAGTTTTGAAAGAAATAGGATCTTCCACACCATTCACATTATTTGGACATTTCAAAGACAGTGAAAACTGATGACAGAAGCCAATAGGGAATTCATAATTCCTACCTGGGAAGTAATCTTACCCATAAAGACACCTACAGATGGATTTTGGCCCTGTTTAAGGTCCTGGCAAGACTTTCACCACCTACAGCTGAGCAGAGATTTAACCCCTAATGCTTCCAGACATATGAGCTGAGCTGTAAGGCTTCCTAAGGCTTAAATTCATCTGGTCACAATTACAGCCATAGTCCTGAAGACAATGCATGCTCATACCCAACACATACAGAGGCAGGCACCCCCTTCTTGAGGTTAACCACTTGTGAAATTATTACAACTGTTAGCAGAACGTGCAATCTTTTAAGAAGCCACCCAGCACGGTTAGACACCAAGAAAGAAATTTATAAATCATTAAGAATTCATTAAGAAATCAGAGGACAATAAAAAAATAAATGTGAGACACTGCCACTATGAACTATGGATATATTTTTTTTTGTAATGGAAGTAACAATTCAGACAAGTTGCCAAGAATTGGCTCCTGAGGTTCTCCTTTCCTAGCTGACTGCTGAGTGAGCTTGAATGATTGCCTTAGACACATCCAACTTTCCAATGGCCAAGTTTACTTTAAAAGATTGCCACCACCACAAGAATCTGTGTAGTTCTACTGCTTATTTCCCAATTATTTTATTTTAGCTTTCCAACTTCCAAAGATAAAATTAACATTGTTGCAAAGCTTTTGAGACTAAACCCTTTACTTTCAGCCTGCCTTTTCAATAATTTAAAAATCACTTACTCTGATAGTTTACTGGCAAAGAATACGACAGGTGCTTTGCCCAAAGCCAGTGCCATACTTAGGTTAAAATCTGCATGAAGAAAGGGTACTACTGGGGTCAAAGCAGGAGAATCCAAAAGCCATGATCTTGTAGCTGATGCCACCTTGGCAACTGCCTTAACTGGAAAAATCACTTCTACAACAGGGGCAACAGAATCCTTGCAGAGCAGAACATCTTGAGAGATTCAAAACACGTGTAGATACCATCCCTCATCTTCATTTGCTGATGCCAGACTTGAGATAGCTGAAAATGAAGGACTCTATAAACATGGTGCATTTAGCCCACTCACAATATGGTTCTAACCCCCACACAGTCTGGGTTTCTCAAGCAGGGAACTGTACCAGCTGCCACTCCTTAACAAGATAGCTGGCAAGGCAGCACAAATGAGAATTTGAGATGGGGATGCAGCCACTATCCAGATGTAGCTGTTGTTTTTCTACTTTGTGTCCCCTGGACTGTTATCTAAACCAACCACACAGCAGAATATCAACTACTGGGCATCAGAGTATCAATCAAATCTGGAGAGACACAACCCCAGGTACCAGTATAGGTTGGGGACTGGCTTGTTAGAGAGCAGAGTAGGTGAGAGGGACCTGGGGGTCCTGCTGGACAGCAAGATGTCCATGAGCCAGCATTGTGCCCTCATGGCCAAGAAGGCCAATGGCATCCTGGGGAGTATTAGAAGGGGAGGTGGCTAGTAGGTCAAGAGAGGTCCTTCTCCCCCTCTACTCTGCCCTGGTGAGACCTCACCTGGAGTACTGGGTCCAGTTCTGGGCCTCTAAGATGAAGAAGGACATAGAATTCCTTGAAATAGTCAAGCACAGGGCCACCAAGATGATTAAGGGAGTGGAACATCTTCCTTATGAGGACAGGCTGAGGGAGCTGGGTCTCTTCAGCCTGGAGAAGAGGAAACTGAGGGGTGACCTCATTAATGGTTATAAATATGTAAAGGGTGAGTGTCAGGAGGACAGAGACAGGTTCTTCTCAGTGTTGGCCAGTGACAAGACATGAGGCATTGGGTCCAAGCTGGAGCACAGGAAGTTCCAAGTGAATGTAAGGGAAAACTGTTTCACTATGAGGGTGACAGAGCACTTGGAACAGGCTGCTCAGAGAGGTTGTGTAGTCTCCCTCGCTGGAGATATTCAAGACCCATCTGGACACATTCCTGTGTGATTTAATCTAGGTGACCCTGCTCAGGCAGGGGGGGTGGACTAGATGATCTTTCGAGGTACCTTCTAACACTCTGTGATTTTGTAATTATTCCATTCATGTAACAAGGAAGACACGTAAAGGAAAGACCTGCAGTTAAAGACCAAGGTATTTTGTTAAGGCCTTAATGATAATTAAGGACATGAATCGTAAGAGTAGAGCTAGACACACTGCAACATGGGAGAGAAAAAAATCCAGCCTTTTTTCTTATTGGAAACTTTAATGGTCATGTTCTTGATAGCATTCATATTTTATTTAAAAGCTAAAAAAGAGCAGCAATTGCTAAAGGTGGCAGGTATACTCATCTGTTTCAGAAAACGAGTTTGTTAGACCTGCTTGAGAGTTATTGATACTTGAGGTCTCCATAGGAATATTGTGAAAAGCCTTTAACATTATACAGAAAGTAAAAGATTTACCTGACAAAACCAGAATATAACAGATTAAACATAATTCATATTGCTTTATGTTTTAATCAATCAATTCTGAAAATTCTCAGAGAATGCAGCCGTTTGGAAACTAAGTGTTGAGGAAAGTCAGACACATTGCATAAGCCCGTGTAACGAATCCCACTGCAGATGGGGAAACAACTCTTCAAACTTTGTTGCGATAACACAAACTTCGTTTACTAACATAAACCTGTTTATCTGGAAAATAGGAAGCCAAAGTCCAGAGCTCACTTGTCTGTGCAACACAAGGTGTGTTTCAGTCATCTTGGCAGAGAAAAGAAAGCAGTAAGAGTAAGGCGAACACCAGCATTTTGTAATCAATTTCTAGGTGAAATTTACTTACCCAAACAAAACACTCATTTCACAGAAACCAAGAATGATTCATAGCTGATTCACAAGAAATGCAAAGATTCACCTTTTTTTTTTTGCCTTGACAATACCAACCATGTTCTCAAACTAATACTGTGAGGTTATTCTAAGGTTAGTTTCCAGTCAGAGGTACAACCAAGTATGGGAAGGTGCGAGCTGTAAAGCATCGTCTGATCTAGTCAAGCACGTAAGCATTTATTTTCTTTTTAACTTCTAAAAAAAAAACCCCAAAACCAACCTCTCAAAAATGATTAAATTACAGAGGAAAACATCACAAACAGAAAAGCTGAGTCCAGTTAAAGAAAATTAGTCAACAAAACAACCAACTAAAAAGCAGAGAGAAGCAGAGCTGCAGTACAGAAGAGATATTTGACACAAGAGTGAGGCGAGTGTACAGGGAGTGGGCTGTCTGGTCAGACATCAACATGAAAATCTACTTTGCATGGAAATATGCAATTTGAGTGTTTTTTTTAACCTATAATTTACATGGTGTATTCAAACGAGATGACGGAGAGATGAGTGATTTTTCTTTGCCTTGCAATATCTCAACCGCAGAAAAACATCTCAAAAGCAGACTCACCAGACTCGAGAAAGGAAAAATCCGAAACATGAGTAATTGCACAGAAGAGCTGAGGGGTAGGTGGATACAAGCAGCTTCCACATGCTGCTGCTAATGACTCATTAACCCTTCGGCAGACGCACAGTATTAAGCTGCGAGCGCTTACACAGAAACACAGCGTGCGTTACTGCAAATAATGAAGGAGAGCGCTCATTTGGGAGGAGGTGGCTGGGGCGGGGGACGAACGGGGGGTGTTGCGTTGCTAGGCTGCCTGTCAGAAAGTGTCTTCGAGGTAAACAGCCATGACGGAAGGTGCAAGGACCGCGGGGGACAGCTCGAAACGCGGTCCAGATGGTCACGGCTGGGAGCGGTGCCCTGAGACCCGGCCAGGGGCTGGAGAGTGGAGGGGACACTTGAGCTCCACCAAGACGCCCGGCCGAGGACGTCCCCTCCTCCGAGCCGAGCCGCAGCAAGGGCAAAGCGGCAGCGGACGCCCCGAGGGGCGACCACCGGGCCCAGCTCGGCCAGCAG